>CM040396.1:1983916-2296416 GCA_022702515.1 Ilyophis sp. 1 JC-2022
AGTTTAACTTATCCTCTCCCTCTATTGGCTATATCGACGCACATCACTTAAACTTATCCTCTTCCTCTATTGGCTATATCGACTCACATCACTTAAACTTATCCTCTCCCTCTATTGGCTATATGGACTCACATCAGTTAAACTTATCCTCTCCCTCTATTGGCTACCTATATTGACTAGCATCAAATTCAAAACCTTGATGCGAGCCTATTAGCTCTTGCCTGTTCTGGACCCCTGGTGGTGGCATGAGCTTCATTCTGTGGTCAGGACATCAGAGAACCTATACATTCTAATGCAGACTGAAGACCCACCTTATCTGTACTGTATCATGGATCTAGCCTCTGTCCTCTTTTTGTTTTTGTACTTCCTTTAGGGTTAATGTTATAGGGGTTGAGGTTGGCCTTTAGGGTTAATGTTATAGGGGCTGGAGTTGGCCTTTAGGGTTAATGTTATAGGGGCTGGAGTTGGCCTTTAGGGTTAATGTTATAGGGGCTGAGGTTGGTCTTTAGGGTTAATGTTATAGGGGCTGGAGTTGGCCTTTAGGGTTAATGTTATAGGAGCTGAGGTCAGCCTTTAGGGTTAATGTTATAGGAGCTGGGGTTGGTCTTTAGGGTTAATGTTATAGGGGCTGGAGTTGGCCTTTAGGGTTAATGTTATAAGGGCTGGGGTTGGCTTTTAGGGTTAATGTTATAGGGGCTGGGGTTGGTCTTTAGGGTTAATGTTATAAGGGCTGGGGTTGGCTTTTAGGGTTAATGTTATAGGGGCTGGAGTTGGCCTTTAGGGTTAATGTTATAGGGGCTGGAGTTGGCCTTTAGGGTTAATGTTATAGGGGCTGGAGTTGGCCTTTAGGGTTAATGTTATAGGAGCTGGAGTTGGCTTTTAGGGTTAATGTTATAGGCGCTGGGGTTGGCCTTTAGGGTTAATGTTATAGGGGCTGGAGTTGGCCTTTAGGGTTAATGTTATCGGGGCTGGGGTTGGCCTTTAGGGTTAATGTTATAAGGGCTGGGGTTGGCCTTTAGGGTTAATGTTATCGGGGCTGGGGTTGGCCTTTAGGGTTAATGTTATAGGGGCTGGAGTTGGCCTTTAGGGTTAATGTTATAGGCGCTGGGGTTGGCTTTTAGGGTTAATGTTATCGGGGCTGGGGTTGGCCTTTAGGGTTAATGTTATCGGGGCTGGGGTTGGCCTTTAGGGTTAATGTTATAGGGCTGGGGTTGGCCTTTAGGGTTAATGTTATCGGGGCTGGGGTTGGCCTTTAGGGTTAATGTTATAGGGGCTGGAGTTGGCCTTTAGGGTTAATGTTATAGGGGCTGGAGTTGGCCTTTAGGGTTAATGTTATAGGCGCTGGGGTTGGCTTTTAGGGTTAATGTTATAGGGGCTGGGGTTGGCTTTTAGGGTTAATGTTATAGGCGCTGGGGTTGGCCTTTAGGGTTAATGTTATAGGCGCTGGGGTTGGCCTTTAGGGTTAATGTTATCGGGGCTGGGGTTGGCCTTTAGGGTTAATGTTATCGGGGCTGGGGTTGGCTTTTAGGGTTAATGTTATAGGGGCTGGGGTTGGTCTTTAGGGTTAATGTTATAGGGGCTGGAGTTGGCCTTTAGGGTTAATGTTATCGGGTCTGGGGTTGGTCTTTAGGGTTAATGTTATAGGGGCTGGAGTTGGCCTTTAGGGTTAATGTTATAGGCGCTGGGGTTGGCTTTTAGGGTTAATGTTATCGGGGCTGGGGTTGGCCTTTAGGGTTAATGTTATAGGCGCTGGGGTTGGCTTTTAGGGTTAATGTTATAGGGGCTGGGGTTGGCCTTTAGGGTTAATGTTATAGGCGCTGGGGTTGGCTTTTAGGGTTAATGTTATAGGGGCTGGGGTTGGCCTTTAGGGTTAATGTTATAGGGGCTGGGGTTGGCCTTTAGGGTTAATGTTATAGGGGCTGGAGTTGGCCTTTAGGGTTAATGTTATAGGCGCTGGGGTTGGCTTTTAGGGTTAATGTTATAGGCGCTGGGGTTGGCTTTTAGGGTTAATGTTATAGGGGCTGGAGTTGGCCTTTAGGGTTAATGTTATCTGGGCTGGGGTTGGCCTTTAGGGTTAATGTTATAGGGGCTGGAGTTGGCCTTTAGGGTTAATGTTATAGGGGCTGGAGTTGGCCTTTAGGGTTAATGTTATAGGGGCTGGGGTTGGCTTTTAGGGTTAATGTTATAGGGGCTGGAGTTGGCCTTTAGGGTTAATGTTATAGGGGCTGGGGTTGGCTTTTAGGGTTAATGTTATAGGGGCTGGGGTTGGCCTTTAGGGTTAATGTTATCGGGGCTGGGGTTGGCTTTTAGGGTTAATGTTATAGGGGCTGGGGTGGCCCACTGTGCCACGTGTTGAAACAGACAAGACAGACAGAAATGGTCTGCTCCTTTAATTTACCTTCTGGGATTTAAACAACGAAAATAATCCACCAAATAAAAATAACAAAAACGGGAGTGCAGTTCGCTACTTACAAAAAGGGCAGAGACGAAGGAAGAGTACTCAGAGCTACAAGCAAACTCCTGGTGTGTCCATCTGGCACAAACATCTCTCTCCAGGCCTCAGAATTATGGCCATATATAGACCCTGGGCTCTGGGAGGCAGCTGCTGCGGTTGCCAGTTAGACACAGCTGCCTGCCTGCGAGTGAGGCTGGCGCTGTCCATGGTCCTGCAGGCCTGGAGGTGCTGAACGGACAGCGTCAGCACAAACAGAGTATCCGCCTGCCCTCTCTCACCTCTCCCGATGTAAAGATAGACCATCTCTTTACTGCTCTTTACTGTTTGCAGTACTAATTGTCTATTTTTATTGTGTGAATCATTTGATTATAAATATGGGCTCTCTGTTCCGGTGATAAAACACTTGTATTCCTGATGTTCTCCATTTCTGTAAGTTATCCTGGATATGGATGTCTGCTAAGTGAGTGTGATGTAATGATTGTGAGATTAACACCAGCCTCCAGTCACCAGCCAAATGCTGTAATATTGTAAAAGGTAATGTGGCTGGTAAAATAATGGCTTAATTTCATACCCTGGCCTACCCATGTTTGCAGTGCAATTTGTAAAGTCCGGTAACTACTTTTCTGGACTTAACTGCTCATCCCTGTTTTTTTTATAATACCCCCCCAAGCCATACTACTTTTAGCTTTTTATCTCCGCACAGTACGTTCATTAATCATGTATGTCTCTCTCTCTATCTAACATTCTTAAAGGTCAAAAATAAGTATGTCTGGAAACATTTGAACGTTTGTTTTTAATGAAAATATCGCAACAGTTAATTAATTAAACTATTGATGAGTGAGTAGGATCTGCTGGTTCTGGTTTTATGGTCCGTGACAGGGACAGGGGGAGATTGACCCTAAATGGTTAATTGCAGCACTAACAGCGTGAGATACAAAGGCTGCCTGAATCGATGAAGCTCTGTGGTAATAAACACCGGTTTCCTCGCTCACCCCTCTACGTGAGAAGTGTGTTCAAATCTATTAGAGGCAGCTAATCTTACGTAACTCGTGTTGGGAAGACACAAATTTAACTTTCACTGCGGATAGCGCAGAACAAGGTTACACACACACAAATGAGAAAACAGACACAATTGCGGGACCTTTAGCCCTGACTGGCCCTGGAGGAGCCCGAGCGGTTTTGGGAAAAGCTTTTATTCGTGTTTTCCAGCGCTGTTTGAGATTTAAGGGTCAGTTGAGGGGACTGTTAGATAGAAATCTAATTAAGTGATTGTGCTTTCGGGAGCTGCTTTTCCCACATGGTTGCAAAGCTGCCGATTGGTTGTTTATTGCTTTGTCCTGTTTTCTTTTTGTTTTGGGTATTGCCGTCCTTCTCGTTCTGTCATTTGTCCAAGAGTAAAAATGTTCATAAATTTTTCAGATTGGATTTTTGATTACTTTTTTTGTCGTGGATAATAACACTCTGCTTTAACCCAGTGTGACAGTTTCCAGTACTTACAAAAACCCACACCCCTCTCCCCCCAAACAAACCACTGTCACTAAAAACATGCTTGTTCCTCAAAAGTGGAAACGGTGTACTTGATGCTGTTGAATTTTCCCGTCTGGCTGTTTCTTGATTTGATTTCACATGTTTGAAATGGATGTGTTGATATGGAGGCAGTGTTTACACAGACTGACATCAGTCCGCCACCTGTTTCTTCGTTTTTTTTGTGAGCTGGTAGAACATTAATTGAACGCAAGTCTAATATAAAGTGCATATTCAATACAGCATTCACAGCAGCATGAGTGAATTAAACAAGCTGTCCCTTAAACAGAATGGGAGCCCGCAGAAGCATATTCTCCTAAAGATGTAGCATTTCTCTTGCCATCCAGCCGTTTCTGCAAAAACAGTTTCATTTGTTACACTGTAAATGGGGAAGACGGATGAAACATGTCTGACAAAACGCTGAGGCTACTGGAGTGCTGTGGAAATGATTTCCCTCACTTTCATGGTCAATATAGGCGAGAAAGCTCTGCTACTTGAGAATGCCAATCCTATCAGAGTAACACATTAGCCACGGGGATAACGACTGTAATAATTCTAAAAACTGTGGAAATTTGAAACCGAACATTGTTCTAGTTTAGTTCTGATGGAATGAGAGGTTTTAATTATGGCAATACGTGGCCATGAGTTTAGATGCAATGACAACGTTCCAACACTTTCCAACAATTTCTTCAGTAGATCCATAAAAAAAGACAGTAATGAAGATTGAAAAACATCAGAAACACTGGCTTTTTACTGCAGCTAACCATGAAATGTAAGAAATCACAGCTTTCTCTGTCTCCGTCTGATTTTAAATTTCACATGGCTCTCTTTCACAGGTCGATGAACACCTGTCTACCATGTAGTTTAGAGGTGATTATACACATGGTTTCTCTTGCATTAGTGAAAGAAAACCCTACAGGATACGTTCCAGCTAACAGAGGTGGCCCTTCGCCCTTACATTTGTGTAACACATTTGAGCATACATTATTTTGTGTCTATCTACTTTATGGTGTAGTTATGCGGTGAGATCAGGCCGCTGTATGTTCATGTCTGTTCTGCTTTTAAGTGCTTTCAACCTTCTGGTTATTTTAGCGATTTTTACCATGTGAGCAAAAGCACAGATGAATTATTTGCAACTTCTGTTGATGTGGAAATATTTTTAGACTTTCTGACTGAAGGCCGAATTCATGACACGATGCAACTTTTGTGAAATGTAGCGTTTGCTTGAATGCGTTGACAGTCACTCAAAGTAACGTACATGCTGGAAGCATCATGGTGTTGACATTGAGTGATTCCATACTGTCCACACTGAGCAGATAAAATAAAATGCACCTTGCAGCCTGAAACGTTTTTGCACTCTGCACTTTTCACCAGCTAAGTATATATTTTGAGAATATATATATATTTTTTAATACTGTAGACCTTGGGATTGTAAGCGCTTTGCAGAGTGTAAGATGGCCTTTGCCGTTAATTTCCAGCTCCGCGCACATGCAGTGTAGGTTCACGCATGACTGAGCGCAATAGTTCTTTACCAACAATTCGCTGAATGGGCCCCCATGCCAAATGTGACCAGCATGCACTTGTAACCGGCCCAGTGATATTTGAGCTGTAATTAACTTGATGTGTAAACCTGGACAACCTGGACATTTTAATAATTGTGTTCTGCATTTTGCTACTTCGGGTACACTGTTGTATTCACTCATTATAGAGAAAATGCAGATTGCCCAAAAGACTAGGCTGCCTACTGCAAGATCTTCTGTACATGTTCTCTGCCTACTGCAAGATCTTCTGTACATGTTCTCTGCCTACTGCAAGATCTTCTGTACATGTTCTCTGCCTACTGCAAGATCTTCTGTACATGTTCTCTGCCTACTGCAAGATCTTCTGTACATGTTCTCTGCCTACTGCAAGATCTTCTGTACATGTTCTCTGCCTACTGCAAGATCTTCTGTACATGTTCTCTGCCTACTGCAAGATCTTCTGTACATGTTCTCTGCCTACTGCAAGATCTTCTGTACATGTTCTCTGCCTACTGCAAGATCTTCTGTACATGTTCTCTGCCTACTGCAAGATCTTCTGTACATGTTCTCTTGTGTTGTGTAAAATGAGCAGGCCACAGAAGTCAGATTTAACTTGTGACTGGGCCGGCAACAGAGGCAACACTGTATTTCTGTTTTTACTTTCTGATTGGTCAGGGTCTGCAGCCTGGTTTTGAGAGAGTCGCCGTGGGGGTCTGCTTATGTTTTATTTTGTTCCTCAGATAACACACCTCATCGGGTTTCTTGGGTCAGTGTTTCTTTCTTAGGCTCCCCAGCACCAAAGTTGCAGCCCTTGTGATCAGATAAAGCAATAATAATTGTTTGTCGTATGTTAGTCGCTAAAACTGTTCTGCTTTTTCTCAAGATCAGAAAAGTTTAAGGTCATGGCCAATCACAGACCTCTACATGGCGACCTAGATTTAAAACGCATCGCTCGGCAGACTGCTTTGTGATGTTTGTCCGACAGCGGTTATGCATGAGGATTAAGGATGATGCTCAGATAATGTGTGTTGACACAACAATTTTTTATAATAAACCTGTCAATGTTTAGACTTAAATCTTAAACGTCTATCTGTCTGTGGCTTGTGTTAAAGGGCACATGCAAGGTCAGAGAAGGGGATGTCTCATAGTCCCTGGACGGCGCTAAATGTGATCACACTCTCAAAGTCAAGGGCACTTTTTCCTGTTGAGAACCCCCCCAAACCCCCACCCAACCAATCCTAAGTGTTTTCTTTGACGTGTAAAATAAGGTGACGTGCTTCTCAGATGGGCCTTTTAGCTTCACACTCTCTATCTTGACATTGTAAGAGCTCAGGTGAATCTTTGATGGGCTGTAGAAACAGTCTCGTCAGATAAATACCCGTCTGAGACCAAAGAGGTGCTTATCTGCTTAATGACTTGTTAAGAGTCATCATTGCTGTTTCCCAGAGTGCACTGGGTTTTGTTTTGCATGTTAGCTGAGCACCTTCGTAATCGCGCTGTCATTCAATATTTGTAGCTTTGGGCTTGTGCCCTGGCTGGTCCGGATCCATAAATGCATAAATCTGCCTCGCTGAACGCCTCCCCCTCCTCCTCTCGACAGCATATGATAAACATCCATTCATGAGATACAGATGGACCAAGCCTTTCAGCTTCCTCCTGTTGTTTAGCACTGCAAAACACTGTACACTTTCAACACCCAAATTAGTTATGTTTCTGCCTTTAGTACATGGAATCCATAAAGATAGCCCCCCCATCTCCACTCAATTAATTAGGAATCCCAAAATATGCTTTTCTCTGTGTTTTGAAACTTGTTTTAAATGGTCTTTTGCTTTTGTAGTTTGTGTCCAGTTTATTTAGGCGATGCCAGAAATGTTGTGTTTTATGAAATCATATTTTTTATACTCATAGTTCTGAGTTTGTCTCACGTCTTTAATTGATGTAACACCACAGCTGGCTTTCTCAGCACAGGCACTAGTGTTAATCTCACCCGTGCAACCCGACACACTAGTGTTAATCTCTAGTGTTAATCTCACCCGCGCAACCTGACGCAGAAGCATGATACGGTGTCGGGTGCAAAATGAAGGACCATCAGCTCTGCCCTTCAATCTCTTTCCATGGGACCTGACTGTCAAACACAAATGTGGGATTTATATTTAAATAGATATTGCTGTATCATAAAATGGCATATAATCCATTTTGATTCAGTAAAAAAAAAAAAGAAAACATGTTTAAAGTGGAAAAAAACCCTTTGTATGATTAGATATTAGATTAAAAAGCCAATATGCGTGACTATGTTTATGCATGGGTACATTATAGGGGTGTGCAGCGATGCCACTATCGGTATCTGTATCTGTTCAATCATCAACAATATCTGTATCTGTATTCGGATTAGAAACCGGTAGTTGGCAGGGCTTTAACCGGAAGTTGTGTTCCATATAGGAAATTTTATATTATCTAGTCTAAAATTAATTGTTATTGCAATAGAGTATTCACCCCCCTTCTTGTCTTTTTAAAAATTTTTACATTTTTTATAAGAACTATATTCTGTGTTTTATATGTGTTTATCTATAGTTTTGTTTTGTTAAAGGTTGTTTTTGTTAACCTATTTGAACCCCCCACCCCCTAACTGGGGGACACTGAACAATAATTTTGGATAAAAACTGGAAGAAAATGTCCTTGTTTGTGTTTTTGTCAGTGTGTTTGTGTGTATGTTGCTTTAGCATTCATGTGTGTATTGCTTCAGCATTTTAGCTTGTCCACGTGTTCATAACCATGTTAACGTGCATGTACTTGCGTTTCTGTGCGTGTGTGTGTGCGTGCAAGCTTGGTTTGATGAGTAGGAGTGGGGTTGTGGTGTTAAGTGCTTTTACCTTTTGCAATGAAATAGCATGAAAAGCAGCATTGGTTTTGATTGACTTGTGTACACAGAATACGCCCAGATGAGCCCTTGACTCAACTCAGAAACATGTCTCTTAAAATGCACACTTTGCCACTCTGAAGCTCTCTTTAATCATATTGAAAAGTGGCGCGATGGGAAGTGCAGATGTTTATCATATGAAACATGCTGTTTTTTGAACACAAACACTGATTAAGAACATTCTTTCTTTGCTGTCTGTTTTCCGTCTGCGTTCTAAAGCTTAAAAAAAAATAGAAAAAGGTGTTTTTTTGGAAATAATTGCTCTTGCGTTCTAATTTGGATTTCTGATTACTCCTAAAAAGAGCGAGATAAATGTAGCGCCAGCCTGTTGACGAGCGTATAATTAGAAGAAAGTCATAATTGTACATTGTTTTTTAGGTCAATTGCCTAAAGTGTTCTGTATTTATGCTTCCTGTTTTTGATTTATAATTTTTTGTGCTTCTATAAAAATATCCCTTGTTCTACATGAGCATTTAATTGAATAAGTGTAGCTAATCTTAGGCACTGGCACCCAAACATTTGTCACACAACGGGAGGGCAGATCAATTTGTTGCGGAAACACGATTTGCAACCTTCAAACAAATGATGGTCCAGGTGGTGGCAGAGAGGACAAAAAAAAACCCAGATTGTGATTTTGAATGAAGGATTTTTGTTGTTGTTGTTATAAGCTCCTGAAGACTTGTTCTCTTTGCTTCTTCCCTCTCTCTCCACAGCTCATTCACACCATCAGTGTGGTGGACAGAGACGAGCCGCAGTCTGGGCATCGCTTTTATTTCACGCTGGCTCCCGAGGCTGTGAACAACCGGCACTTCACCTTGTGGGACCCCAAAGGTAACAGTGCTGGAATGTAGTGGGCACAAACACTTTACCCTGTGGGACCCCAAAGGTAACCGTGCTGGAATGTAGTGGGCATAAACACTTTACCCTGTGGGACCCCAAAGGTAACCGTGCTGGAATGTAGTGGGCACAAACACTTTACCCTGTGGGACCCCAA
The DNA here is from genome assembly GCA_022702515.1 of Ilyophis sp. 1 JC-2022. Lineage (NCBI taxonomy): Eukaryota > Metazoa > Chordata > Actinopteri > Anguilliformes > Synaphobranchidae > Ilyophis > Ilyophis sp. 1 JC-2022. Next base: position 1,993,327 of record CM040396.1, read on the forward strand.
AGGTAACCGTGCTGGAATGTAGTGGGCATAAACACTTCACCTTGTGAGACCCCAAAGGTAACAGTGCTGGAATGTAGTGGGCACAAACACTTCACCCTGTGGGACCCCAAAGGTAACAGTGCTGGAATGTAGTGGGCACAAACACTTTACCCTGTGGGACCCCAAAGGTAACAGTGCTGGAATGTAGTGGGCACAAACACTTTACCCTGTGGGACCCCAAAGGTAACAGTGCTGGAATGTAGTGGGCACAAACACTTCACCCTGTGGGACCCCAAAGGTAACAGTGCTGGAATGTAGTGGGCACAAACACTTTACCCTGTGGGACCCCAAAGGTAACAGTGCTGGAATGTAGTGGGCTCAAACACTTCACCCTGTGGGACCCCAAAGGTAACAGTACTGGAATGTAGTGGGCACAAACACTTCACCCTGTGGGACCCCAAAGGTAACAGTACTGGAATGTAGTGGGCACAAACACTTCACCCTGTGGGACCCCAAAGGTAACAGTGCTGGAATGTAGTGGGCACAAACACTTTACCCTGTGGGACCCCAAAGGTAACAGTGCTGGAATGTAGTGGGCACAAACACTTTACCCTGTGGGACCCCATAGGTAACAGTGCTGGAATGTAGTGGGCACAAACACTTTACCCTGTGGGACCCCAAAGGTAACAGTGCTGGAATGTAGTGGGCACAAACACTTTACCCTGTGGGACCCCATAGGTAACAGTGCTGGAATGTAGTGGGTTCAAACACTTCACCTTGTGGGACCCCAAAGGTAACAGTGCTGGAATGTAGTGGGCACAAACACTTTACCCTGTGGGACCCCAAAGGTAACCGTGCTGGAATGTAGTGGGCACAAACACTTCACCCTGTGGGACCCCAAAGGTAACAGTGCTGGAATGTAGTGGACACAAACACTTCACCTTGTGGGACCCCAAAGGTAACAGTGCTGGAATGTAGTGGGCACAAACACTTCACCTTGTGGGACCCCAAAGGTAACAGTGCTGGAATGTAGTGGGCACAAACACTTTACCCTGTGTGACCCCAAAGGTAACAGTGCTGGAATGTAGTGGGCTCAAACACTTCACCCTGTGGGACCCCAAAGGTAACAGTGCTGGAATGTAGTGGGCACAAACACTTTACCCTGTGGGACCCCAAAGGTAACCGTGCTGGAATGTAGTGGGCACAAACACTTCACCTTGTGGGACCCCAAAGGTAACAGTGCTGGAATGTAGTGGACACAAACACTTCACCCTGTGGGACCCCAAAGGTAACAGTGCTGGAATGTAGTGGGCACAAACACTTTACCCTGTGGGACCCCAAAGGTAACAGTGCTGGAATGTAGTGGGCACAAACACTTCACCTTGTGGGACCCCAAAGGTAACAGTGCTGGAATGTAGTGGGCTCAAACACTTCACCCTGTGGGACCCCAAAGGTAACAGTGCTGGAATGTAGTGGGCACAAACACTTCACCTTGTGGGACCCCAAAGGTAACAGTGCTGGAATGTAGTGGGCTCAAACACTTCACCTTGTGGGACCCCATAGGTAACAGTGCTGGAATGTAGTGGGCACAAACATTTAATCCTGACTGTGTTTTATTGGCATGGCAGCAGCAGGTCAGTTTATAACATAATATTGTAGTGCGTTTTAATACGGGTTTGTGTTCTCTCTTTCTTGATTTTTCTGTTGAATGGCTGTTTTAAATACCAACGCGGAATCCAGGTATTCTTAATGAGGTAAACATAACTATGACTGACAAATGAAATGAAGTACTGTGGGACTTGTGAATGCTGTTGGGTCAGCCTGGGTGTGTTTTCCTTATTAGTGCCATGGTCCTGGAACAGGTCATTTTCTCGCCAGGAGCGTAACTCTGACTGGCAACATAACAAGCTCAAATTTTAACTTGAAAAAGCAAAGACTTTTGTTGTTTGAGTCAAAATGAAATGCATGCGAGGATGTATATAAAATCAAACAGACGACGATGCAATATTGATATATCAGACAATTATTCTTTAAATCAGTGGTCCCCAACCCTGTTCCTAGAGATCTACCGTCCTAGGTTTTTATTTCAACCATATTTTTGGCAGACCTGATTCTACTAATTAGTAGCTTAACGAGATCTCTAGCTGTTGAATGAGGTGTGCTTACAGGACGGTAGCTCCTTTAAATGTCCTCAAAGCAGTAACTGACAAGATTATTATTATTTTATTTTTTTGGGAAACACCTTAATTCAATTTTTTATTTGTCTTACCTTATAAACAGCCTCACCCTAAGCTCTGCCACCCAATCAACTCTAACATCAACTTTGTAAAACTGAAATGAATGCTGAATACTTTCCTAGCTAACATCCAGCCAGGGATAGCAATGGTATAGAAGAGATAACATTAGCTAGCTAAGGGCAACTGGTAAGATATATAGCTTTATGTATAATTACTTACGAACAAAAAAAGAACTTGAGCAGTGCAATGAAAATAAAGATAAATAAGGGAGATGTGCATGCAGGAGACTAGGATGGGGCATGTCTGAAATGAAGGCGTATTGGTTGAGGTAATGAGGCATTTGGGACAAGTATTGAAGCAGGATAACGTACAGCCATTTCACCAGTCATGTGTTCCATACTGTACCAGCGTAATTTACAGCTGAATCTAGTCTCACCCCCCCAATTCTCATAGAGATCAGTTCAAATGCAGAGAGCTTATAGTATCGCTTGTAACAGTACCTGAAAATAAGATATCAAGAGTTTGTTGATGTTGATGGGTCGCAAACTTCAGGAAGTAACAGAATGCAAAGGATATGCGACCAAATATTAAATATGATACTTTAAAAATATGTTAAAGCAAAGGGTATGAATACTTATGTAAATGAGAGATTTCAGTTTTCTAATTTGCAAAAATGTCTAAAAACATGTTTTCACTTTGTCATTATGGGCTATTTTGTGTAGAATTTTGAGACAAAAAAATAATTAAATCTATTGTAGAATATGTCTGTAATGTAATAAAACGTGGAGAAGGTGAAAGGGGTGGGCAGACTTTCCGGCTTGACTGTATATATATATATATATATATATATATATATTTAAAAAAGGGAAAAAGCCTTGTGCACAAACGTGTCCATCAAAGAGATGCTCTTCAGCCCGCACACTCAAACAAATAAAGTTTAAGGACCCACCTTCAGAGGCAAAAATGTATAGATGCAAAAAGTTTTATTAGTTAAAATAAAGCGAACGACGCCGTTTTTAAATATAAAATGTAGAACATGTTGCTGTAAATAAAATCTCTGTGTGGGTACTCACTGCAGTTCATATTAATTTACGCAACAAAGAAAATGCAATTGTTTGATGAGTCATGGTTAACTCAAAATTAAATCCATGGCTTACCTATTTTTAACTGAAAGTGCTGTACTGCTATGCTGTGCTGTTGATGTTAGACACATGACATGTTCAAATGAAATTCCCTGCAATTTACAAATCAAATATGAGCAGAACCAGCGATAAAGCGCCCCAGTAAAACGGCTCTCTAATGGATCTGATGTGGCACTCTCCCTTTGCCTCCACTTTATAAAATGAGTGGTAAATGTTCTCGAGCTCTTTGTCTAAATTAACCATATCCATAGTACTGTACAAATGACATGCACAATAAAGATGTCTACTGCATTTGAACATAATGGGCTGTTCAAATGCACCAATTCACTTATGCACATCCCCTGGATCTGTCATGTGCAGGATGTTTGTACAGATTGAAAACCTCCTAGTCCAGGTTTTATTTATTGAATTTTCAATTATTCCTGTGCTTCTAATTATGATCTCCTTTTGGTAATTATATTGATCTGTATAAAAAAATGAGTGGTTACTGCCTTTGGTGGTTATAAGTTACACTTCTTATGATGACAGTCATAACTATATATAGAGTTCCAGAAGTAGCTCGGTTTGCTTGACGAAAGATCAAGTGTTATATTTAAAATAGTATATTCTTATGTCCAATAAATATTGTAAGGACTTGAGTTGAAAATGGTCTGTGAGTAGCTAGCCAATGTTAGAAAGCCAAACAATGGCAGTGTTCATAAGCAAAAGAACAACACATATGTTGCCGCTCATTTATGTGAGCCTAGCTAACTAGCTACTGCAATATTTACAAGCTAGTGTTGATCAATAGCTAGATGTAGCTGGGAATCAGATGTGATGTATATTAGCTTGCTTGCTAGTAGCAACATTACACTGAGTAGTGAGTCCATTTGTTACATAATGATAGTTACATTACTTTTGTGCTGACAAGCAGCAATAGAACTTACCCAGCTTTTTATTTATTTATTTTTAAAATTATTTTGTTTTGGAGTTTGTTTATTTCATAGCAAGTTGCTAAGTGTTCACCAGCTATCACACTGTTTTATATCAACTTGCTTCTGCATTGCTGTGTGATTACCTATTTTACCTGTAGATAATACACAAGCTGTATTGTTTAAATACAGGTTTTTAGCAAGAATTCTGAGTTTCACAAAGTCTACATGGTATTTATCATTTTAAAAGTATAGAGAGTATTGAGCAATGAGGGTGTGATCAAACTGACTGAATCAAAGCACTGGAGAAGAACAACAGTCTGTGCCATCTGCAAGCAGGTGTAGAAGGGGCTCCATTGTCTGTATTCGTCAGTCAGAACATGCTCAAGGAATATTAATATTCAGGCTTTCTATTCCTGGGCATTTTTCACAAGAGTGCATAGTTATGGTGATATTGTGGTTTAATTAAGGCGGGCTGTCGTTACTATACTGCGGTGACAAACCCGCTGTGCATTAAGCAGCTTTAAACAGCTTTGACATAAGAGCACGTCTCCAAAAGGGTTGACAGGTATGACTGCGTCTCTTCTAAAATGCACACATCCACGAATCCACAGGCAGAACATCACAACCAACCAAGTAAGTGCAGAGTGCATAAGCAATGTCACGTGCCCTGCTGACTAAAAAAGAACACACAGTACAACTTCATTCAAGTAAACAGAACATTTTCAATTAAAAATATATAGGCCTATGCATACAGACTGTTCTGCTGCTGTAACCACTCTTAATTTAGTCCCGATTGTGAACTGTCTATTGATCATTTTACACGTGGCATTTTAATAATAGGCCTAATAAAAAATAAAACCACACTTTGCTTTTTTTGTGTTCCAGTTTAGTGTCCCAGTTTTACAGAACATTGTAATTCCTTAACTTTTCATACAAAAAAGAAACTGACCTTTCAGAAAGTGCATTAATTGCCATCTTTCTGGTGACTCAAACTTCCCAGATAATGTCCTGTGTAAAGCCACTGCCATCGCTCTGATGTCTCTGTGGGTGTCGGGGCGGTAGATAATTCAACCTGCTCTGTGTCATTGTACACTGTAGCATTAGAAGTTCAGTAAAAGCTTCCTCCAGCTGCTGCTGTACTAACGGGTATGGTGAAGTACAGTTTAAGGAGGTTGTGTTACTTCAGAAAGCAGCATCTTAGCCGCAGAGACTGTGTCCGTCGCATTGGATCCATATCTCAGTGTTGTGTCCTCACAATGCTGTGTTGTGTCCGTGGCGTTGGATCCATATCTCACTGTTGTTACAGTTGCTGTGTTGTTGTGTCCGTTGCCTTGGAGACCTATCACACCATTGTTACAGTCACTGTGTTGTGTTCCCCTTTGACGGTGTCTGGCAATGATTTCAGCTGTGGGCACAAAGTCAAAATCTTTGCATGTAGTGGCAATGTACAGAGAACGAGTCACCTCTTCTTTTGCATATAGTGGCAATGTACAGAGAACGAGTCACCTCTTCTTTTGCATATAGTGGCAATGTACAGAGAACGAGTCACCTCTTCTTTTGCATATAGTGGCAATGTACAGAGAATGAGTCACCTCTTCTTTTGCATATAGTGGCAATGTACAGAGAACGAGTCACCTCTTCTTTTGCATATAGTGGCAATGTACAGAGAACGAGTCACCTCTTTTGCATATAGTGGCAATGTACAGAGAACGAGTCACCTCTTCTTTTGCATATAGTGGCAATGTACAGAGAACGAGTCACCTCTTTTGCATGTAGTGGCAATGTACAGAGAACGAGTCACCTCTTCTTTTGCATATAGTGGCAATGTACAGAGAACGAGTCACATCTTCTTTTGCATATAGTGGCAATGTACAGAGAACGAGTCACCTCTTCTTTTGCATATAGTGGCAATGTACAGAGAACGAGTCACCTCTTCTTTTGCATATAGTGGCAATGTACAGAGAACGAGTCACCTCTTCTTTTGCATATAGTGGCAATGTACAGAGAACGAGTCACCTCTTCTTTTGCATATAGTGGCAATGTACAGAGAACGAGTCACTCTGGTTTCATAGACAAGAATTGAGTATAATTCTTGAAACCCAAGGTTTTTATGAGCATATGGCAGTGCTGTGTCTGAAATACCAACATAAGAGCAGGCGAATCTATTCATTGGCGATGTCATGAGGCATGTAATGACTCTCATTTAGCCAGTGGCTAAATCCTCGGTCCAAAGCTGCAGGAGATTAGAGAGATTTCCATTTCTGAATTTGTGACCCTCGATAGCAAGCCCCTGGCTGATCAGATAAATAATGGATGTTAGCCGTTTCATTAGCATTTCTCTGTAGTTTTCGGTTGTGTGTGAAGCTGACTTGCTACGCTTGGTGTCTTCGACATAAATAACTGAAACAGAGCCCTGTAAAAAAACGGTGAAACTCGGTGCTTCATCTTCACAAAAAGAAACTACTTTCTTATTTTGAAAACCACTAGTTAAATAAAATAAATCTAAGTTTTTTTGACAAGGAAAGGCCTTTAATTGAAGAAAAATTTACATTGAATGCACAAAAGTTTAGCCCATGTTTCCAAGTTTAGCCAAAAGTTTCACACAAAGTTAACCCCGTAACCAGCACCGGCTCGTGTCCGGGCCGGAAGTGCATTATACCGTTCCACGCGATTCTGTCTCTAGAAACTATTTATAACTGTTATAGCGACAACGGGTCAAAACAATGACTTTGTGTTCTCAGTATGTTTATCACGGTAAAGTCAGTATTTTTATCTCAGTATGTTTATCACGGTAAAGTCAGTATTCTTATCTCAGTATGTTTATCACGGTAAAGTCAGTATTCTTATCTCAGTGTGTTTATCACGGTAAAGTCAGTATTCTTATCTCAGTATGTTTATCATGGTAAAGTCAGTATTCTTATCTCAGTGTGTTTATCACGGTAAAGTCAGTATTCTTATCTCAGTATGTTTATCACGGTAAAGTCAGTATTCTTATCTCAGTGTGTTTATCACGGTAAAGTCAGTATTCTTATCTCAGTATGTTTATCATGGTAAAGTCAGTATTCTTATCTCAGTATGTTTATCACAGTAAAGTCAGTATTCTTATCTCAGTGTGTTTATCACGGTAAAGTCAGTATTCTTATCTCAGTATGTTTATCACAGTAAAGTCAGTATTCTTATCTCAGTATGTTTATCACGGTAAAGTCAGTATTCTTATCTCAGTATGTTTATCATGGTAAAGTCAGTATTCTTATCTCAGTATGTTTATCACAGTAAAGTCAGTATTCTTATCTCAGTGTGTTTATCACGGTAAAGTCAGTATTCTTATCTCAGTATGTTTATCACGGTAAAGTCAGTATTCTTATCTCAGTGTGTTTATCACAGTAAAGTCAGTATTCTTATCTCAGTGTGTTTATCACGGTAAAGTCAGTATTCTTATCTCAGTATGTTTATCACGGTAAAGTCAGTATTCTTATCTCAGTGTGTTTATCACGGTAAAGTCAGTATTCTTATCTCAGTGTGTTTATCACGGTAAAGTCAGTATTCTTATCTCAGTGTGTTTATCACGGTAAAGTCAGTATTCTTATCTCAGTATGTTTATCACGGTAAAGTCAGTATTCTTATCTCAGTATGTTTATCACGGTAAAGTCAGTATTCTTATCTCAGTATGTTTATCATGGTAAAGTCAGTATTCTTATCTCAGTATGTTTATCACGGTAAAGTCAGTATTCTTATCTCAGTATGTTTATCACGGTAAAGTCAGTATTCTTATCTCAGTATGTTTATCACGGTAAAGTCAGTATTCTTATCTCAGTATGTTTATCACAGTAAAGTCAGTATTCTTATCTCAGTGTGTTTATCACGGTAAAGTCAGTATTCTTATCTCAGTATGTTTATCACGGTAAAGTCAGTATTCTTATCTCAGTATGTTTATCATGGTAAAGTCAGTATTCTTATCTCAGTATGTTTATCACGGTAAAGTCAGTATTCTTATCTCAGTATGTTTATCACGGTAAAGTCAGTATTCTTATCTCAGTATGTTTATCACGGTAAAGTCAGTATTCTTATCTCAGTGTGTTTATCACGGTAAAGTCAGTATTCTTATCTCAGTATGTTTATCATGGTAAAGTCAGTATTCTTATCTCAGTATGTTTATCACAGTAAAGTCAGTATTCTTATCTCAGTATGTTTATCACGGTAAAGTCAGTATTCTTATCTCAGTATGTTTATCACGGTAAAGTCAGTATTCTTATCTCAGTGTGTTTATCACAGTAAAGTCAGTATTCTTATCTCAGTGTGTTTATCATGGTAAAGTCAGTATTCTTATCTCAGTGTGTTTATCATGGTAAAGTCAGTATTCTTATCTCAGTGTGTTTATCACGGTAAAGTCAGTATTCTTATCTCAGTGTGTTTATCACGGTAAAGTCAGTATTCTTATCTCAGTGTGTTTATCACGGTAAAGTCAGTATTCTTATCTCAGTGTGTTTATCACGGTAAAGTCAGTATTCTTATCTCAGTATGTTTATCATGGTAAAGTCAGTATTCTTATCTCAGTATGTTTATCATGGTAAAGTCAGTATTCTTATCTCAGTATGTTTATCATGGTAAAGTCAGTATTCTTATCTCAGTATGTTTATCACGGTAAAGTCAGTATTCTTATCTCAGTGTGTTTATCACGGTAAAGTCAGTATTCTTATCTCAGTATGTTTATCACGGTAAAGTCACTATTCTTATCTCAGTGTGTTTATCACAGTAAAGTCAGTATTCTTATCTCAGTATGTTTATCATGGTAAAGTCAGTATTCTTATCTCAGTATGTTTATCATGGTAAAGTCAGTATTCTTATCTCAGTATGTTTATCACGGTAAAGTCAGTATTCTTATCTCAGTATGTTTATCATGGTAAAGTCAGTATTCTTATCTCAGTGTGTTTATCACAGTAAAGTCAGTATTCTTATCTCAGTGTGTTTATCACGGTAAAGTCAGTATTCTTATCTCAGTATGTTTATCACAGTAAAGTCAGTATTCTTATCTCAGTGTGTTTATCACGGTAAAGTCAGTATTCTTATCTCAGTGTGTTTATCACAGTAAAGTCAGTATTCTTATCTCAGTATGTTTATCATGGTAAAGTCAGTATTCTTATCTCAGTATGTTTATCATGGTAAAGTCAGTATTCTTATCTCAGTATGTTTATCACGGTAAAGTCAGTATTCTTATCTCAGTGTGTTTATCACGGTAAAGTCAGTATTCTTATCTCAGTGTGTTTATCACGGTAAAGTCAGTATTCTTATCTCAGTGTGTTTATCACGGTAAAGTCAGTATTCTTATCTCAGTGTGTTTATCACGGTAAAGTCAGTATTCTTATCTCAGTATGTTTATCACGGTAAAGTCAGTATTCTTATCTCAGTATGTTTATCACGGTAAAGTCAGTATTCTTATCTCAGTATGTTTATCACGGTAAAGTCAGTATTCTTATCTCAGTGTGTTTATCACGGTAAAGTCAGTATTCTTATCTCAGTATGTTTATCATGGTAAAGTTAGTATTCTTATCTCAGTATGTTTATCACAGTAAAGTCAGTATTCTTATCTCAGTATGTTTATCACGGTAAAGTCAGTATTCTTATCTCAGTATGTTTATCACGGTAAAGTCAATATTCTTATCTCAGTATGTTTATCACGGTAAAGTCAGTATTCTTATCTCAGTGTGTTTATCACAGTAAAGTCAGTATTCTTATCTCAGTGTGTTTATCATGGTAAAGTCAGTATTCTTATCTCAGTGTGTTTATCATGGTAAAGTCAGTATTCTTATCTCAGTGTGTTTATCACGGTAAAGTCAGTATTCTTATCTCAGTGTGTTTATCACGGTAAAGTCAGTATTCTTATCTCAGTGTGTTTATCACGGTAAAGTCAGTATTCTTATCTCAGTGTGTTTATCATGGTAAAGTCAGTATTCTTATCTCAGTGTGTTTATCACGGTAAAGTCAGTATTCTTATCTCAGTATGTTTATCATGGTAAAGTCAGTATTCTTATCTCAGTATGTTTATCATGGTAAAGTCAGTATTCTTATCTCAGTGTGTTTATCACAGTAAAGTCAGTATTCTTATCTCAGTGTGTTTATCACGGTAAAGTCAGTATTCTTATCTCAGTATGTTTATCACAGTAAAGTCAGTATTCTTATCTCAGTGTGTTTATCACAGTAAAGTCAGTATTCTTATCTCAGTGTGTTTATCACGGTAAAGTCAGTATTCTTATCTCAGTATGTTTATCACGGTAAAGTCAGTATTCTTATCTCAGTATGTTTATCACGGTAAAGTCAGTATTCTTATCTCAGTATGTTTATCACGGTAAAGTCAGTATTCTTATCTCAGTGTGTTTATCACAGTAAAGTCAGTATTCTTATCTCAGTGTGTTTATCACGGTAAAGTCAGTATTCTTATCTCAGTATGTTTATCATGGTAAAGTCAGTATTCTTATCTCAGTATGTTTATCATGGTAAAGTCAGTATTCTTATCTCAGTATGTTTATCATGGTAAAGTCAGTATTCTTATCTCAGTGTGTTTATCACAGTAAAGTCAGTATTCTTATCTCAGTATGTTTATCACGGTAAAGTCAGTATTCTTATCTCAGTGTGTTTATCATGGTAAAGTCAGTATTCTTATCTCAGTGTGTTTATCATGGTAAAGTCAGTATTCTTATCTCAGTGTGTTTATCACGGTAAAGTCAGTATTCTTATCTCAGTGTGTTTATCACGGTAAAGTCAGTATTCTTATCTCAGTGTGTTTATCACGGTAAAGTCAGTATTCTTATCTCAGTGTGTTTATCACGGTAAAGTCAGTATTCTTATCTCAGTATGTTTATCATGGTAAAGTCAGTATTCTTATCTCAGTATGTTTATCATGGTAAAGTCAGTATTCTTATCTCAGTATGTTTATCATGGTAAAGTCAGTATTCTTATCTCAGTATGTTTATCACGGTAAAGTCAGTATTCTTATCTCAGTGTGTTTATCACGGTAAAGTCAGTATTCTTATCTCAGTATGTTTATCACGGTAAAGTCACTATTCTTATCTCAGTGTGTTTATCACAGTAAAGTCAGTATTCTTATCTCAGTATGTTTATCATGGTAAAGTCAGTATTCTTATCTCAGTATGTTTATCATGGTAAAGTCAGTATTCTTATCTCAGTATGTTTATCACGGTAAAGTCAGTATTCTTATCTCAGTATGTTTATCATGGTAAAGTCAGTATTCTTATCTCAGTATGTTTATCATGGTAAAGTCAGTATTCTTATCTCAGTATGTTTATCACGGTAAAGTCAGTATTCTTATCTCAGTATGTTTATCATGGTAAAGTCAGTATTCTTATCTCAGTATGTTTATCACGGTAAAGTCAGTATTCTTATCTCAGTATGTTTATCACGGTAAAGTCAGTATTCTTATCTCAGTGTGTTTATCACGGTAAAGTCAGTATTCTTATCTCAGTGTGTTTATCACGGTAAAGTCAGTATTCTTATCTCAGTGTGTTTATCACAGTAAAGTCAGTATTCTTATCTCAGTGTGTTTATCACGGTAAAGTCAGTATTCTTATCTCAGTGTGTTTATCACGGTAAAGTCAGTATTCTTATCTCAGTGTGTTTATCACAGTAAAGTCAGTATTCTTATCTCAGTATGTTTATCATGGTAAAGTCAGTATTCTTATCTCAGTATGTTTATCATGGTAAAGTCAGTATTCTTATCTCAGTATGTTTATCACGGTAAAGTCAGTATTCTTATCTCAGTGTGTTTATCACGGTAAAGTCAGTATTCTTATCTCAGTGTGTTTATCACGGTAAAGTCAGTATTCTTATCTCAGTGTGTTTATCACGGTAAAGTCAGTATTCTTATCTCAGTGTGTTTATCACGGTAAAGTCAGTATTCTTATCTCAGTATGTTTATCACGGTAAAGTCAGTATTCTTATCTCAGTATGTTTATCACGGTAAAGTCAGTATTCTTATCTCAGTATGTTTATCACGGTAAAGTCAGTATTCTTATCTCAGTGTGTTTATCACGGTAAAGTCAGTATTCTTATCTCAGTATGTTTATCATGGTAAAGTTAGTATTCTTATCTCAGTATGTTTATCACAGTAAAGTCAGTATTCTTATCTCAGTATGTTTATCACGGTAAAGTCAGTATTCTTATCTCAGTATGTTTATCACGGTAAAGTCAATATTCTTATCTCAGTATGTTTATCACGGTAAAGTCAGTATTCTTATCTCAGTGTGTTTATCACAGTAAAGTCAGTATTCTTATCTCAGTGTGTTTATCATGGTAAAGTCAGTATTCTTATCTCAGTGTGTTTATCATGGTAAAGTCAGTATTCTTATCTCAGTGTGTTTATCACGGTAAAGTCAGTATTCTTATCTCAGTGTGTTTATCACGGTAAAGTCAGTATTCTTATCTCAGTGTGTTTATCACGGTAAAGTCAGTATTCTTATCTCAGTGTGTTTATCATGGTAAAGTCAGTATTCTTATCTCAGTGTGTTTATCACGGTAAAGTCAGTATTCTTATCTCAGTATGTTTATCATGGTAAAGTCAGTATTCTTATCTCAGTATGTTTATCATGGTAAAGTCAGTATTCTTATCTCAGTGTGTTTATCACAGTAAAGTCAGTATTCTTATCTCAGTGTGTTTATCACGGTAAAGTCAGTATTCTTATCTCAGTATGTTTATCACAGTAAAGTCAGTATTCTTATCTCAGTGTGTTTATCACAGTAAAGTCAGTATTCTTATCTCAGTGTGTTTATCACGGTAAAGTCAGTATTCTTATCTCAGTATGTTTATCACGGTAAAGTCAGTATTCTTATCTCAGTATGTTTATCACGGTAAAGTCAGTATTCTTATCTCAGTATGTTTATCACGGTAAAGTCAGTATTCTTATCTCAGTGTGTTTATCACAGTAAAGTCAGTATTCTTATCTCAGTGTGTTTATCACGGTAAAGTCAGTATTCTTATCTCAGTATGTTTATCATGGTAAAGTCAGTATTCTTATCTCAGTATGTTTATCATGGTAAAGTCAGTATTCTTATCTCAGTATGTTTATCATGGTAAAGTCAGTATTCTTATCTCAGTGTGTTTATCACAGTAAAGTCAGTATTCTTATCTCAGTATGTTTATCACGGTAAAGTCAGTATTCTTATCTCAGTATGTTTATCACGGTAAAGTCAGTATTCTTATCTCAGTGTGTTTATCACAGTAAAGTCAGTATTCTTATCTCAGTGTGTTTATCACGGTAAAGTCAGTATTCTTATCTCAGTATGTTTATCATGGTAAAGTCAGTATTCTTATCTCAGTATGTTTATCATGGTAAAGTCAGTATTCTTATCTCAGTATGTTTATCATGGTAAAGTCAGTATTCTTATCTCAGTGTGTTTATCACAGTAAAGTCAGTATTCTTATCTCAGTATGTTTATCACGGTAAAGTCAGTATTCTTATCTCAGTATGTTTATCACGGTAAAGTCAGTATTCTTATCTCAGTATGTTTATCACGGTAAAGTCAGTATTCTTATCTCAGTATGTTTATCACGGTAAAGTCAGTATTCTTATCTCAGTGTGTTTATCACGGTAAAGTCAGTATTCTTATCTCAGTATGTTTATCACAGTAAAGTCAGTATTCTTATCTCAGTATGTTTATCACGGTAAAGTCAGTATTCTTATCTCAGTATGTTTATCATAGTAAAGTCAGTATTCTTATCTCAGTATGTTTATCACAGTAAAGTCAGTATTCTTATCTCAGTATGTTTATCACGGTAAAGTCAGTATTCTTATCTCAGTATGTTTATCACGGTAAAGTCAGTATTCTTATCTCAGTGTGTTTATCACGGTAAAGTCAGTATTCTTATCTCAGTATGTTTATCACGGTAAAGTCAGTATTCTTATCTCAGTATGTTTATCACGGTAAAGTCAGTATTCTTATCTCAGTATGTTTATCACGGTAAAGTCAGTATTCTTATCTCAGTATGTTTATCATGGTAAAGTCAGTATTCTTATCTCAGTATGTTTATCACAGTAAAGTCAGTATTCTTATCTCAGTATGTTTATCACAGTAAAGTCAGTATTCTTATCTCAGTATGTTTATCACGGTAAAGTCAGTATTCTTATCTCAGTATGTTTATCATGGTAAAGTCAGTATTCTTATCTCAGTATGTTTATCACGGTAAAGTCAGTATTCTTATCTCAGTATGTTTATCATGGTAAAGTCAGTATTCTTATCTCAGTGTGTGTATCACGGTAAAGTCAGTATTCTTATCTCAGTATGTTTAACACAGTAAAGTCAGTATTCTTATCTCAGTGTGTTTATCACAGTAAAGTCAGTATTCTTATCTCAGTGTGTTTATCACAGTAAAGTCAGTATTCTTATCTCAGTATGTTTATCACGGTAAAGTCAGTATTCTTATCTCAGTATGTTTATCACAGTAAAGTCAGTATTCTTATCTCAGTATGTTTATCACGGTAAAGTCAGTATTCTTATCTCAGTATGTTTATCACGGTAAAGTCAGTATTCTTATCTCAGTATGTTTATCACGGTAAAGTCAGTATTCTTATCTCAGTATGTTTATCACGGTAAAGTCAGTATTCTTATCTCAGTATGTTTATCACGGTAAAGTCAGTATTCTTATCTCAGTATGTTTATCATGGTAAAGTCAGTATTCTTATCTAAGTATGTTTATCATGGTAAAGTCAGTATTCTTATCTCAGTGTGTTTATCACAGTAAAGTCAGTATTCTTATCTCAGTGTGTTTATCACGGTAAAGTAAGTATTCTTATCTCAGTGTGTTTATCATGGTAAAGTCAGTATTCTTATCTCAGTATGTTTATCATGGTAAAGTCAGTATTCTTATCTCAGTATGTTTATCATGGTAAAGTCAGTATTCTTATCTCAGTATGTTTATCACGGTAAAGTCAGTATTCTTATCTCAGTATGTTTATCATGGTAAAGTCAGTATTCTTATCTCAGTATGTTTATCACGGTAAAGTCAGTATTCTTATCTCAGTATGTTTATCACGGTAAAGTCAGTATTCTTATCTCAGTATGTTTATCATGGTAAAGTCAGTATTCTTATCTCAGTATGTTTATCATGGTAAAGTCACTATTCTTATCTCAGTATGTTTATCATGGTAAAGTCAGTATTCTTATCTCAGTATGTTTATCACGGTAAAGTCAGTATTCTTATCTCAGTATGTTTATCACGGTAAAGTCAGTATTCTTATCTCAGTGTGTTTATCACGGTAAAGTCAGTATTCTTATCTCAGTATGTTTATCACGGTAAAGTCAGTATTCTTATCTCAGTATGTTTATCACGGTAAAGTCAGTATTCTTATCTCAGTATGTTTATCATGGTAAAGTCAGTATTCTTATCTCAGTATGTTTATCACGGTAAAGTCAGTATTCTTATCTCAGTATGTTTATTACGGTAAAGTCAGTATTCTTATCTCAGTATGTTTATCACGGTAAAGTCAGTATTCTTATCTCAGTATGTTTATCATGGTAAAGTCAGTATTCTTATCTCAGTATGTTTATCACGGTAAAGTCAGTATTCTTATCTCAGTATGTTTATCACGGTAAAGTCAGTATTCTTATCTCAGTGTGTTTATCACGGTAAAGTCAGTATTCTTATCTCAGTATGTTTATCACAGTAAAGTCAGTATTCTTATCTCAGTATGTTTATCACGGTAAAGTCAGTATTCTTATCTCAGTATGTTTATCACGGTAAAGTCAGTATTCTTATCTCAGTATGTTTATCATGGTAAAGTCAGTATTCTTATCTAAGTATGTTTATCATGGTAAAGTCAGTATTCTTATCTCAGTGTGTTTATCACAGTAAAGTCAGTATTCTTATCTCAGTGTGTTTATCACGGTAAAGTAAGTATTCTTATCTCAGTGTGTTTATCATGGTAAAGTCAGTATTCTTATCTCAGTATGTTTATCATGGTAAAGTCAGTATTCTTATCTCAGTATGTTTATCATGGTAAAGTCAGTATTCTTATCTCAGTATGTTTATCACGGTAAAGTCAGTATTCTTATCTCAGTATGTTTATCATGGTAAAGTCAGTATTCTTATCTCAGTATGTTTATCACGGTAAAGTCAGTATTCTTATCTCAGTATGTTTATCACGGTAAAGTCAGTATTCTTATCTCAGTATGTTTATCATGGTAAAGTCAGTATTCTTATCTCAGTATGTTTATCATGGTAAAGTCACTATTCTTATCTCAGTATGTTTATCATGGTAAAGTCAGTATTCTTATCTCAGTATGTTTATCACGGTAAAGTCAGTATTCTTATCTCAGTATGTTTATCACGGTAAAGTCAGTATTCTTATCTCAGTGTGTTTATCACGGTAAAGTCAGTATTCTTATCTCAGTATGTTTATCACGGTAAAGTCAGTATTCTTATCTCAGTATGTTTATCACGGTAAAGTCAGTATTCTTATCTCAGTATGTTTATCATGGTAAAGTCAGTATTCTTATCTCAGTATGTTTATCACGGTAAAGTCAGTATTCTTATCTCAGTATGTTTATTACGGTAAAGTCAGTATTCTTATCTCAGTATGTTTATCACGGTAAAGTCAGTATTCTTATCTCAGTATGTTTATCATGGTAAAGTCAGTATTCTTATCTCAGTATGTTTATCACGGTAAAGTCAGTATTCTTATCTCAGTATGTTTATCACGGTAAAGTCAGTATTCTTATCTCAGTGTGTTTATCACGGTAAAGTCAGTATTCTTATCTCAGTATGTTTATCACAGTAAAGTCAGTATTCTTATCTCAGTATGTTTATCACGGTAAAGTCAGTATTCTTATCTCAGTATGTTTATCACGGTAAAGTCAGTATTCTTATCTCAGTATGTTTATCATGGTAAAGTCAGTATTCTTATCTCAGTATGTTTATCATGGTAAAGTCAGTATTCTTATCTCAGTATGTTTATCATGGTAAAGTCAGTATTCTTATCTCAGTATGTTTATCATGGTAAAGTCAGTATTCTTATCTCAGTATGTTTATCATGGTAAAGTCAGTATTCTTATCTCAGTATGTTTATCATGGTAAAGTCAGTATTCTTATCTCAGTGTGTGTATCACGGTAAAGTCAGTATTCTTATCTCAGTGTGTTTATCACGGTAAAGTCAGTATTCTTATCTCAGTATGTTTATCATGGTAAAGTCAGTATTCTTATCTCAGTATGTTTATCATGGTAAAGTCAGTATTCTTATCTCAGTATGTTTATCACGGTAAAGTCAGTATTCTTATCTCAGTATGTTTATCACGGTAAAGTCAGTATTCTTATCTCAGTATGTTTATCATGGTAAAGTCAGTATTCTTATCTCAGTGTGTTTATCACAGTAAAGTCAGTATTCTTATCTCAGTGTGTTTATCACAGTAAAGTCAGTATTCTTATCTCAGTATGTTTATCATGGTAAAGTCAGTATTCTTATCTCAGTATGTTTATCACGGTAAAGTCAGTATTCTTATCTCAGTGTGTTTATCACGGTAAAGTCAGTATTCTTATCTCAGTATGTTTATCATGGTAAAGTCAGTATTCTTATCTCAGTATGTTTATCACGGTAAAGTCAGTATTCTTATCTCTTTATGTTTATCACGGTAAAGTCAGTATTCTTATCTCAGTATGTTTATCATGGTAAAGTCAGTATTCTTATCTCAGTGTGTTTATCACAGTAAAGTCAGTATTCTTATCTCAGTGTGTTTATCACAGTAAAGTCAGTATTCTTATCTCAGTATGTTTATCATGGTAAAGTCAGTATTCTTATCTCAGTATGTTTATCACGGTAAAGTCAGTATTCTTATCTCAGTGTGTTTATCACGGTAAAGTCAGTATTCTTATCTCAGTATGTTTATCATGGTAAAGTCAGTATTCTTATCTCAGTGTGTTTATCACGGTAAAGTCAGTATTCTTATCTCAGTATGTTTATCACGGTAAAGTCAGTATTCTTATCTCAGTGTGTTTATCACGGTAAAGTCAGTATTCTTATCTCAGTATGTTTATCATGGTAAAGTCAGTATTCTTATCTCAGTATGTTTATCATGGTAAAGTCAGTATTCTTATCTCAGTATGTTTATCACGGTAAAGTCAGTATTCTTATCTCAGTGTGTTTATCATGGTAAAGTCAGTATTCTTATCTCAGTATGTTTATCACGGTAAAGTCAGTATTCTTATCTCAGTGTGTTTATCACGGTAAAGTCAGTATTCTTATCTCAGTGTGTTTATCACGGTAAAGTCAGTATTCTTATCTCAGTGTGTTTATCATGGTAAAGTCAGTATTCTTATCTCAGTGTGTTTATCACGGTAAAGTCAGTATTCTTATCTCAGTGTGTTTATCACGGTAAAGTCAGTATTCTTATCTCAGTATGTTTATCACGGTAAAGTCAGTATTCTTATCTCAGTATGTTTATCACGGTAAAGTCAGTATTCTTATCTCAGTATGTTTATCATGGTAAAGTCAGTATTCTTATCTCAGTATGTTTATCACGGTAAAGTCAGTATTCTTATCTCAGTATGTTTATCACGGTAAAGTCAGTATTCTTATCTCAGTATGTTTATCACAGTAAAGTCAGTATTCTTATCTCAGTGTGTTTATCACGGTAAAGTCAGTATTCTTATCTCAGTATGTTTATCACGGTAAAGTCAGTATTCTTATCTCAGTATGTTTATCATGGTAAAGTCAGTATTCTTATCTCAGTATGTTTATCACGGT
Organism: Ilyophis sp. 1 JC-2022; assembly: GCA_022702515.1. Taxonomy (NCBI): domain Eukaryota; kingdom Metazoa; phylum Chordata; class Actinopteri; order Anguilliformes; family Synaphobranchidae; genus Ilyophis; species Ilyophis sp. 1 JC-2022. The sequence goes on from CM040396.1 coordinate 2,012,343, forward strand.
AAAGTCAGTATTCTTATCTCAGTATGTTTATCACGGTAAAGTCAGTATTCTTATCTCAGTATGTTTATCACGGTAAAGTCAGTATTCTTATCTCAGTATGTTTATCATGGTAAAGTCAGTATTCTTATCTCAGTATGTTTATCACGGTAAAGTCAGTATTCTTATCTCAGTGTGTTTATCACGGTAAAGTCAGTATTCTTATCTCAGTATGTTTATCATGGTAAAGTCAGTATTCTTATCTCAGTATGTTTATCACGGTAAAGTCAGTATTCTTATCTCAGTATGTTTATCACGGTAAAGTCAGTATTCTTATCTCAGTATGTTTATCATGGTAAAGTCAGTATTCTTATCTCAGTATGTTTATCATGGTAAAGTCAGTATTCTTATCTCAGTATGTTTATCATGGTAAAGTCAGTATTCTTATCTCAGTATGTTTATCATGGTAAAGTCAGTATTCTTATCTCAGTATGTTTATCACGGTAAAGTCAGTATTCTTATCTCAGTATGTTTATCACGGTAAAGTCAGTATTCTTATCTCAGTATGTTTATCACGGTAAAGTCAGTATTCTTATCTCAGTATGTTTATCATGGTAAAGTCACTATTCTTATCTCAGTATGTTTATCATGGTAAAGTCAGTATTCTTATCTCAGTATGTTTATCACGGTAAAGTCAGTATTCTTATCTCAGTATGTTTATCACGGTAAAGTCAGTATTCTTATCTCAGTGTGTTTATCACGGTAAAGTCAGTATTCTTATCTCAGTATGTTTATCACGGTAAAGTCAGTATTCTTATCTCAGTATGTTTATCACGGTAAAGTCAGTATTCTTATCTCAGTATGTTTATCACGGTAAAGTCAGTATTCTTATCTCAGTATGTTTATCATGGTAAAGTCAGTATTCTTATCTCAGTATGTTTATCACGGTAAAGTCAGTATTCTTATCTCAGTATGTTTATTACGGTAAAGTCAGTATTCTTATCTCAGTATGTTTATCACGGTAAAGTCAGTATTCTTATCTCAGTATGTTTATCATGGTAAAGTCAGTATTCTTATCTCAGTATGTTTATCTATGTAAAGTCAGTATTCTTATCTCAGTATGTTTATCACGGTAAAGTCAGTATTCTTATCTCAGTGTGTTTATCACGGTAAAGTCAGTATTCTTATCTCAGTATGTTTATCACAGTAAAGTCAGTATTCTTATCTCAGTATGTTTATCACGGTAAAGTCAGTATTCTTATCTCAGTATGTTTATCACGGTAAAGTCAGTATTCTTATCTCAGTATGTTTATCATGGTAAAGTCAGTATTCTTATCTCAGTATGTTTATCATGGTAAAGTCAGTATTCTTATCTCAGTATGTTTATCATGGTAAAGTCAGTATTCTTATCTCAGTATGTTTATCATGGTAAAGTCAGTATTCTTATCTCAGTATGTTTATCATGGTAAAGTCAGTATTCTTATCTCAGTGTGTTTATCATGGTAAAGTCAGTATTCTTATCTCAGTGTGTGTATCACGGTAAAGTCAGTATTCTTATCTCAGTGTGTTTATCACGGTAAAGTCAGTATTCTTATCTCAGTATGTTTATCATGGTAAAGTCAGTATTCTTATCTCAGTATGTTTATCATGGTAAAGTCAGTATTCTTATCTCAGTATGTTTATCACGGTAAAGTCAGTATTCTTATCTCAGTATGTTTATCACGGTAAAGTCAGTATTCTTATCTCAGTATGTTTATCATGGTAAAGTCAGTATTCTTATCTCAGTGTGTTTATCACAGTAAAGTCAGTATTCTTATCTCAGTGTGTTTATCACAGTAAAGTCAGTATTCTTATCTCAGTATGTTTATCATGGTAAAGTCAGTATTCTTATCTCAGTATGTTTATCACGGTAAAGTCAGTATTCTTATCTCAGTGTGTTTATCACGGTAAAGTCAGTATTCTTATCTCAGTATGTTTATCATGGTAAAGTCAGTATTCTTATCTCAGTATGTTTATCACGGTAAAGTCAGTATTCTTATCTCAGTATGTTTATCACGGTAAAGTCAGTATTCTTATCTCAGTATGTTTATCATGGTAAAGTCAGTATTCTTATCTCAGTGTGTTTATCACAGTAAAGTCAGTATTCTTATCTCAGTGTGTTTATCACAGTAAAGTCAGTATTCTTATCTCAGTATGTTTATCATGGTAAAGTCAGTATTCTTATCTCAGTATGTTTATCACGGTAAAGTCAGTATTCTTATCTCAGTGTGTTTATCACGGTAAAGTCAGTATTCTTATCTCAGTATGTTTATCATGGTAAAGTCAGTATTCTTATCTCAGTGTGTTTATCACGGTAAAGTCAGTATTCTTATCTCAGTATGTTTATCACGGTAAAGTCAGTATTCTTATCTCAGTGTGTTTATCACGGTAAAGTCAGTATTCTTATCTCAGTATGTTTATCATGGTAAAGTCAGTATTCTTATCTCAGTATGTTTATCATGGTAAAGTCAGTATTCTTATCTCAGTATGTTTATCACGGTAAAGTCAGTATTCTTATCTCAGTGTGTTTATCATGGTAAAGTCAGTATTCTTATCTCAGTATGTTTATCACGGTAAAGTCAGTATTCTTATCTCAGTGTGTTTATCACGGTAAAGTCAGTATTCTTATCTCAGTATGTTTATCACGGTAAAGTCAGTATTCTTATCTCAGTATGTTTATCACGGTAAAGTCAGTATTCTTATCTCAGTATGTTTATCACGGTAAAGTCAGTATTCTTATCTCAGTATGTTTATCATGGTAAAGTCAGTATTCTTATCTCAGTATGTTTATCACGGTAAAGTCAGTATTCTTATCTCAGTATGTTTATCACGGTAAAGTCAGTATTCTTATCTCAGTATGTTTATCACGGTAAAGTCAGTATTCTTATCTCAGTATGTTTATCACGGTAAAGTCAGTATTCTTATCTCAGTGTGTTTATCACGGTAAAGTCAGTATTCTTATCTCAGTATGTTTATCACAGTAAAGTCAGTATTCTTATCTCAGTATGTTTATCACGGTAAAGTCAGTATTCTTATCTCAGTATGTTTATCACGGTAAAGTCAGTATTCTTATCTCAGTATGTTTATCATGGTAAAGTCAGTATTCTTATCTCAGTATGTTTATCATGGTAAAGTCAGTATTCTTATCTCAGTATGTTTATCATGGTAAAGTCAGTATTCTTATCTCAGTATGTTTATCATGGTAAAGTCAGTATTCTTATCTCAGTATGTTTATCATGGTAAAGTCAGTATTCTTATCTCAGTATGTTTATCATGGTAAAGTCAGTATTCTTATCTCAGTGTGTGTATCACGGTAAAGTCAGTATTCTTATCTCAGTGTGTTTATCACGGTAAAGTCAGTATTCTTATCTCAGTATGTTTATCATGGTAAAGTCAGTATTCTTATCTCAGTATGTTTATCACGGTAAAGTCAGTATTCTTATCTCAGTATGTTTATCATGGTAAAGTCAGTATTCTTATCTCAGTATGTTTATCACGGTAAAGTCAGTATTCTTATCTCAGTATGTTTATCACGGTAAAGTCAGTATTCTTATCTCAGTATGTTTATCACGGTAAAGTCAGTATTCTTATCTCAGTATGTTTATCATGGTAAAGTCAGTATTCTTATCTCAGTGTGTTTATCACAGTAAAGTCAGTATTCTTATCTCAGTATGTTTATCACAGTAAAGTCAGTGTTCTTATCTCAGTATGTGTATCACGGTAAAGTCAGTATTCTTATCTCAGTGTGTTTATCACGGTAAAGTCAGTATTCTTATCTCAGTATGTTTATCATGGTAAAGTCAGTATTCTTATCTCAGTATGTTTATCATGGTAAAGTCAGTATTCTTATCTCAGTGTGTTTATCACAGTAAAGTCAGTATTCTTATCTCAGTGTGTTTATCACAGTAAAGTCAGTATTCTTATCTCAGTATGTTTATCACGGTAAAGTCAGTATTCTTATCTCAGTATGTTTATCACAGTAAAGTCAGTATTCTTATCTCAGTATGTTTATCACGGTAAAGTCAGTATTCTTATCTCAGTGTGTTTATCACGGTAAAGTCAGTATTCTTATCTCAGTATGTTTATCATGGTAAAGTCAGTATTCTTATCTCAGTGTGTTTATCACAGTAAAGTCAGTATTCTTATCTCAGTGTGTTTATCACAGTAAAGTCAGTATTCTTATCTCAGTATGTTTATCACAGTAAAGTCAGTATTCTTATCTCAGTATGTTTATCACAGTAAAGTCAGTATTCTTATCTCAGTATGTTTATCACGGTAAAGTCAGTATTCTTATCTCAGTGTGTTTATCACGGTAAAGTCAGTATTCTTATCTCAGTGTGTTTATCACGGTAAAGTCAGTATTCTTATCTCAGTATGTTTATCACGGTAAAGTCAGTATTCTTATCTCAGTATGTTTATCATGGTAAAGTCAGTATTCTTATCTCAGTATGTTTATCACGGTAAAGTCAGTATTCTTATCTCAGTATGTTTATCATGGTAAAGTCAGTATTCTTATCTCAGTATGTTTATCATGGTAAAGTCAGTATTCTTATCTCAGTATGTTTATCATGGTAAAGTCAGTATTCTTATCTCAGTATGTTTATCATGGTAAAGTCAGTATTCTTATCTCAGTATGTTTATCATGGTAAAGTCAGTATTCTTATCTCAGTATGTTTATCATGGTAAAGTCAGTATTCTTATCTCAGTATGTTTATCATGGTAAAGTCAGTATTCTTATCTCAGTATGTTTATCATGGTAAAGTCAGTATTCTTATCTCAGTATGTTTATCATGGTAAAGTCAGTATTCTTATCTCAGTATGTTTATCACGGTAAAGTCAGTATTCTTATCTCAGTGTGTTTATCACGGTAAAGTCAGTATTCTTATCTCAGTATGTTTATCACGGTAAAGTCAGTATTCTTATCTCAGTGTGTTTATCATGGTAAAGTCAGTATTCTTATCTCAGTGTGTTTATCACAGTAAAGTCAGTATTCTTATCTCAGTGTGTTTATTACGGTAAAGTCAGTATTCTTATCTCAGTATGTTTATCACGGTAAAGTCAGTATTCTTATCTCAGTATGTTTATCACGGTAAAGTCAGTATTCTTATCTCAGTATGTTTATCACGGTAAAGTCAGTATTCTTATCTCAGTGTGTTTATCACGGTAAAGTCAGTATTCTTATCTCAGTATGTTTATCACGGTAAAGTCAGTATTCTTATCTCAGTGTGTTTATCATGGTAAAGTCAGTATTCTTATCTCAGTGTGTTTATCACAGTAAAGTCAGTATTCTTATCTCAGTGTGTTTATCACGGTAAAGTCAGTATTCTTATCTCAGTATGTTTATCACGGTAAAGTCAGTATTCTTATCTCAGTGTGTTTATCACAGTAAAGTCAGTATTCTTATCTCAGTATGTTTATCACAGTAAAGTCAGTATTTTTATCTCAGTATGTTTATCACGGTAAAGTCAGTATTCTTATCTCAGTATGTTTATCATGGTAAAGTCAGTATTCTTATCTCAGTATGTTTATCATGGTAAAGTCAGTATTCTTATCTCAGTATGTTTATCATGGTAAAGTCAGTATTCTTATCTCAGTATGTTTATCACAGTAAAGTCAGTATTCTTATCTCAGTATGTTTATCACGGTAAAATCAGTATTCTTATCTCAGTATGTTTATCACGGTAAAGTCAGTATTCTTATCTCAGTATGTTTATCACAGTAAAGTCAGTATTCTTATCTCAGTGTGTTTATCACGGTAAAGTCAGTATTCTTATCTCAGTATGTTTATCACAGTAAAGTCAGTATTCTTATCTCAGTGTGTTTATCACGGTAAAGTCAGTATTCTTATCTCAGTATGTTTATCACGGTAAAGTCAGTATTCTTATCTCAGTATGTTTATCACGGTAAAGTCAGTATTCTTATCTCAGTATGTTTATCATGGTAAAGTCAGTATTCTTATCTCAGTATGTTTATCATGGTAAAGTCAGTATTCTTATCTCAGTATGTTTATCACGGTAAAGTCAGTATTCTTATCTCAGTATGTTTATCACGGTAAAGTCAGTATTCTTATCTCAGTATGTTTATCATGGTAAAGTCAGTATTCTTATCTCAGTGTGTTTATCACAGTAAAGTCAGTATTCTTATCTCAGTATGTTTATCACGGTAAAGTCAGTATTCTTATCTCAGTATGTTTATCACGGTAAAGTCAGTATTCTTATCTCAGTATGTTTATCACAGTAAAGTCAGTATTCTTATCTCAGTATGTTTATCACAGTAAAGTCAGTATTCTTATCTCAGTATGTTTATCATGGTAAAGTCAGTATTCTTATCTCAGTATGTTTATCACGGTAAAGTCAGTATTCTTATCTCAGTATGTTTATCATGGTAAAGTCAGTATTCTTATCTCAGTATGTTTATCATGGTAAAGTCAGTATTCTTATCTCAGTATGTTTATCATGGTAAAGTCAGTATTCTTATCTCAGTATGTTTATCACGGTAAAGTCAGTATTCTTATCTCAGTATGTTTATCACGGTAAAGTCAGTATTCTTATCTCAGTATGTTTATCACGGTAAAGTCAGTATTCTTATCTCAGTATGTTTATCACGGTAAAGTCAGTATTCTTATCTCAGTATGTTTATCACGGTAAAGTCAGTATTCTTTCAATTTTGACGCTCTGACACATGCAAGAAAAACTTTAGAAAAAGCAACAATTATGTTCATCAACAAAGTGGCAATTTATCATGATATTAATACTAAAGACCAGTATGAAAATCCTTCCAAGATCACGGAGCATAGTAACAAAAACCTTCTCCTCTCATCAGTCCTAATCGTGCTGTTAATAAAATTAGACTTTATTCATGTAAGCTGCATTCACGAGGGTCTCTAAGTGAACCTATAACTAGGAGCCAACTGAAGTATCGGCTTAGAAACCAAAATAACTCACTCTATAGCCTCTGGGTTTGCTGAGAGGTCCAATTAGGTGAGTCAGTGACCTTGGCTATGTGATGAAATGAAGTGCATTGTGGGAAACGCAGTTTCTATGACTACTAAAGCAGAGGCTTAAACATGCATATGTAATACCTGTGATAAGATGGCTAAACTTGTTTCTTGCCGTTAAACGAAAAGTGTGATTTGTTTCTGAATAAATGCCTCCAGTTTTCTAGTGAGATGGTACGTGTGCTCTGTAGTCCAGCGGCTGAGCTGTGTGCAGGCAGCGCATGGGCGGGCTGTGCGTCTTCCTCAGCTGGCACGTCCGTTAGACCAGGGGGGGTCGCTGAATGCCCTCAGGGTGTGGCTTATTGGGGCACTGCCAGACTGAGGCATGTCACTCATACTGACCATTCATTACATCCCAATGGGCTCTTGCGCAAGTCCATAGTCGCAGAGCTTATCCATATGAGGGTCTTGATTAAAGGGTAAATTCCACCCAAAAACAACATTAACCTTATTGAACAGATCAAGGCGCAACTAATTAACTCTATAAACTTTGCCCCTAGTGGTTGAAAACCCTGTAAATTTTGACGCAGTATTTTTTTAAAACCTCACCTTCTCCAGTTACACTGCAGTGCCATAAAATAGGAGGGTGCTATTAATAGCCCAAAGCGCTTACGACCCTCCTCTCGCCACAGCCACAGACTGTAAAATGCATGAAATGCACCGTTTATACACGCTAAAGAAAATCATGTTCACGTATAAAAAAAATTATATTATTTTAAAACATTGTACAAATGAGCATTCGCTGTTTTCTCTTGCTTACTGTACTATATACAGTACCTGATGCACTTTTGGTTTAGAATACTTATTTCTCCAAAATGTCTCGTATAAATATGTTTATGAAACCAAGTACTTACCAGTATATTCAGCTACAGCTGTTTTCTGATTAACCCTGAAATACGTTGCTCTTGTGTAAATACACACGCGCTTTTGTACATTTAAAAAAAAAATTATTTAAATACATTAGGCGACGTATGTTATGGTTATTATATATATACCGTATGTGACTATTCTGAAATAAATGTATTCTGTTGCAAATTTCTGAATGATACAGCTTCTTCTTTAATTCAAACTTTAAACCATGGATGTGCAGGGAATATTTTTTGAGAAATTGACAATTAAATAAAACTAGTAGAAACCAGGTGAAAATTGCCTCTGGAGGGCCAAAGTAAATAGAGTTAAGTTATTTGTGGTTGACCAAAAAAAATTATTTGCAAAGAGTTATTTGAATATAAAGTTCAGTAGAGGTATACATCATTTTGACGTATACCTCTACCACTTCTTCATTTTTGAAAGACTACAGTGTTTTCAGGTGGGCGTGTAAATGACATAGGAAGTAGGCGGAGCCAGAAAGGGAATCATTTCTGCCTGCATCTCACTTTTGGAATCGAGACCTCAGAACGAGTTAGGGACCACAGAACGAGTCACCCAGCAGTGCCCAATGTGTGGTAGGGGCACATCGTAGATCACGCTAGCTATCTTTGCTATTTTATTATATTGTCAGAAAATTACATTGATAAGCTACATTATTTCCTAAAGATGTTTTGGCAAACTAAACCAAACAGGACTCGAGTGCTGTCGGTTACAGAGTGGAGCTCCTCCGGTATTCCCTGATTCCCTGTAGCCTACATCTTCCTCTGCCTTATTGAATCACCCAGTGAGGAACCATGTCAACTAACGTTACATTATGATCCATGCCCATTAAGTAGACTAGCATTAGCTAGCTGATCATAATTGAACGGTTTTGCTTTGAGCATTTGATTACAGAAGCAATGTATTTTTTTCTGGGCTAGTGTGTTAGCTGTTATTAGCAATGGGTTTCTTGGCATAAAACAAATTGGTTTTAAAATATTTTTGCTATGGTAGCTAACCTTGCATTCGTTAATGGAAGGAGGTCAGATATCGGGGTGATAAATGTGTGTAAATGTTTTTACCGACATCAGTGCGTTCGAGTTGCACTGGGAAAGTTTTAAGTAGCCTACAAAAATTTTAACTTTTCATTGTATATGTTTAATATTCTGTATCGGCATGTTGGTCGATACAAAAGCATTCCGTACTTAAAAACGAGAGGTTGGGGTTGATTTTCCGACATGGAACCGGGGTGCGCAGCCTAGCTAAGTGTTACATATTTCTGGCTAGGCTGGCTAATGTTTTCGCGATACCAAACATAGATAAATGAAGGGCCGTATTTCCCCCGTTTTTCTGGAGACTGAGCTAAAAATGGTGGTATTTTCTCAGTATAACTGTTACATTAGCCAGCGAGTTATGTGGCCTGTCTCATCTCTAAGAAATGCTGCAGTGCCAGACAGGCACTACACTAGCAGTAAAATGCCAAGCTTCTCTGCCTCCATTTCTGTAATGTCATTCAGTGGGCGTGAACTGTAAGCTTTTTGGATGTTGTAGTTCATACTAAGGTAAGTCCCTGGTACGTGTGCAGTAGTTCGGGGCTATATCTCTGCTGCTCTCACTACAGGTAGAAAGGTGGCTCATTTTAATCAGGAGGAGACCTACTTTTCTACAAACCAAGCATAATTTTTGGGTGGAATTGCCCTTTAGTGAGAAAAGATGATTCATGAATGATGCCGGACAAATATACAGAATTTTAGGGGTAGGGGTCGCTAGTGAACGATGAGGCCCAGACAATCCCGCCCCAGCTGAGCCCCTGTCATCCTGCTTGGCTGCCATCCACAGCCAGTACTGGCACAGCCTGGATATGATACCGGGCCATAGAACCCATCCACAGCCAGTACTGGCACAGCCTGGATATGATACCGGGCCATAGAGCCCATCCACACACTGGAACACTGCCTTGACAAGACAAGCCACCGAGCAGTGCCCAAATAAATTGAGTTTGAAGTAATCGCCCAGCATGGAAATTCACTATTGTCTTTTTCGACATTTTATTCAATCAGATACCGGAATGAAAGGTTGAATGTTGAGCTTTGATGCCCAACCCCCAAATGCCCTCTCTTTCACCTCATTAAGCCAAATCGGAAATTAGTGTCCCCACAATAAAGACGGGGTTCACGTCAGCCTTCAGGGGCTGACAGGGGGCCGGACAGCCCTGCAATCACATTTCATTAGGGAAAGAATCAAAATTGAATGCATCTGCAAATGTCAAGGGGATGACATTTGGAAAGGTCATCCATCGTCACATACAGTAGTGCCATGTACTTTTAAAACAGAATAAAAAGGCGTTAATGGTAAAGGCAAAGCAATCAGTGTCCAAAATTTCCCCCCAATTGAGAAGCACAGAGAATCTTCAACATGGGAACTAATGCAGAGCTATTTGAGTCCCGTGGTAACGAAGCACTTCTGCCTTCCCACATGTAGCCTGATGCTTCTCCTCAAAGGGATTTCACTGCTACACCTCATTACTCAATTTGGCCATTGACAAAGGAGCATCATTTTGATTGTCTTATTTATAATGACAGTATTATTTTTAAATGTTTTAATTTAACAGTAGAGCAGACTGGGTAATGTGCATTCATGTAACCGACCGAGACTGTTGTTTCATTTAAACAACATTATTATTATTATTATTATTATTTTATTATTTTATTATTTTATTATTTTATTATTGTAGCGTACACACGGTGTATTCATTGCTGATTTGCTCCTACTTCTCCGCCTTTTCAACAAAAGAAAATTGAGAATATAATAATATGCTTTCATATCATCTCCTCAAATGTGTCTCCTCAGACATGAACTATTGTGTGTGACCAATACCTTTGACTGTGGGGTGGACTCACTGTTATACCAACCAGCACTGGTTGACCAAACAGATGTAGGAGTCCAACAGGCGCAGTCTCTGAGGGCTTCTCGCTTCTCTTCTCTTGGACGGAGCGCCTGGCAGCTCTCTGTGTTCCTGACCGGAGCAGACTCCAAGGCCCTGGGTCAAGCCAGGTCTGTCCTTTCAATGATGCCATCATAAGAGACATTGTCAGATAGGCTAGGACTGGACTCCTCGCTCCATTACTCGCAATGGAAGATTCTGAGTAAACCTGAGGTCTAGACATTGGTTTCAGTGACAAATCCAAACCAATAGGATTTTGCCGGGGGAAGCCCGGAGGAAGGACCAATCTGTGAGTTCACCTAAAGACTCCATCTCCCACAATGCAACATTTCCACACCCGAAAAAGGACATCACCACGGACCAGCTCACAAACAGACAGAGAATAATGACCTCAAATCTAGACTTCAAAATGTCTTTTGTTATTTAATAAATGTTTTGTGTTGTCTCTTTATTCTAATAAGTGGGCTCTATGGTTGAAACAAACTCAAATTAAAGGTATTGAGCTTCCCCCTAACATATTCATTATTTACTGTTAATGTGAAATTAATTAAGTGGTGATCCGTGAATGTAGGAAATACTTCTGATGCCTGAAGCAATAAGAGGTGCCTAACTGCATTATTATTATTATTATTATTATTATTATTATTATTATTATTAGTGAAAGAAACGTGTGTTTAGAGACAGAACTAAGCAAAGAATGTCTCGATCTAGAGAAGGAAACATCCTTTGCCAAGAAACAATTATTATTTTCACAATCCTTGCATTATCTTTAAGAATTACCATGTCAAAGTTCGACATTCATTTTGAATGTGTCAGAAATGTATACGTCAAGGTGACGCAAGTAGTAACAAATTCAATCTTCTTGATAAAATGTAATAATATTTTCAAGCGCAAGCATTGTTTTGTCGATTAGTCAACCTGCAGCAAAGATGCGTAGGTGTGTTGTGACCACAGCCCCATATTTTTTTTTCTTTTAGAAACATTGGCCCCGTCAAGCCAAACAGCATTATATCTTTGGCAATTCACTCTTTAGAGATGTGTACATAACTGGTTGTGACACGTGCCTAAATCCAGATTGATCTGACGCAGTGAAAATGTCAGAAAGTAGAGCCAAGGAAATGTCAGAGCAGGAAGTGGTGCCTTGCATGCCTCCAGAGCCTTCTCAACATGGCAGTGTGTAAAATCAGCCCCACCCCTCTGCACACACATACACGCACACACGCACATACACACACATATACGCACGCACGCACGTGCACACACACAAACGCACTCACACAAACGCACACATGCACACTCACACATGCACACTCACACACAAACATGCACACATACACACACACATACGCACGCCCACACACACACATTCACATGCTGCACACGTGTGCACACACACACACACACATGCACACACACAAACGCACTCACACACACACACACAAACGCACTCACACACACACAAACGCACACACACACACATGCACACTCACACACAAACATGCACACATACGCACGCGCATGCACACACGCACACAAATACGCCCACGCCCGCACACACACATTCACATGCTGCACACGTGTGCACACACATACACACACACACACACACATACGCACGCCCACACACACACATTCACATGCTGCACACGTGTGCACACACATACACACACACACACACACACACACACACACACACACACACATCTTCCCCAAATTTCATCTTTTTCAATTTCTTCTTTCACCTCCTTTTCCTTCACTGTATCTCTATTTCATGGACACATTTGTCAACCTGTCAAATCCAATCTGTCACTTTGTTTTCTACCATCGCGCTTCACATGGCATTCAGTCTTATTGAGGTTTGACACATGAGGACGAACCACAACTTTTCTTTTGGTCATGCTGGAAAAGTTTTCTGCCACTCCTGTGTTCTATATTTTAACCCCTCGAATGAATTTGCAGTAAAGAGTTTAAACGCATGTATGCTCACGTCATCTCCATGCCTCATGAGATTAAGAACACACACTCTCTTAAATAGCGTGCTGTCTTATGACATGAGCTCCATACGCCATAAAAATGTTTTTTTATAAAATGTGTTTTTTAGGTGTATAAAATAATTTGGGCTGGAAAGGGTTCAAGAGATTTTAAAGGAATAATCCACTGCAATTGGTTAAATCCAATACTGGTTTTGCTATGAACAATACAGTTCCCGTCATGCATTCAACAGCACATTATACATTGTCCAAGATTTTGCAATGAACTATGGGAGTTTGAGTTCAGGGATGCATGGAAATAGCTGTGCACGCTCATTTTCAAGATATTTGAAGATGGTATTATCATATCCATGAGATGTACCTGTACCTGTGTGTGTATAGACAATGATGAGAGTGTGAATGTTGATGTGCATATGTACAGTATTGTACAGGGCTGTGTGTTTAACGGAGAGAATCTGCCATTGTTCAGCCATTTTGTGGTGTGTGATGGAAAGTGCTCATTTAACACAAATTGCGTGATTTAATCTTCTGTCTTTCATGATAATCTCCCACGGTGGCTTTACAGCATACTGGACCATTGTTAACTTCTACTTCCAAAGAAAAAAAGAGTTTTAATTTTCTTCACAAATACAGTCTGGCAAGTTTATTTTGAGGATTATAATTAATCTTTTTTTATTTAACATGCCATATTGCATTTATGAAGAAAACACTTAATTTGTAAATCAGAGTTGAGGACACGTTGATTGAATCCAGCCATACATCCGTTCCTCTCTACTGCACGTATCTTGTGTGGATGCGTGATTGTCTTGTGGAAGCTCATGTGATAGATTGGGCATGTAGCTGTCTCTTTGTGTGTTAACGCAGTAGGACTCAGTGCTTGTCCGTCTGTTTAAGGCTCCACTGCACACTTCCCCGGGCTTGTAAATGAGTAATGTTTGTAGAGTATAGAAAAAGTTGTAAAAATCTGGGGAGTCTGAGCGTGAAAACGAGACCCCCATGGATGCATTTCATTATGTAAGATGTTGTTGTCTCTATTCAAGTTAATCCATATCTGCATTTCCCCTCTGGTAATGACTGGTGTGCCTGGACAGTTTTTCTTTGTACCAAAAACAGCATTTCCCAAGAGGCCGTGCTTCTGCTCACTGTGCTCAGTGGGGACTATAAATACACTATGACCCCTGGGATAGTGAGAAGGAAGAGCTTCACAGCACAGCGTCTGCTGCAAAACCAACACAGTTCTGAGCACACCTGGGTTTCTGGAAGGCTCTGAGGACCGTACATATTTCACTCGCTTACATTACATAAGCCCTTTAAAATCACCCACAATTGTGTCTTCTATTGTACACCAAGCACCCACATGATAAGTGTTTGCAGAAAACACTTCCGTTTTCTTTTTTGTTTGATACAGAACTGCTTAGTTTAGTTTTATCATTTACATTTTATTGTGGTGTTAGTTGTAACACTGGATGGATTGTTCAGGAGCAGAGGAGCTGCTTCATTTTGGCCGGAGCGGCGGGGTATTTCACAAAGCATGCTTACAGAGTCCGCTGGATAACTCCAATTAGTAAAATCCGGAAGAGCTTTTTTTAAAATTTTTAATAGAGAGATGTGAATTTCATTATCCCAGTGTAATCAATCTCTTTGCATCATATAGGTAATAGAGCAAAGAGACACTGGTTTCAATAAATATTTGGCCTTAAGTTTGACTCACATTTAAAGTAAAGTTTTGTTCCTCACAAATATATCACCAAAATTGTGTGCACAAAGGAAAACACACTTGCGTTAATTGAGCAAAGCCAAAAAAATTATGGATTGAATCCAGATCATTGAAACTCTGAAAAAGAAAATGTGTGTGTCTATATGTGTGTGTGTGTGTGTGTGTGTGCGCGTGTGTGTGTGTGTGTGCGCGTGTGTGTGTGTGTGCGCGTGTGCACGTGCGTGTGTGTTCGCGTGCGTGTGTGTTCACAAATGCTATAAATATGATAAGCACCTTTCATCATTGTCAGCAGTATAGTATTAATATTCCCTTTGTGTCTTCCATTTCAATATTGTTTTCTCAGCTTGTTTATCATAATTAATCTGCTTGAGTTTTTCAAATAGGGTAGACACCCGCTGCAAGGAAAATATATCGCAAAAAATGAACAATTATGTGGTGAACATAATTTGCACCACCATCAGCGATTGGACAATTTTGGGGGCTGGTGTGTGTGTGTGTGTGTGTGTGTGTGTGTGTGTGTGTGTGTGTGTGTGTGTGTGTGTGTGTGTGTGTGGGAGGGGAGGGGGGTAAAGAGGTACAGTTCTTAAGAGGTACAGCACAAAAGAGAAAAAGAAGAGTGAAGGTGAAGAGCCTCTATGTTAAACAACGTTCTCCAGCATAAACAGCGGTGGGAATATGATGAATACATGCCTGTGAAACGTCGCTGCTCCACTGACACTGATGCATGCCCCCCATGATGGATTGCGGGGTCTCTAATATGAGATTCTATCAACTGTAACTACAATTTTCACTCAATTTGTCAACGTCTCCTCTATGTATTCCATGCATTCGTCTACGCAAGTTCAAGTGCTTTCATAGCCAGTTTTTGGGTAAACAGCAAATCGCTCCGGCTTCCGATAGTAATTTGATTGTGTTTTCTTTCCATATTCATTGAATAAATGCTTGCCGAAGTCAGATTTTCTGTGACCTGCAATGCAGAGATCAGTGGGAGTGCAGAGTTTCTACAAAATACAGCATCCATCAGATACAGGGCTTTTTTCAAAGCTCTGCTTAGTCAGACGTCTAGTCAACATTTTTCAGAGATAAAACGCCAGATATAGCTGAGGGAAACACTACTGCTGCATTACAGAACATACTGTATCTTGTGATTACAGAACATACTGTATCTTGTGATTACAGAACATACTGTATCTTGTGATAACAAGTATCTTGGAATATAATGTGTGAGTAGTTTCACTAAGTACTTTCTAGTGGAAAAAACATTGAAAATTGTAATTAATAATAATAATAATAATATAAAAGCTAAATGTAGTTGCTGGATAGCTCATCATGTAAAGACGCTGTACTAGAGCGGGGCGTCGAGCAGTGAAGACTGGCATTGTCCAGGAGGTTCTAGAATCATCCAGGGGAGGGAGGGTTGCAGTCTGCCCGGTTGACGGTGACTCATCACGCTCTGGCAACCCCAGCCTGCTGATCGAGTGCCTGCGAGTGTTATTATCACAACATGCATAATTATGTTTCATGTGTATATTAACCTGCGTTTACAATTTTTTGTTGTTGGTTTATTTTTTTTTAGGGCGAGCCCTACCCACTTCTTGTGTTTTTTATAGTTAGAAGAACCAAGTTTATTTTCAAGTTAAACAAGGTTTTTTTTGTAAATAAAACTTTTGTCTTCTAAAATGTTAGCCTTTTTATTGAAACAATTTCACCGGCACTTCCACAGACAACACGGTGGGCGTTAGGACCCAGCGGACAGGCTTCAACAGGCAGGAGCAGAATGTGTACCTGCTGCCCATTCTGGTGATGGACAGGGGCCCCCCAGCCCTCAGCAGCACGGGCACGCTCACCATCCACGTGTGTGGCTGTGACACAGAGGGCGCCATCCAGTCCTGCAATGCCACGGCCTACGCCATCTCTGCTACAATCAGCCCCGGGGCCCTCATCGCACTGCTCGTCTGCATCCTCATCCTCATCGGTGAGTCCAACCAACCATTTGCTGTCCTGCTACTCTGGCTCTGCCCCTCCCATACTTCTACTGGTCAAGCATGTCCCTTCTATAGCTCTATTGGTAAAACTTGCCCCTCCTATAACTCTACTGGTCAAACTTGTCCCTTCTATTGCTCTACTGGTCAAGCCTGTCCCTTCTATAGCTCTATTGGTAAAACTTGCCCCTCCCATAACTCTACTGGTCAAACTTGCCCCTCCCATACTTCTACTGGTCAAACGTGTCCCTTCTATAGCTCTATTGGTCAAACTTGCCCCTACTATAACTCTACTGGTCAAACTTGCCCATCCTATAACTCTACTGGTCAAACTTGCCCCTCCTATAACTCTACTGGTCAAACTTGCCCCTCCTATAACTCTACTGGTCAAACTTGCCCCTCCTATAACTCTACTGGTCAAACTTGTCCCTCCTATAACTCTACTGGTCAAACTTGCCCCTCCCATACTTCTACTGGTCAAGCCTGTCCCTTCTATAGCTCTATTGGTAAAACCTGCCCCTCCTATAACTCTACTGGTCAAGCCTGTCCCTTCTATAGCTCTACTGGTCAAACTTGCCCCTCCTATAACTCTACTGGTCAAACTTGTCCCTCCTATAACTCTACTGGTCAAACTTGCCCCTCCTATAGCTCTATTAGTCAAACTTGCCCCTCCTATAACTCTACTGGTCAAATTTGTCCCTTCTATAACTCTATTGGTCAAACTTGCCCCTCCTATAATTCTACTGGTCAAACCTGCCCCTCCCATAACTCTACTGGTCAAACCTGCCCCTCCCATAACTCTACTGGTCAAACTTGTCCCTTCTATAGCTCTATTGGTCAAACTTGCCCCTCCCTATAACTCTACTGGTCAAACCTGCCCCTCCCATAACTCTACTGGTCAAACCTGCCCCTCCCATAACTCTACTGGTCAAAACTAATCTCCTCATATTGCAGTCCTGCTGGTAAAACTTGCCCCTCTGATAACTCAACTGGTCAAAACTAATCTCCTCATACTGTAGTTCAGCTGGTCTAACTTGCCCCTCCTATAACTCAACTGGTCAAAACTACTCTCCTCATACTGTAGTCCTGGTGGTCAAACACGTTAAAAATAAAAATTTCAGGCAAAACTACGGGCAAATGCTGATTGAAACCTCAAATGCTTTAAGTGTCTGTTACACGTTGTTTTTCCTTTGTATAGGGATGAGGCATGAGGTATGTTTCAGTACATTTTCCTGCATCTAAAGATTACTACACTTGGGCCCGTGTTCATAAAAGCATCAAAGACTAAGTGCTGATCAAAGGTTTAGATTATAATGGATACGATCAGGGGAAACAGGGAAAATCCCTGCTCTCAGGTACTTCATTAATTACGGCTCCAGTACTAAAAGGATGTTGAAATGTAAGTACAAGCAGAAAGACAGCACTGCGCAAAGTGAAAAGGGGGAGAAAGTAGCATGGTTGCAAAAAAAATAACTTCTGAAATGTGACTGTTGATAAATCCATTTGCTTGGATGAGAGCCTGAATGACCGGTCTCTCCCTGCAGTTTCACCTTTAAAATATTTTTTTGTCCATTTTTATAGGTTCAGACTTTCACGCTGAAAGGCTAAAAAACAAGAGCGAACGACAGAAAGGACAAAATCGATTTCTCATTTTCAACGTCCTCTCAGATTACGGGGAAAAGGCTTTTGTTGTGGTCTTGTGGAGTGGAGCTTTAGGAATGGCATGAAAGCTCTCGGCTGCACGGAATTAGGAGAGGAGTGGAACGGGAGCAGCAGAGCCGGAGAGAGGGCCGCCTCAGAGCGACAGGCTTAAAATAGACCCGCCTTTCCCCGCGCCTCTGAACCCTTAAACCCCTCCCCGCGCCCCCCACACACACACCTCTGAACCCCAAACCCATCCCTGCTTTTGAGGCTCTTGGTTGCGTTCGCCCTCTTCCGTCGCTGTCACCAGATAAAACCGGGTCACCACTCCGTTTAATCCCAGAATCTATATACCGTACGTGTATTTCAATGTCAGCATTTGACTCGGAATGTAACACTATACTTTACAATACTTTTTTTTCTGAAGGGCTTCTTGACCTCGTCTCGTGGAGGGCAGTTTTGAAAGGAGAAATAGGAGTGTGTGGGAAAGATGTATTTGTAAAACTGTAGATGAATGTACACGGCTTGAGTGTAGATTCAACCAAAAGCATAATATTTTGGTTTAAGTAATTCAGGCTAAAACACTAGTTTTACGCCCATTACCAAGTATCAGCTTAACTTTTTTTTATTTGTGGACCTAAAATATCTCAACAGAAAATCTAGGTGTAATTGAGAAGCATATTCCATGGTTACAAATGAAAAAAAAATCAAGCAGAAAAATAATTGGCTATTTTATGTCCAGCACTAGAGAAAAAATGTTTTCACAGCTCTAAATTTGCATGATGCTGCTCACCAGTGTCCACAATCACAGGCTTTAGGCAAACTACTTAACATAGTAACCACGTAACATAGGCTACACAATCACAGGCTTTAGGTATTCACAGTGAGCAAACATGTGGGTGCATAACACCCACAGTAATGTGCTGTACTAATGTGCATTCTTTATAAAATGTCCAGGCAGCTCTGGGCAGGAACTGTGTGAGGCCAGGGCAGTGTGGGTGGGTATTGGGTATGTCCCAGGGCAGTGTGGGTGGGTATTGGGTATGTCCCAGGGCAGTGTGGGTGGGTATTGGGTATGTCCCAGGGCAGTGTGGGTGGGTATTGGGTATGTCCCAGGGCAGTGTGGGTGTGTATTGGGTATGTCTCAGGGCAGTGTGGGTGGGTATTGGGTATGTCCCAGGGCAGTGTGGGTGGGTATTGGGTATGTCTCAGGGCAGTGTGGGTGGGTATTGGGTATGTCCCAGGGCAGTGTGGGTGGGTATTGGGTATGTCCCAGGGCAGTGTGGGTGGGTATTGGGTATGTCCCAGGGCAGTGTGGGTGGGTATTGGGTATGTCCCAGGGCAGTGGGGGTTGGTATTGGGTATGTCCCAGGGCAGTGTGGGTGTGTATTGGGTATGTCTCAGGGCAGTGTGGGTGGGTATTGGGTATGTCCCAGGGCAGTGTGGGTGGGTATTGAGTATGTCTCAGGGCAGTGTGGGTGGGTATTGGGTATGTCCCAGGGCAGTGTGGGTGGGTATTGGGTATGTCCCAGGGCAGTGTGGGTGGGTATTGGGTATGTCCCAGGGCAGTGTGGGTGGGTATTGGGTATGTCCCAGGGCAGTGTGGGTGTGTATTGGGTATGTCCCAGGGCAGTGTGGGTGGGTATTGGGTATGTCCCAGGGCAGTGTGGGTGGGTATTGGGTATGTCCCAGGGCAGTGTGGGTGGGTATTGGTGATAGATGCACGCCGACAGGGCTCAGGTGATAGGTGCACGCTGACAGGGCTCAGGTGATAGGTGCACGCTGACAGGGCTCAGGTGATAGGTGCACGCTGACAGGGCTCAGGTGATAGGTGCACGCTGACAGGGCTCAGGTGATAGGTGCACGCTGACAGGGCTCAGGTGATAGGTGCACGCTGACAGGGCTCAGGTGATAGGTGCACGCTGACAGGGCTCAGGTGATAGGTGCACGCTGACAGGGCTCAGGTGATAGGTGCACGCTGGACAGGGCTCAGGTGATAGGTGCACGCTGACAGGGCTCAGGTGATAGGTGCACGCTGACAGGGCTCAGGTGATAGGTGCACGCTGACAGGGCTCAGGTGATTGGTGCACGCTGACAGGGCTCAGGTGATTGGTGCACGCTGACAGGGCTCAGGTGATAGGTGCACGCTGACAGGGCTCAGGTGATAGGTGCACGCTGACAGGGCTCAGGTGATAGGTGCACGCTGACAGGGCTCAGGTGATTGGTGCACGCTGACAGGGCTCAGGTGATTGGTGCACGCTGACAGGGCTCAGGTGATAGGTGCACGCTGACAGGGCTCAGGTGATAGGTGCACGCTGACAGGGCTCAGGTGATTGGTGCACGCTGACAGGGCTCAGTCATGTGTAATCTGTATAAGGTGGTAACATGCGTATTAGTGACTCAGAGATACAGGTCCTCCTGTACTGCTGTACTGTACATGTCCTGTCCTAGGAGTCCACAAGCTTTTCCCTCCTCGTATTGGGTGCATCCCACGGCCGAATTCACATCGTGCCCAATTGTCTCCACGGGCGGGGGTGGGGGTTGATATTGGGGTTGTTGGGTGGGGTCGTGCACTCGTGCGTTACCCCAGTGAGAGTCTAAATGCAAATAAACATGCATGCATACACAAGTATATTTGCTTCAGATTATTACCATATCTGATGAGTTATCTCATGCTTCTTGAATGTTTGATACATTTTTTTAGTTTTCTTAATTGGCCTAGATGAGCCAAATAAAAGCAGTCTTTCCCTGATGGTGACCCGTTCCTTGACAGATTAACTGCAAATATTTTTTTTGGAAGATATTTCTTGTGAATATTAGTTGAAAAGGTGGGGTGGGGGGGGTATGCAAGCTTTGATAATGTAGCGCCACCACGTCTGTAGAAACAGCGTATCTGGGTTTGTATAATTATGAATAACTATACGCATGAATCTGAAAGCATATACACTATTTATGGATGTTTTATTTTGCTTCTATTGCCGTTATAACATAGTTTAAAGATTTAGAAAAGAAAACTTAATGGTACATTGGAAAAATAGTTTTGTCAATTAATATTCTCTAGCCCTCCCAATCTTCCAGAAATGATGTATTCGGGGGAGCTCATGGCTTTATTAAGGGGCGCTAAGCTCCACTGTGTCCCCCTTAGATCGGATGCTGATCAGCTGGAATGAGCCCTGCTGGGAACGGCTTTGTTTACATGCCGGTTGGAGTGACCTCACCGATCACCGCAGATCAAACCGCATTGATCTGTGTATTCACTTATTTTTTTATCTTCATTATCGCTAGGACAGCGTGCCCCGTGTGCGGCTAACAGACACATCGAGGTGCAGCTGAATTCACATTGCATACTCTCTGTTTGACAGAAAGTCTTCCTCAGCTCGCTTGTAGAGGGTGATCGGTCTGGTCGATCATAGTAATTAGATACATTTTTACCCTTACAATTTCTAACCTCATAACACACTTCCACAAGTTCCTCAGCTCAGTACGTATGAACTAAACATGAGCAGGAAAGCAGGAAGCTAAACATGAGCAGGAAAGCAGGAAGCTAAACATGAGCAGGAAAGCAGGAAGCTAAACATGAGCAGGAAAGCAGGAAGCTAAACATGAGCAGGAAAGCAGGAAGCTAAACATGAACAGGAAAGCAGGAAGCTAAACATGAGTAGGTCCAGATGCTTCTGTTTGTTTCATTAATTGGACCAATTTGTAAGGTTAGTTAATGTATGTGGCCATTCACTTAGCTTGCTTATTATTCTACTGCAAGGAAAATAATAAGAACAAACTGCAAGATGCCATTACCCCAGGAATAGTGCCGTCTCCTGGGCAACCAGTTCTGAAGGCATCCCTTTTAAGAAAATTATATTATAGTTTAGAGGAGTCCAAGCAAAATACCTTTATCTTGCACACCGAAATTTGAACTGCAAAATTGTATTAGTTTTTTGTTTTGTTTGATTTTTTTTGTTTTTTTCTAAGATTTGTTTTCAAATGAGAGGAAAAAAGTAAGCAGATCAAATTTCTACATAGAAATAAAACATTGTAAACAAATAATTTTGTTGGGACATCTTTCAACTTTTTTTTGTAATAATCTCAGAAATGAATCTGTTGTTTATTAACTCACATCAATCTACCCAATTGTCTGGTTGCAACTCCAAAAAGAATCAATATTCTTCACTTATAAATAACTAAAAATGTCAGCAGCAAGTTTTTTTTTTTTCAGCCTTTCAAACTTAAGAAAAATTTGTAAGAAAAATAAATAAGTCTTTAAAGGTACAGCCAGTGGCCATTGCATTTTGCCATTGTAATCATAGAATAATAATAGAATAAATATGTGGAACGAATATGACAATTTGAATCCTCATTCAGTGAGATGGAACATATGAACGGCTCTAGACTTTGAGCGTCGCCTTGTCTGAATTAAGATAGCAATATTAAACTTTCCTATTAAAGAAACAAATGTATTAACCACACAGAGACGCATAGACACGCGCACACTCTCCCACACAGACAAACACGCACGCACGCACACACACACACACACACACACACACACACACACACACACACACACACACACACACACACACACACATATATAAGCATGCACACACAGTTGTGAAAGAGAGCAACATTAAAGACCGCTGTTGTTTACGAGATATTCGCAGTGATTTGTTTCTGCAGTTAACCTCAACAAGAAGGCAAATATATCTTAGCACTTACCACACACCGTTTTGCATCAGCTCAGCTTGGACAGAATTAAATATGAATCTATATTCAACTCCTTGAGTCCCGTCTTCCTGAGAAATTTGTGAATTAATACAAGGACAGTATGTTCCAGCAATGATCATAGCAAATGCTAATAATTACTTTTGGATCAAGAAAAAACAAAGGAAATTTGAGGGCAGGAGATTTCTGTTACACACATTAATTGCTAATGTGAAAGATTAAATCATATTTTACACTCAAGTCTAGTGCAAATTTACTTAAATATTACATATTTTATTTTGAGAATTATTTATGCACACTTCCTCCACTTCTTGTTCAACATGAAAATAAATCTTCAGCAGATTTAGCCTTGAGCTTTCTGTATCCTTCAGAAACCCAGCAGAAAGAAAAAGATATATATATATTTTTTGACATCATGCATGCGACTTCGATGACAAAAAACATGTTTCAATATAGTAGAAATATTTCCAAAATTATTATGTATTTTATTTTTTATTGAATGTCCCTGGTAGTGTTATATATGGTTATTCTGTATATAGTGTATATATGGTTCTTGTGATTAAGACCAAACACTCATGTCACCCACAGGGGACAAAAATAAATGTCTATGTCTTTGGAGAATATTCATCATAGACTGGATTTAATCAACATTTGTACTTCATTTTGCCCAGTAGTTAATATTTTTTCCATATTTCACAGGCATAGTTTAGCGAGCTGATTTTGGTGCTTACTGAACTTCCAAAACTGTAAAGTATAAAAGTACCTGCATTTATTTGTTCAGTTCAGGTCAAATGTTGATTGAATCCAGGCCTGCATTTGCACTGGGAGACTTCACTCTCCTGATAGTCTAAGTCCCCTCCAAGTGCCTTCTGTACTGATTGGCTCTTTGTTTACTCTTTCCCATGTTCTCTATTGATTGGCTCCTTGTTTACTCTTTCCCATGTTCTGTCCTGATTGGCTGCTTTTTTACCCTTTCCCATGTTCTGTACTGATTGGCTGCTTGTTTACCCTTTCCCATGTTCTGTACTGATTGGCTCTTTGTTTACTCTTTCCCATGTTCTGTCCTGATTGGCTGCTTGTTTACCCTTTCCCATGTTCTGTACTGATTGGCTGCTTGTTTACCCTTTCCCATGTTCTGTACTGATTGGCTCTTTGTTTACTCTTTCCCATGTTCTGTCCTGATTGGCTGCTTGTTTACTCTTTCCCATGTTCTGTCCTGATTGGCTCCTTGTTTACTCTTTCCCATGTTCTGTCCTGATTGGCTGCTTGTTTACTCTTTATTTGCTGCTCCTTGTTTACTGGTTATTCTTATGTTCTGGGGGTAATGTCACTGTTCTAGAAACTGCGACTTTGTTAGGAACTTCTATCCTTGTGTATTCCGCCATGTTTCCAGTTCCATCAGTGAAATTAGCGAAAAGTACAAGCCGTCACTCTCTTTTGATTCAGTGCCTTTCATCTAATATTATTAATAATGTTCAAAGCCGGTGCATGTAATCTCCCTCATTTTGCAATGAAACAAATCCTGAGCTTTAAAATGAAGTAGCTGGCTTTGTTATTTTTCTCTTCTTCACTGAAGATAGATGAGGTCAGAGTACGTCCTGATGAATATGCTGCTGCATTTAAACTGTTTATACCTCTACAGGGGGCATGGGCAAGGGTTCAACCGTTCTCATATTTCATTCATTTTTATCTTAAATTGTTTGTTTTTCCCCATTCGACTGCTCACGAAAACTAGCGTAGTCACTGACCATGAGAGCTTTGGCTTGTGCATCAGGAAGACTAGTCTATTAGCATATGAAATGTTGTTCCTTGTCTATTAGTGTTTTTTTGTTAAAACACATGATATGTCTATGACAATATTGCACTATACGACTGAATTACCCACAAATACACACCCCCACCTGACATCCCTGGCACCTGTCCCACTCAATAAACGCACAAAACAAAGACCACAATCATTGCCCCCCCAATTTAGGGATATATTTGACCAAGTGTAAACATGTCATGTGACAAGTGTATATGTCAGCATCATGCTCAGTTCAGAATGGATTTGGAATTGAATGAAAATGTCTTGAAGATGTATTGAAATTTCTCATAAAATGAAGGGGAATTGAATTGATTAAATTAGGTTAGATGTGATTTGGTTTAAGATTCATGCATTTTCTGCTTGGTCATTTGATTATAGTAACAATATGTCTTTTCCTCTCGAAGCAGTGCATGTAAACTGTTTTTGTTTTTTCTTTTCTCCCGTTTTTTATGTAGTGCATCTTATGTCCTTGATTAAAGGTATATATTCTTAGATTTAACCTTGTGTCAAAAAAACACCAATTTCAACCAACCAATTTCCCATGTGAAACCCAGCAATAGCACTGATTGTGTTTAAAAAATGTAATTATTTAGCCTCTCAATTTTGTTAGCTGCTGGATTTGTCATGCATGCCTAAGATGAAAAACAAAATAACAAGGTATTTTTTAGTTAATTTTTTTGTTATTTTTTGGGCAAGATTATGTTATTTATCCAACATTCTGTTATAGGAAACAGATCCCCCCGATGCCCACCAAAAAGAGTCCTATTTAAGGCCTTTATAAAAGCCCATGGAGTTGCACACATGTTCTGGCTGCTGACATTAGGGTTTGTGTTTAATAGTTATTTACCTTTCTGGAATGAAACTTCCACCGGCTCGGGATAATAGCGAGGCGGATTCTTAACGGTATCTCATGCGTGAACATTTTACAAAAGAGCTGAAATATGACGGGCCAAACCCATCATAGAAGTAAGGTGAAAATATTATTCCGCTTTCTTGCCATTTTACTTATGAGAGAAAAACTTTTTTTAACGTTTTGAACTCGATCGTGTAAAATATGGACAGACTATCTCAAAGTAAATGCTAAATTGTGCTTGTACTGGAAGCAATAAACACAGGGTACTAGCATATGCCCCAGCTCCCAGTGACATGAATGAGTCATTATTATATAATTGAGCAATACTAAAGCTGATGTGAGGTGAGCTTTCTGGTGCATCATGGCTGCCGTGCCGTGCATCACCCAGGTGGGTCCTAAACATGCTTCTTTCTCTCTTAAGCACTTTGAGGTCATGAGTTTAAAGGTGCCATCTCAATGCTATTATTATTATTATTAATAATATTATAATTATTAGTATAATGTGGTAATAATAATGCGGGTCCATTTCCAGTGTGCAATGCCGGTTTCAGGGAAATGCAGGTGTTTGTAATTAGAGCCGCGTTAAGGAGCATCAGGGCGCAGTAGTTCTGGTCAGGAGCTTAGGTTGTGAGGCGGCTTTGATTTCCCATGATCCCAGAAGTCTGCGGGTGTTGTGCGGTGGGAGGTAGCCGGGCTTCCTGGAGGCCCACGCTGCATGATTAGATCAATCGCAACGTGATGAAGCAAATGAAAACAGATTTCTGCCTAATTACCTCCAAACAAACAATCCCTCCATCAGCTAATTTAGGGGTGACGTGACGAATCCATCTCGGCCCGGGGAAGACATCTGTACACATCTTTTCCAATTAGGGCCCATCTGGCGTGATGCTCTCCCCTGCTCCTGCAGCGACGGCAGCCCAAGGGTAAATTAGCTGTCCTGTCAGGAGCGTTTACCACAACATCTGTACCGCCACGGAGTCGCCACATGTTCGCG
Source organism: Ilyophis sp. 1 JC-2022 (assembly GCA_022702515.1). Taxonomy (NCBI): domain Eukaryota; kingdom Metazoa; phylum Chordata; class Actinopteri; order Anguilliformes; family Synaphobranchidae; genus Ilyophis; species Ilyophis sp. 1 JC-2022. The sequence continues at coordinate 2,038,852 of CM040396.1, forward strand.
GGGCCAGGTACGCGCCGCAGCGCGTCGGCCCCGGCCTAAAGGGCGTCGCTCACATCGCCCCGGCGACGCCGCAGCCACTTAGCCGTTAATTAATGAGGGTCCACAGGCCCGACCACGCCCACTTTACCCTGGGAGGAAATGGTAGAGGATCCTGGGAATATTAGCCTGTGAAATACTCTTTCAGTTTCTGCATTAAATGCTTGCTTGGGCTTCGTTAGCAAACAGTTAAGAGGTGCTACTGCCCTAAACATGAAGACAAGCTCTGTTGGTTAAAACTCCTTTAGATTCAATTAGACCCATTAGATTTGCATTCAGATTTTACAGCATCTAATGAGATTTGAGGCGCAAATGTATTCCTCTTTTCTTCTTCACACTGAGATTCAACACATGAACAACTGATAAAATATGTATATGTAATGAGATTTATTAGCTGAAACCACTGTAAATGCTTTAATATTTAGAGTCTGTTCATATGTGAATGCAAGCAGGCATTTTCTTCTATTATTTTAATTCACTGTTCAATGCAATTCATGTTTTTTTTTCCCTTAGGCTTTTGTATGCTTCCTCGTGTGTGTGTGTGTGTGTGTGTGTGTGTGTGTGTGTGTGTGCCAAAAATCAATACACAATTAGCCAACAGCAAGAACAGCAGCATGCCTTTGTACACTGCTGATGGCCATTGTATGGCGATGCACGGCTCTTTACGTAAGCTGTCTTTATGACCCCAGTGTGAATGCAGATTCCTCTCGTGATTAAGGGGGACCAGTTAATGAGGAATAATATGCACAAAGGCCAGGGGGATAGGTTACCCCCTTCCTCAAATGGCCTGCCATTGGCAGAGGCCCCACAGGCACTCGGCATTCAGGTCCTCTCTCCCCAACCAGGACCACATGACCACATAAAAACCACTTTTTTTCCCCCGAGTCATCTATACCAAATAAAGGCAATTAGAGACACTCCATACAAGCCATTTATACACATTAATACGCCTGTCACCAATTTGTTTCGCTCTCGTTTTGCAAAAAAAATTAAAAAAGCCCTGGTATTTTTAGACCTTAAAAAAAGAAAAAAGAATGTAAAACAGCAGCGTGACAACGGTTCGGCCGCGGCGGCCACTCGGTGTAAAAGCAGAGCTTACCCACGATGCACTGCGTCTTTAGAGCCCTGTACAGTGACACTTATCCCCTTTAAAAACCGAAATGTGGAGCGTAATTTTCCATTGTGACTGGGCCATCCATAACTCGGCTGCAGCTCATGATATGAAAAGCCAGCGATCTTTCAGCAGAGCCCGGCGTGTGTGTTTTGTAGAGCGCGAGTCCAGAAAGCAAACATCCTGTCACATGGTTATTTATTGCTTCCCAACTGTTTTATGTTTGTATGCGCTCGCCCCCCCCAGGACACATACTTACCTGTAATGTATGATGTATGAGGTCTGCTGTCTAAAGGTCTGTGGGCTGGTGGCCGTGAAAAATAACGCTACGTTTTCCTTTCCGGCGTTGCGGGAGACTCTAGGGCTCCCTAAGTTAATTAGCATATGACATGTTGTCTGTGAGGTTCTGTTCCATACCTTTTTTTTATTATCATGTTTGTATATACATTTTTTTCAAAGGTATTAAGCATTTTCTGGTACAAGAGGGAGAGATTTAATATTTAAAATGAAAATCTTTTAAAAAACTCTAAATCTTAAACGCCAAGAAAACAAGTAAATGTAATCGGAAGCAAACGTCATCGCACCCCGAGATTCAGTCCGTCATCATCTTGTATATTGGCGCTGATATTCCAAACGACCTTTGGTGGCATGCGTTGGTGTGATTGGCGGTAAGGCCTGGATTAGCGGGCCGAGCGCAGCGGTATGTAAGTCGAGCTAGCTGGGGAGGGGAGTGGGTGGTTGTGGGCGCAGTCCGGAGGCGGTGTTATCTGGAAGGTTCCAGAGCACATTATGAGGTTTGCGTGTCAGATACAGAGGGGTTGCTGGGAGCGCTGGAGAAGCGTAGCGATGGCGTCTTCACAGCGCCCTGGCTGACCCCTGGCTGACCCCTGGCTGACCCCTGGCTGACCCCTGGGCGTCACTGAATTAGCTCTGTACCGCTGGCGTCTCTCACAGGGAGGAGGAGGGGTCACACCTTAGTGGCTCTGCCAGAAAAACTATGTCTGTAAAATGCTCAATGTGTATCTTAAGCATTCTTCCAATTTACATGAGCTGATAGCATTGGCTCTACTGCCTATGAAATAATGCAAACAATATTCATATAAAAAATATAACGATATAAATCGACATATTATATGTGTGTGTGTGAGAGTGTGAGTGTGTGTGTGTGAGTGTGTGTGTGTGAGTGTGGGGGTGTGTGAGTGTGGGGGTGTGTGTGAGTGTGTGTGTGTGTGTGTGTGTGTGAGAGTGTGAGTGTGTGTGTGTGTGTGTGAGTGTGGGGGTGTGTGAGTGTGGGGGTGTGTGTGTGTGTGTGTGTGTGTGTGTGTGTGTGTGTGTGTGTGTGTGTGTGTGTGTGTGTGTGTGAGAGTGTGAGTGTGGGTGTGCGCGCGCATAACATAGTACCTCAAAGTTCAATTACCTCTTAACAAATTCCGTTTTTTAATTTAAATTCAGCTTCTCAATTTTGTTAGCTGCTGAATTTGCCAGGCATGCCTAAAATAAAACAAAATAACTCCATGTATTTTTGAGTCAAATTTGAGGAACAATGTTGACTGAAGGCTTGACTTTCAAAATGCTGTCCTCAGGCTTCTCTTAGTTTTTTATTTTATTTTATTTATTTATTCATTTATTGCTATCTCCAGATGAGTGTTACATCCCCGCACTAACACTGCGAGCTGTGACTCCAGCAAACACGGCACGGCCCATATCTATCCCCACACTAACACTGTGAGCTGTGACTCCAGCAAACACGGCACGGCCCATATCTATCCCCACACTAACACTGTGAGCTGTGACTCCAGCAAACACGGCACGGCCCATATCTATCCCCACACTAACACTGTGAGCTGTGACTCCAGCAAACACGGCACGGCCCGTATCTATCCCCACACTAACACTGTGAGCTGTGACTCCAGCAAACACAGCACGCCCCATATCTATCCCCGCACTAACACTGTGAGCTGTGACTCCAGCAAACACAGCACGCCCCATATCTATCCCCACACTAACACTGTGAGCTGTGACTCCAGCAAACACGGCACGGCCCATATCTATCCCCACACTAACACTGCGAGCTGTGACTCCAGCAAACACAGCACGCCCCATATCTATCCCCACACTAACACTGCGAGCTGTGACTCCAGCAAACACGGCACGGCCCATATCTATCCCCACACTAACACTGCGAGCTGTGACTCCAGCAAACACTGCACGGCCCATATCTATCCCCACACTAACACTGCGAGCTGTGACTCCAGCAAACACGGCACGGCCCATATCTATCCCCACACTAACACTGCGAGCTGTGACTCCAGCAAACACGGCACGGCCCATATCTATCCCCGCACTAACACTGCGAGCTGTGACTCCAGCAAACACTGCACGGCCCATATCTATCCCCACACTAACACTGCGAGCTGTGACTCCAGCAAACACGGCACGGCCCATATCTATCCCCGCACTAACACTGCGAGCTGTGACTCCAGCAAACACGGCACGGCCCATATCTATCCCCACACTAACACTGCGAGCTGTGACTCCAGCAAACACGGCACGGCCCATATCTATCCCCGCACTAACACTGCGAGCTGTGACTCCAGCAAACACGGCACGGCCCATATCTATCCCCGCACTAACACTGCGAGCTGTGACTCCAGCAAACACGGCACGGCCCATATCTATCCCCACACTAACACTGCGAGCTGTGACTCCAGCAAACACGGCACGGCCCATATCTATCCCCACACTAACACTGCGAGCTGTGACTCCAGCAAACACGGCACGGCCCATATCTATCCCCACACTACCACTGCGAGCTGTGACTCCAGCAAACACGGCACGGCCCATATCTATCCCCGCACTAACACTGCGAGCTGTGACTCCAGCAAACACGGCACGGCCCATATCTATCCCCACACTAACACTGCGAGCTGTGACTCCAGCAAACACGGCACGGCCCATATCTATCCCCACACTAACACTGTGAGCTGTGACTCCAGCAAACACGGCACGGCCCATATCTATCCAATCTCAATTTGCATGGTAAACAGTGGTCTAAGCATCATGTGGGAATGGCAGGGAGCATGTTTATTCATACATTGAACAAATTAAAACATAATTAACAGCAGAGGGCAGATGTTGCTAACACCCTTGTGGGAGTTTTAGATTGTTTTTGTTTTTCAACACTTGGTCCAGAGAAACATTTTTTCAATTATCTGTGTTTGTTTTGAACTCCAGTCAACTGGTATCTTGTGACTTGTGCGCACTTTGATCAACAAACAATTGTGCCCCAAAATGTGTCACAAATCATTACCACAGAACTGTTTGATACAATGTGATGTCATAATCCAATGTGATGTCATAATCCAATGTGATATGAAGTACCATAGGTAAATATTATATGATATAATGTGTATGTAATACACTATATTTAATATTAGTATTAATATGTGGCTTCAACAGCTGATTTCTATTTTGAAGATAAAAAAAAATTCCCATAAAGATCCATTCAAAAGCAGAGAGGTTATATGTACAAAAGGTTCTATATTTTCTAAACGGCTCATCCAATATGGATGACAATACCCTCAAATTAAAGCTGACAGTCTGCACTTCAACCTCATTGTCATTGGATCCTTTCAAACTCAAAGTGCTAGAGTACAGAACCAAAATAACAAAAAAATGTGTCACTGTGCAATGAATTATGGTGCTTACTGTACACGGTTCTTCCACCGGAATGCGGTGGCTTGCCGAGCATGTAACCCGTGAGTTTGCCAGTCGGAAAAAAGAACGGACTTTGTTTGTTTGTTAAAAAATAAGGTTAGTGCAAATGGTGGTCAGTCAGAACATTTTGCCAGCGAATCAGAGTGCAATATGCAAATGAATAATGTCATTTCTGTTCTCGCCCTGTCACTCACAGGATAGGGGTGTGTCTCGCCCTGTCACTCACAGGATAGGGGTGTGTCTCGCCCTGTCACTCACAGGATAGGGGTGTGGCTGAGGCTAGCCTCACACATGCGTATTTTCAGTGGGCTCTGCTCATTCGAGGGACTGTAACGTGAAACATCACCCTGGCCAACATCGCCTCACGAGCGCACTGCTCATGTGCACAGACTTGGAGAAACAGACGTGTCTCACATGCGCTCTCGTTCTACATTTCGACCAAATTCTTATTAAATGAAGATTATTATATTTTTGCAGTCAATTTTGTATTTCTTGTATTTTTAATCCTTTTAGGAGGCTTTGCCTCCGTTAGCCTCAATGATAATCCACCTATGATATATATAGAGAGCGAGAGAGAGCAAGAGAGAGAAAGAGATGTACATTGAAATAGACAGCTTATAAGATGGTGCACAGTAGGAGTGCTCATTAGTGAAACGTGTCTCCAGAGACATCTGACCTACAAGCAGTTTGTAACTTTAGGTTTTTTATGACGTGTATAAGCGCTTTGATTCATATCCCTTTTTCCACAGACACAATCATGTTATCTCAGATCTCTTGGGACCGGACTTTTGCCCTTTTCTGAAAAAGAGCCGTTTTTAAGCCTGGCAAGTGTGCAAACGCACAGCATCACCAATCATGCTTCCTAATGACCCTCTACCTCAGCCAATAGGAGGGGTTGTCATTGGGTGTATAAGGCAAATCACACTTCCTAATGACCTTCTACCTCAGCCAATAGGAGGGGTTGTCATTGGGTGTATAAGGCAAATCACACTTTCTAATGACCCTCTACCTCAGCCAATAGGAGGGGTTGTCATTGGGTGTATAAAAAAATCCCTGATTGATGTATGGACGGTGAAGAATACCAAATAGGTTACTTGCATACTTCTTCTTTTATATCTTTTCTCTCACGCTTTCCTTCTGACTGACACCAGGTTCAATCATGTCTACATTTGTATCTACTCGGCCGTCAAAGTTGGTTGAAGCGGAAGCAGAAGCGGGCAGTATTTTACAACAGAAAAATATTTTTCAGTGACATCGCTTAATACCTCTGGTACTCAAGGGCAGATAACTGCCGCTGTTCCACAGTGTGAAATGATCAGTGTTAAATAAACTCTTACAGAGTACATTTGTACTCTGGACTTTTTACTCTGCAGCCTCCCTTTACCTGGGAGTCAGGTGTGAAGAGAGTCTGACCAATCGGGAGCACTAATTGTTCAGTTAATTACCTGTGATAAAATAAAAGCAGGGCCGGGGTTGGATTCGGGGGCCTGATTTGAGTACCCGCTCTGCTGTGCAGTAAACCTACTTCACAAAAAAATTAAAACAGTTAAACAATTTACCAGGGGGAAATATATTGAAAAACAAAGAAACACACAATTTTATATCCCACAATATAAAAGATTCTCTCACAAAAACATTTTGTATCTCCCTGGTCTTATACCCAGATCTAAGCATTCTCTTTCATGGACCTCCCACTTCTCCCTCTCCATCCCCACCCCAAATAAATCAACAAAGGCTCACCCACTTCCTGTTCACCCACTTCCTGTTCTTTCAGTGACTAGAGCTTCTGTGAGGGAACATACATGTCATATTAAAAGCGTGAAATTCCACTGTCTGACATGCTTACAGAATCTGAAATCCATATTTGGTAAGAGCAATAGGCACCTTATCATAGGCTTAAAAAGTGCAAATGCTGGGTTTATATATGATAATGTGTGTGAAATATTAATCGGGTAACTCATAATAATAATTTTTAAGTCTGTCCTGAATAACATTTGGAGATAATTCTCCAGACCCCACCGCAGAGCATTTATCAAGATAAAAAGGTCAAGTCGTAATGTAAGCTGTGGCTTTTTTTTTTTTACACAAGGGCAAAAGAGAAGAACAAATCTTTTGCTGAGGTTACCATCACCACATTGTCTTTTTGTGAAACAATATATTCTGAATCGATAAATGTACAGTCTCCCTGTGGGGGTGTTTTCACTTTTCAGCAGTTTTATCTGGCGAGGGCTCTCCATCTGGGTTTTCCCACGCGGGGCCATATATATTCTACAGCGAGCCCCTGAGTCTCACTGCTGGATCGCACACTGTGTCCTGCGTGGGTTCCAGCCTTTATTACACTGTGAGATACTGTCTTATGAGTGACAATGTGCTTTATTTCCTCTGTTAAATCTGTGAAAGATCTGGCAACCCCCGAGCAAACTGCCACATCATATTCACTGTTCTTTTGCGTGCTTCACCTCTCTGCAGTTTTCCATTCAATGAAAAAACCAAAAACATAAGTCAATCTTAACAAGCATTTTGGTCTTATATTTAGACATAAAATCTTACTTCTATTATTTTTTTGCTAAATACTTTCTATTTCTACTTGAGAGAAAATAAATAAGATTTCATTACAAGACTAAAGCACTTATTAACACATGTTTTGCTTTGGTCCTGTTGTTTGGTCTTGCACCTCTGTTACAGCAGACGGCTGACAGACGCCCTTTATTCATGCTGGGATGTATTTTCTTTTTCATATTTTAATTGAAATACTTCAGGCTAACATTTGTCTTCATTAGTTTTTGATTTCTTCACAACTTTTAGCTCTCATCCCATTCATCAATTTTACTTGTTCTGCTGTTTTCTCTTCAAGCTGATATCTTGTGCCAAATAAGTAATGCAAGACAAAGTTAAATAAGATCAGACCTAAGGTAGCCTTTCATTATTTGAGAAGCTATTACAGTTGAAACCAAGAAACTCAAATCTTCTACTCGTTTTATTTTCTACCTGAGAGTTCATTGATTTATTAAGGTCACTGATTGGCCTGTACATTCCTGTACATTTCAGTAGTGAGCACGATTGCTTTGAGTATCCCTGCTTTAAAATGTAAACATCCCAAAAAGACACTGTCCATTCAATTTACAGAGTTGTATGGGGTTTTAAAAATTAAAAATATAAAATAAATATATTTTTAATTGCCAAAAAATATGTTTTTTCAGCAGATACTGATTTAATTATATTTATAAATAATTATAGTAATACGGTGAAACCTGTGAAGTTTGTCCCAATACCTATGCTGACTTAGAATAGGGGGGCTTGACTAAATGAATTGCATTGCTGCAATATAGTTCAATGAAGAAAACCACATGAAATAAATGCAGACATTGTACATTTTGCCTCATCGTCGTTGTTTGATTTGAACAGAGGAAAAACAACCAAGTTGTTCCAATACTTTTGCAAATACCGGGTTGGTATGTTTTAAACACTTTAAACTCTGTAAAGTACAGAACAGTGTCCAGAAGGGTGCTGTAATGTACAGAACAGTGTCCAGAAGGGTGCTGTAATGTACAGAACAGTGTCCAGAAGGGTGCTGTAAAGTACAGAACAGTGTCCAGAAGGGTGCTGTAAAGTACAGAACAGTGTCCAGAAGGGTGCTGTAAAGTACAGAACAGTGTCCAGAAGGGTGCTGTAAAGTACAGAACAGTGTCCAGAAGGGTGCTGTAAAGTACAGAACAGTGTCCAGAAGGGTGCTGTAAAGTACAGAACAGTGTCCAGAAGGGTGCTGTAAAGTACAGAACAGTGTCCAGAAGGGTGCTGTAAAGTACAGAACAGTGTCCAGAAGGGTGCTGTAAAGTACAGAACAGTGTCCAGAAGGGTGCTGTAATGTACAGAACAGTGTCCAGAAGGGTGCTGTAAAGTACAAAACAGTGTCCAGAAGGGTGCTGTAAAGTACAAAACAGTGTCCAGAAGGGTGCTGTAAAGTACAGAACAGTGTCCAGAAGGGTGCTGTAAAGTACAGAACAGTGTCCAGAAGGGTGCTGTAAAGTACAGAACAGTGTCCAGAAGGGTGCTGTAAAGTACAAAACAGTGTCCAGAAGGGTGCTGTAAAGTACAAAACAGTGTCCAGAAGGGTGCTGTAAAGTACAAAACAATGTCCAGAAGGGTGCTGTAAAGTACAAAACAGTGTCCAGAAGGGTGATGTAAAGTACAAAACAGTGTCCAGAAGGGTGCTGTAAAGTACAAAACAGTGTCCAGAAGGGTGCTGTAAAGTACAAAACAGTGTCCAGAAGGGTGCTGTAAAGTACAAAACAGTGTCCAGAAGGGTACTGTAAAGTACAGAACAGTGTCCAGAAGGGTGCTGTAAAGTACAAAACAGTGTCCAGAAGGGTGCTGTAAAGTACAAAACAGTGTCCAGAAGGGTGCTGTAAAGTACAAAACAGTGTCCAGAAGGGTGCTGTAAAGTACAAAACAGTGTCCAGAAGGGTGCTGTTATGTACAAAACAGTCTCCAGAAGGGTGCTGTAAAGTACAAAACAGTGTCCAGAAGGGTGCTGTAAAGTACAAAACAGTGTCCAGAAGGGTGCTGTAAAGTACAAAACAGTGTCCAGAAGGGTGCTGTAAAGTACAAAACAGTGTCCAGAAGGGTGCTGTTATGTACAAAACAGTCTCCAGAAGGGTGCTGTAAAGTACAAAACAGTGTCCAGAAGGGTGCTGTTATGTACAAAACAGTCTCCAGAAGGGTGCTGTAAAGTACAAAACAGTGTCCAGAAGGGTGCTGTAAAGTACAAAACAGTGTCCAGAAAGGTGCTGTAAAGTACAAAACAGTGTCCAGAAGGGTGCTGTAAAGTACAAAACAGTGTCCAGAAGGGTGCTGTAAAGTACAGAACAGTGTCCAGAAGGGGCACAGAGTGGGCTTATAGCCAGGGTTCCAATTACACTCATTGGCTTTCAGGGGGTTTGTGTGATCGTGGAACGGGGGTCGGGGGAGGAGATTTACAATCTCTGTTATTGCTTTGGGGGGGGACTGATCTCCCAATGGCTCCCTCATAACCCTGCTTCTCGCACTACTCAGCACTTCAGGAGCTGGTGAAGCTGGCTGACACACACTGCTCATATAACTTTACTGTTTCACACATTTAAATAAGAGTCATCGTTTATACGGTTATATTGGTGTCATTACTTTTAATGTTTACTTTTAACTGTTTACTTGACCAAGTAGTGGATTTAAAAGCAATCTAGTTGAAAAACTTGTGGGATAGTTAAAGGGTTCGATAAAGTATTTACGTGGGGCCTGGATCAGAAAGCAGGATTTCAGCACTCAGTAAAACCAGGAACATGGGCTGAAGTAAAAAGAGCTGTTCCACATTTTACTCAGTGCAGTTACTCAGTAATCCTGTTTTGTGATACAGGCCCCTGGTCTATAGTTCAGATGCCTTTTTAAGATTGCATTTAATTAGTTTAATTAATTTAGTCTTGCTAATAATATTTTTGGAATATAATTCAGCAGTCCTTCGAATAATCTTTTTAATTTACATCAGTGCTATTTTTGTTTAACTTTCTGGAAAATAGGTACTACTCATAGGCAAGGGCTAAAATTAGAAAATGTAATTTAAGTACGTTTTTACGTTTTTTTTCTAATGATTCTAATAATTATCTCGTCTGTATTTCTTTTTTCATAATTAATTCCAGGCATATCTTGATTACCTTTTTTAACAAAGTATGTTCAAAAATTAGCACTGGCCATTTTTCATGATGAATCCTCTTACATTTTTATGTCTTACATGGTCAAGTATCAATTATGTGATGCACGTGATGACATTGTGTTCATTTTTTTTGCAGTTGTCTTCAGGATCTTGGATATTATAGGCATATTATATTTGGTCAAAGGGCAGGTCAAGCGTAAGCTGTATGAAGGCTTTATCAAGCTTTACCAAGCGCTGCAGTGCTCCTACCGCTTGTAGAATTGTGATATTCTAACGGTTGCAGGGGTTCATGGATGAAACCAGGCTGTGATCACTTTTAAATTTTTTTGTTTCTGATTTTTCCCTTTTTCTCCCAATTTAGTAGCCAATTGAACCCCTATTCTAATTCAATTCCCCCCATGTAGCAACCGCTAGAGAACCACCGCTACACAACCCCGTCAACCGGTAGTAGTAGTAGGAAGGAGGGCGCCACGTCCTCTACAGGGCGCGACTCCTCGAGCTCCTGACCGTGACTCCAACTCGCCCTGGGTCGTCCGTGCGCAGTGATTCTCTCCGAGCCCCTCCCCCCACCCGGAAGCGGCCGCCAATTGCCGCTTCCACAGGGTACCGGCCACGCTCGGATATGGCAGGACCGGGGCGCGAACCCCGATCCTCGGAGTACAACCGCGCTGACTGAAAGTCAGCGCTCTTACCGTTGTACTACCGCGGCGGCCATTGCTGTGATCACTTTTGCATGGTTGCCTTAATCCACATGTAATTTCTGCTGTTCCAAATAGAGGACTGTGTAAACTATGCACTCCAGAGCTGGTAACAATAGCAGAATTCTACACTCCAGGGCTGGTAACAATAGCAGAATTCTACACTCCAGGGCTGGTAACAATAGCAAAACTCTACACTCCAGGGCTGGTAACAAAAGCAGAATTATACACTCCAGGGCTGGTAACAATAGCAGAATTATACACTCCAGGGCTGGTAACAATAGCAGAATTCTACACTCCAGGGCTGGTAACAATAGCAGAATTCTACACTCCAGGGCTGGTAACAATAGCAGAATTCTACACTCCAGGGCTGGTAACAATAGCAGAATTCTACACTCCAGGGCTGGTAACAATAGCAAAACTCTACACTCCAGGGCTGGTAACAATAGCAAAACTCTACACTCCAGGGCTGGTAACAATAGCAGAATTTTACACTCCAGGGCTGGTAACAATAGCAGAATTTTACACTCCAGGGCTGGTAACAATAGTAGAATTTTACACTCCAGGGCTGGTAACAATAGCAGAATTTTACACTCCAGGGCTGGTAACAATAGCAGAATTTTACACTCCAGGGCTGGTAACAATAGTAGAATTTTACACTCCAGGGCTGGTAACAATAGCAGAATTTTACACTCCAGGGCTGGTAACAATAGTAGAATTTTACACTCCAGGGCTGGTAACAATAGCAGAATTTTACACTCCAGGGCTGGTAACAATAGCAGAGTTCTACACTGCAGCCATTTGTAAAGCCTGGAGAAGCCTGGTGTAAACTTAATTCAAGCACACTGGCAACTGTTATTGTTAGTCAGTGTTGGTGAAATCATCGGTATGAAAATCATCGGTTAAAGAAGTTGACATGCCAGAGGAAACGATGCATGAGAACCTCTTAGATACACATGCACCAGGAATGAAATTAGTTTGGAGAGTTGCCTCACAAGAAAGAGGTTCTGGGCTCGAGTCCCCGTCTGGGTCCTCTCTGTGTGGAGTTTGCATGTTCTCTTTGTGTTTGCGTGGGTTTCCTCCGGGTCCTCCGGTTTCCTCCCACACCAAAGACATACATGTGAGGTCAGGTATACTCCTGCTATTGCCCTTGACCAAGGCACTGGCCTCAGAACTGGAGTTGGTCCTCGGGCGCTGCACTGTGGCTGCTCATGGGTCAAATGCAGAAGACAAATTACCCCACGGGGACAATTAAAGACAAGCTGAAATCAAATTTAATTTTTTCATAAATTCAGCCAATTTTAGATAACCACACAAACATGTCTAAAAGTATATTATACCAAAACATGTATAAAATTGTATATTACATGGATATATGACATCGGACTCGGGACTCTTTTAGGGAAACGATTGATCTTAGTCTGGTGTCCCTCTCACATCTCTCTCTGCTCACACCCAGTTTACACTCAGTTTTAAAATATCTTAAGATGTGCAGTCATGCCTCAAGTGGAAGCAGTGTGTTTTGGGCTTGTAGCATTATGATTTATTATAATCCACTCTGACATTGTGCTTCTCTGTCAGAATGGTCAGGATTACATGCATTTTCAGGAACATTCTGGAAGAAATCTCCACTTCTCTGCGGTTTAATGCTGCATATACCGCAGTGCATTCTTAACACACATCCTTAGCCTATGCGCTAATAAGCAGATATGAAGCTCCCAGCAAGCATTCAGCAAATCTGGGCCAGACAATCTCTTCCACTTTCCAAAGCCCATTACCCTGGCATTCCCTCAGAGAGACAGTATTCAAAACTCCCTTTGAGATACTTAAGGCTCCCTGTCCAAACAGCAGGCGAAGTCAATTAAAAGCTTGAAAAAAACTAATAGGCCATTTTAATATTGCTCCAGTCTGACCTCTGCCCCTGACTCTATTAAGAAATATACTCCCCATGTCCAAACGACTTTGCCAATATGCCAGAGATAAGAAGTTACTTAATGGGGTTGTAATTGAAGTAAAAACGTTGGGTGTGATAAGTCAGTTTATGTATTTCTTGCTGCTTATACCAACTTATTCTTTCTCTATTGTGTTGGCAGACCTGTGTTGAAAAACCATTTCAAGTATTTCAATTACTTTTACTCAAACTAATGCGTAAGGTGAACCAAAACTACTTATTTTACTCAAACTAATGCGTAAGGTAAACCAAAACTACTTATTTTACTCAAACTAATGCGTAAGGTAAACCAAAACTACTCATTTTACTCAAACTAATGCGTAAGGTGAACCAAAACTACTTATTTTACTCAAACTAATGCGTAAGGTAAACCAAAACTACTTATTTTACTCAAACTAATGCGTAAGGTAAACCAAAACTACTCATTTTACTCAAACTAATGCGTAAGGTAAACCAAAACTACTTATTTTACTCAAACTAATGCGTAAGGTAAACCAAAACTACTTATTTTACTCAAACTAATGCGTAAGGTGAACCAAAACTACTTATTTTACTCAAACTAATGCGTAAGGTAAACCAAAACTACTTATTTTACTCAAACTAATGCGTAAAGTAAACCAAAACTACTTATTTTACTCAAACTAATGCGTAAGGTGAACCAAAACTACTTATTTTACTCAAACTAATGCGTAAGGTGAACCAAAACTACTTATTTTACTCAAACTAATGCGTAAGGTGAACCAAAACTACTACTTTTACTCAAACTAATGCGTAAGGTGAACCAAAACTACTTATTTTACTCAAACTAATGCGTAAGGTAAACCAAAACTACTTATTTTACTCAAACTAATGCGTAAGGTAAACCAAAACTACTCATTTTACTCAAACTAATGCGTAAGGTGAACCAAAACTACTTATTTTACTCAAACTAATGCGTAAGGTAAACCAAAACTACTTATTTTACTCAAACTAATGCGTAAGGTAAACCAAAACTACTCATTTTACTCAAACTAATGCGTAAGGTAAACCAAAACTACTTATTTTACTCAAACTAATGCGTAAGGTAAACCAAAACTACTTATTTTACTCAAACTAATGCGTAAGGTGAACCAAAACTACTTATTTTACTCAAACTAATGCGTAAGGTAAACCAAAACTACTTATTTTACTCAAACTAATGCGTAAAGTAAACCAAAACTACTTATTTTACTCAAACTAATGCGTAAGGTGAACCAAAACTACTTATTTTACTCAAACTAATGCGTAAGGTGAACCAAAACTACTTATTTTACTCAAACTAATGCGTAAGGTGAACCAAAACTACTACTTTTACTCAAACTAATGCGTAAGGTGAACCAAAACTACTTATTTTACTCAAACTAATGCGTAAGGTAAACCAAAACTACTTATTTTACTCAAACTAATGCGTAAGGTAAACCAAAACTACTCATTTTACTCAAACTAATGCGTAAGGTGAACCAAAACTACTTATTTTACTCAAACTAATGCGTAAGGTAAACCAAAACTACTTATTTTACTCAAACTAATGCGTAAGGTAAACCAAAACTACTCATTTTACTCAAACTAATGCGTAAGGTAAACCAAAACTACTTATTTTACTCAAACTAATGCGTAAGGTAAACCAAAACTACTTATTTTACTCAAACTAATGCGTAAGGTGAACCAAAACTACTTATTTTACTCAAACTAATGCGTAAGGTAAACCAAAACTACTTATTTTACTCAAACTAATGCGTAAAGTAAACCAAAACTACTTATTTTACTCAAACTAATGCGTAAGGTGAACCAAAACTACTTATTTTACTCAAACTAATGCGTAAGGTAAACCAAAACTACTTATTTTACTCAAACTAATGCATAAGGTAAACCAAAACTGGTTATTTGAAAAAGCTGTAGTTGAATATTTGAATGCATTTGCAAATGTATTTTGGAAAGTATTTGAAATTACTTCAGATAGATCTTGTTTCAGGTATTTGAAAGACAGTATATTTAATTTTTAAGGATTTAAAATTGCTTAATGAATTTTGAAATTCCGAAATAGTTTATATACGTTTAATTGCTGCAGTTTGAAAAACAATCAAGTGCACTGGTCTCATTGGACCTTTTTTAATTGGATTCAGTTCACAGTCTCTTTCATAAGAAGAAATGTGGTCATTATTGAGCTGACCTCTGACATTTGTTTATCATCGAGTGGAACACTTTGCATATTACGTCACTTAAGAGTTTAAAAAAGGTCATCGGACAGTGAACCGCAGTCTGGCTTGAATTCAGGGCCTCTAATGCTAAAAAGCTTATTTAGCAAAAAATACACTTTTAAAGGGGTAATAAACACTAAATCACATATTTTTAGTTATAAAGCTGAGTATCTTGTCTCTATTTCATAAATCACATATATCCTATTGTTTCAAAAAAACTAAAATGTAAATTAAGCCGATCCACCGCATTTTGTGTCAAAAAAAAAAAAGGCATTCGCTGAAATCCAAAGTGAAAAGTTTTGTTTGAGCCACGCCCCTATCTGTGATGTGAAAAAAGAAAAAGAAAAACCTTTTTTCCACGTAAAAAAGTAACACCCCATCCCGTCCTCTTCTTGATTGATGGGTACTCAAACCGTGCAAATTAACGTTAGCCCTTTAATTTCAAACATTTTTCCACTTGCTCGCTCCACCTATGTGCCTATGACACATTACCGAAAGGATCTATCGCCCCTCCCCCAACTGTAACTCCTCCCTCTTCCCCCTTCCCGTCTGTGCTCTCTCACTCGAGTCCAATTTGCGTTTAAATATAAGACTACAATGTTTGCTAAGATTGACTTCTTTTTTGGTTTTTGCAGTAAATGAATCCAAAAATAATGTCTGTTGGACACGCGCATCTGCAGACCTGGGTCAGTGGGTGAGACATCCTCCCCTGTGATGAATAGTGCAGTAGCATCTTTGAGAATACTCTTCTCGCTTTACCTGCCCCGTGCATCTTTAGAGCGTGGGTCAAGCACTGAGCCTGCTGTCTCTGTTCATCCACAGCCAGGCATTTCTCAGGGGTCTCAAAGCTTTGATAGGCTTGCCATTGTACCGGCTGGACCAGTGACTGGGGTGGATGTTCAGTCCTCTGAATCAGAAAATAATGTAGCTGGCAGTTACAACATCTGAGTCTTGAACACGATCAATAGCGATTTCAAAAGCTGTTGAGATATCCACAGCATCTGTGAGTAACAACTTTTCTGAGGTGCAAAATTTTGTGATGGGCAACTCACCCAACTTGTCATCGTCAGCATTGAGAACAGAGTGAAACATTTTTAGTTGAGAGTTCCACCTCGTCAGAGTTGCTGGCTGAAGTCAATCCTGCCCTATAAAGAGATCCTGTGTAAAATATGACTTATGTTTGAGGCTTTAGAGATGGCTTTGTTCAGATCCGTTGATTTCAGGCCATCTTTAAGGCCGAGCTGCAGCGTATGAGTGAAGCCCCTTTTATGTTGGGGAAAGTAAGCTTCGTCCCGAGCAGATGAGCCACAGGCCGAAGATCTTCCTCTTGATCATCAACGATGTCTTCCTCAGGGGAAGAATCATCTTCAAAGGCCACAGTTGGCACTGGCACAACCCGTGGGGCTCATCCATGCACCACAGCATGGTGCCTCAACCCAATGAGCCAAACGGCAGACCCAGTTATACTGACCTTTGGGTTGACTTCCGGGTGAGTGATGACATCATCACTCAGCACAAAGGAAGGAGCCGGTGTTTCCTGTGCATATTTGTAGTTTTTAGTTGCCGCCAGAATTAAAGGGACGGCCCATGTTCCGGGTGATTTCATAAGAATATTAAAATATTATGAGATGGAAAGTTAAATTAATCTGTTGAAACCAGTCAATACTTAATAGAATAGAATAACTTTTATTTCCCTTTCGGGAGCTTCAGTTGTAGCCCCAGCAACAACAAAAAAGACATAGACCGTGGGGCAGACCCACAACACACAAACAAACATATCAAATAAAGACATACAATAGAATCATTGCATTAATCAAGTGACTTAAGTGAATTAAAGTGGAATAGCCATGATTAGAAACAGCCCCCGCTGTCCCAGTGTCCAAGTCCAACACACAAACTCCCCTCCACGACTTTCCTCCATACACGCAGCGCTGAGGTCTCTGTCCACTGTCGAGCTCAGCCTTCCCAGTCGCGCCGCCGTGACGTCATAAATTTAATATATTCATTCTTGCAAAGGTGTTCATTGTGTTGTTTGCATTATGTTAACCTTATTAAATTATTGCAAGGTAAATCATGAGATTGTGCAGGAAAGTATATAAATCAAGAAACCACCACCATTTTGTGTTGCTTGATTGAGTAGATTTCTGAATGGTCTTATTGTGCAGTGCATTATTGAAGCATTATTTTCTTTTAAACATAGTTTCATGTACAGTTTTTTTTTGTTGTCTGTTTGTTTTCAGCTAGCTTTTATGATTGCATTCACTTTTTACACTTTTATACTGTCACCTCCAACTGCCTGGATGACAATAAACTATCATTTTATTTTATTTTTTACTTTAACTTTGAGTTTACGCCATTCATGTACCCGTCACCACAAGGTCACCCTGCGACACTGCAGTGTTAGCAAAAAGCCTTGAGGTTTACTTAAATTTCCTCTGGCATGTTGAAGTGCTGCACAATCTTGGATCTTGCCGTGTCATGGTATCGCAGGGTCAGGCGTGGATTGGGAGCCAGGGAATATTCCCAAAAAAGCAGTGGTCAAGTGGTAGGGAATATTCCCAAAAAAGCAGTCGTCAAGTGGTAGGGAATATTCTCAAAAAAGCAGTGGTCAAGTGGTTGGGAATATTCTCAAAAAGGTAGCGGTCAAGTGGCAGGGAATATTCTCAAAAAGCTAGTGGTCAAGTGGCAGGGAATATTCTCAAAATAGTAGTGGTCAAGTGGTAGGGAATATTCCCAAAAAAGCAGTGGTCAAGTGGTAGGGAATATTCCCAAAAAAGCAGTGGTCAAGTGGTAGGGAATATTCCCAAAAAAGCAGTGGTCAAGTGGTAGGGAATATTCCCAAAAAAGCAGTGGTCAAGTGGTAGGGAATATTCCCAAAAAAGGAGTGGTCAATTGGTAGGGAATATTCCCAAAAAAGCAGTGGTCAAGTGGCAGGGAATATTCCCAAAAAAGCAGTGGTCAAGTGGCAGGGAATATTCCCAAAAAAGCAGTGGTGAAGTGGCAGGGAATATTCCCAAAAAAGCAGTGGTCAAGTGGTAGGGAATATTCCCAAAAAAGCAGTGGTCAAGTGGCAGGGAATATTCCCAAAAAAGCAGTGGTCAAGTGGCAGGGAATATTCCCAAAAAAGCAGTGGTGAAGTGGCAGGGAATATTCCCAAAAAAGCAGTGGTCAAGTGGTAGGGAATATTCCCAAAAAAGCAGTGGTCAAGTGGCAGGGAATATTCCCAAAAAAGCAGTGGTGAAGTGGCAGGGAATATTCCCAAAAAAGCAGTGGTCAAGTGGCAGGGAATATTCCCAAAAAAACAGTGGTGAAGTGGCAGGGAATATTCCCAAAAAAGCAGTGGTCAAGTGGCAGGGAATATTCCCAAAAAAGCAGTGGTCAAGTGGCAGGGAATATTCCCAAACAAACAGGGTCAAAACAGTACCAGTAACAATTCACCAACACACATCACACAACAGCTTGTGGAGGCAGCTTAGATAGGCCAGATCAGTGAGGCAATTGGTTGATTGCAAACATGTGACCTCATTAACCTATACTGGGATGTGATTGTGTGTGGTGGTCTGTAACAATGTAGGTTTTGACCCTTTAAAATGCATGAAATTGTATCTCTCTAATGCGATGCACTTGACAGAACTGAGACTAAGGCTTATATTGAATTTATAGAGAACAAAATTGTATTTGAAATAGTATTGGAAGGATTGTATTTCAAAATAATTTCAAATACTTTCAAAAATAATTGTTTTTCACCCCCAAGAAGTCATTCAAATACTTCAAATAGAAGTAATTGTTTTGTGCTTTTCATTTTGAAATGATTAAAAACAATTTGAATCGCAATTTCACGTACAAATATTTAAATAATATAATTCATAATAAAAGTATTTCAACCCAGGTCAGTTTATTAGTGTCTTAGTTGAATAAGGTTAAAGTATGTCCGTCACAATAACATGTATGAATTGACAAAAATGTCCTAGGAGGTAAAACAACTGATTTGCTCTTGTGGGGGTTTAGGCTGGGTTTTTCTGTGAAGCGCATTGTGACAACTAGTTGTGAAATGCGCTATATAAATAAATATTGATTTGATTTAAATGATGGAAATGATAAAGAAAGGTGAAAGAATGTATACAGCGTGGCAGCTAATTAAGAGGAGTCTCGTGGACATTTTCCCAACCCTGTGATACACTCGAGGGCTGAGCCATAAATACGGGGGGAAAAACAGTTTTTACCAAAAAACAGGCGGGAAGTGAGTTTGGGGGAAAAACAGGTTAGGGGGCCAAATAGATCACAACTGGTATCTCTAAGTCTCACAGACATGTTAAGCCTAACCCTGTGATACACTTGAGGGGCTGAGCGATAAATACGGAAAAAAATGTTTTTACAAATGTGTATTTGCCGGTTGAGAAGAGAACGGTTTGAGAGCAAGTCTGTCTGACGGGTTGTGTTCCCTGTTCTCCCCACAGTCCTGGTGCTCCTGATCCTCACACTGAAACGACACCGCAAAGGCCAGCGCATGACCGAGGATGAGGAGGATATGCGCGACAACGTCATCAAGTACAACGACGAGGGCGGCGGCGAGCAGGACACCCAGGCGTACGACATGAGCGCCCTGCGAAGCCTGTACGACTTCCCCGAGGTGAAGAGCTCGGAGGCGGGGCCCGACCTGCGCTCCCTCCCCCAGTGGATCCAGAGCCACGTGGCCGGGGACGGCGGAGCCGCCGACTTCTCCGTCTTCAAGGGTTACATCCGCAAGAAAGTGGAGCAGGCGGACGGCGACCTGTCGGTGCCGCCGTACGACTCCTTCCAGACCTACGCCTTCGAGGGCTCCAGCTCCCCCGCCCTCTCCCTCAGCTCCATCCACACTCTCTCCACCACCTCCGAGCAGGACTTCTCCTACCTCAACGACTGGGGCCCCCGCTTCCGCCAACTGGCCGGCTTTTATTCGCTGGGGCCCCCGGAGGAGGAAAGGTCCTAGCGACCTGATCCTTGTACTTGAGAATTACCCAGAATTCTTTCTTGCGACCTCGACTTACTGCCCACCTCAACCACCGTCTCCTGAGACCTTCCTCAAAACTGACCTTTGAACCCCGTTTTCATATCCTCTTCTTCATATCCTCTGAAATCTTCAGGAGGGGGTCAAGGCATTGACCTCTGACCTCTGACCCGTGAGACTGAGCAATACGGGGCGGAGATGGCGAGCTCTCAGGCACCCCTCTTCCACCGCATCATCATTTGAAGACGTTTGAGGATGCGGCCGGTGGGACAGACAATCGCCATCGTGTCACATGTTTTTTACCTGGAGCCACATCATCGTCTGGATTTTTTTTTTTGGTAAAAAAGGAGAGAAAAGTTTGTTCTACTGGTTGTTTTTTTTTCTTTTACAAGAACCGACTCTCTGAAGCAGTTTATAAAAATGACCAAACTACACAATGAAGTCAAAGGGAATTTCCTAGCCAAGGCAAAATACGTGAAGCAAATGTGTATTTATTCAAGATAAAAAGATATTTATTTATATTTATTTGTATTTATTTATTTATTTGTCGTGTTCAAGGTGTTGGATTCAGCTGTGGACCTGAGAACACTAGGAGTAAACGGACTCTTCGCCCTGGCGGAGACCTTGCCTTCTACGTTGGGCTACGGAAGCGCTCTGTGGAAGAGGGCCTTCAGAATGCACTGGTAACACAGTGCTGCTATAGTCCCTCAAACACTTGAGCTCAAATTTGTACATTTATTTTTTAGGAAAAACTTTTGTAATTTGGCGAAGACAAACTAAAGACGTACACGACAGGTGGGGGGAGGAGTATGATTTTTACCGAGCCAGCCAATCATGAGCTTTATGTTTTTGTGATGATGTAACTCTTTTACAGGGGAATATGAAAGTGGCACGCTGTGGACACTGTCTTTTATTTGGTTCAGTCTCATCTTTTGAAAAAAATAACTATTTGTTAAATGGCAGCAATAAGACAAGAAAAAAAATCCACAAAAGATGTAAGATTGTGATATACAGATATTTGTCCTTCTCAGCTGTTTCCAGAGTGATTTCTGTTTAGTCACAGTAAATGTGTGTGTGTCAAATGCGTTCTTACAACTTCTTCTCATTTTTATCATTTTTTAATCGTATTTTTTCAACCATAATTAATTGGTTGCTTCTGTTACAATTAGTCTATGTTTTTTTGGGGTGGGGTATGGGTGGGGTGGGGGTGGGTGAGAAGGGGAGGGGGGGGTCTAGCACCCAAACCCAGTGCTCATAAATACTTTAATGTTGACCTTTACTTGCAAATGTATGGAAATAAAATTCTAATCAATAAATATTTAAGGAAATTATTTTATCTTAAAAACCTAGCCGTCACTGTATGTTGCACTCTGTAGAGGTATAATTGAAAAGAGAAGGCATTGCACGACTGTAACGACTCTCTGCAGGGATATATTCATTTTTTACAAATACTCTTTTACTGACAGTTGCGCTTGCTTTGAAACAAAAATACATTCTGTACGCAAGGAACGCCCACTTGGGAAGATGTGCTTTAGTTTAGTATTCTCTATTAAATATATAAGTGCCTGTAAATGGGACTGAGGCTTTTCCTGATATACGTACATATTCCTGTACACAATTCCATCATTTCCTTGGTAAGTGGACATATGTCACCAATATGAATGATTCATATGTTGTGCTAAAACTATGTCAAAAAGTGTATTTGTAAAACACAGCAGACACCACAGGGTTTCCAGGAACATAGTTTGAATCTCTCGTTTAATGCAAATGTTAGTCACAAAGCCGTGGACACACAGCGGGACCACCTTTACATCCCAAAGACCCAAACGGAAGACGCGAAGTGGGCGGAGATGTTAGCTGCTGGTGCGATTAGCAGGCAGAGAGCGGATAGCTGTACAAACCGGCCCTTGATCTGCAGGTGGAGCGTGAGAGAGATGTGACCATTGGCGCTTGGCCAAGCTGCAGATTCTTGTTTTAAATGGCATTCGCAAATTGCAAACACAGCCGTACAACCAAAAGAGAGCAGGCACAAAGAATCAAAACAGGACCGTAACTGACACAGATAAATACAGAGTTCAGAGTACACTCAGCTGCCACTGTATGAGGTGCACCTGCTCATTCACACAAGCCTGCTCCTCCAAACTGAATCATGTGACTGCAAATTTAATACACAGTATATAGCACATTTAAAGTTTGTTGCAATAATCCTCGCAGTAAGTTTGTCAAAAAACTCATGTGTTTGTGAGGTAACTCTCTATTATGTGGTCCATTATTCAACAAATTTGTGAAACAGAAATCTAATAATAATAATCATAATAATAATGATCATAATGTGAGCTATTTTGCCAAGGCCCTGGAGAACAAAGTCAGAGCCGAGACAGTGCTGATGCATCTGCAAAAAATAAAACAAAACACAGAAAATATTATTACATTGTCATGTTCCAGCGCTGCACTGTTTTCGATAATCTCTATTGGATGTGAGACACTCTATCTGGCCTTTCACACTCCAATCTCTCTCTTAATGACGCATGTTCACTGCAAAGAGACAACACTTGAGATGACGCAAACCTGAATAATTATGGATCAAATCGCTTATCTGGAATAAATACTTCAATTAGTATCACAATTCACATCACTCTATGACAAATCTCCTTGCCTCAGTGTGAAATAAGAATGTTATTTTCTGCTATTTAAAGACGTGAAATGAAGAAGGTCATTTCAGGTTTTTCTGCACAAGAAATTAATCTGGAAATGAAATCAAGCAGTAAAAAAATGCATTTTCACTTTTCAACTGTGAGGGGTTTAAAAAGTAGGGTAGGGAAAGAGTTATGAATGATGTAAATGCACAGAATAAATATTTTATTGGAACACCAGTATAACCAGAACCAGTCAATCTTGGTTATTTTTCAAACATTGAATTCAAATTTATCTCTACATAAAGTGCACATTTGTCTATTGTGTGGCACTGATGTGCACTCTGCCTAGATATTAGCTTATTTTTCATATATTTTGATACCACTTAAATGACATCTGGGACCTCATATATAAAAAGTACTTTAGATCAAATTTGATTTTATCTGTGGCATACGTAGAAAATCACGACAAAGTAGTGCTTTATAAAATTTCTACACAAGTCCATTTGACCGTGAAAACGGTCGTAGCTCCACATCAGGTCTTCATTTGACATACGCACATTACCTGCTGGTTATGCCGACGTATTGCAGGCTTGAGAGCCGCACGTAAACGCTTATTGCTGTTGAAAATGATCAGTGCTATTAGCCTCCAAAATTTGCTTAATTCGAAATTTTAAAGAAATATTATAGAATTTTAAGTCTTTCTTACATTATGTACCATTATTGTATGACATGTAGAAACTTGCTCATTAAAGATAATGTATCCAATTAATAGTCTACTGTAAGCAAACAATTAACACTCAACCATGGCTACGCTAGCTTTATTGAGTGGCTCAAGAGCCACTATCGGTTCCCCAGAACCATTCTATTAAATGTTTGTGACCAGTTAGCCCCAGGGCACAATTACAAAGCTCATTCGCGTTCAATTGAATTTCATTTGAGATTTATAGATGGAAGGTACGTACGACAGACCTACGGTATTTTAAACAAGCGCAGCCAATTTAATAATGCTTACATCAATTTTAAGAAATGTGCTTACATGAAAGTTAAAGATGATGTCCAAGTACTTTTTTTTATAAATGAGGCCCCTGGTCTGACATCTTGTGGTATGTGAGAAGTGAGTGCCTTTCAGTAATTGTGTGTATTTAAAGAGGTTTTATCAGTTAAGAAACATCTTTCCAACAGAACGTATGAGAGCAAGCATGACAAAATTATCCCTCACATTTACCAGAGTTATTATTTTTATTTATTTAAGGTCACGATTCAGATATGAATCTATCTGACCAA
The DNA here is from genome assembly GCA_022702515.1 of Ilyophis sp. 1 JC-2022. Taxonomy (NCBI): domain Eukaryota; kingdom Metazoa; phylum Chordata; class Actinopteri; order Anguilliformes; family Synaphobranchidae; genus Ilyophis; species Ilyophis sp. 1 JC-2022. The sequence continues at coordinate 2,063,171 of CM040396.1, forward strand.
TGCTACGTGAACATACTGTTAGTTACTGAAAATGTCCAACATTTCATTAAAATTTTAGTCAAGGACCAACTACAGAAGACAATAAATGCCCCTTCCCCACTACACATTTGTATTTATCTTACAGGGGTGTATTATAATCCCAAAAAATGTTTTCAGTCATTTGATGGACTTTAACACATCTTGCACTTCATCAGATCCCACTGATACAAAAGTGCACATGCATAGTCTATGTCATTCTATGCACATGCATAGTCTATGTCATTCTATGCACATGCATAGTCTATGTCATTCTATGCACATGCATAGTCTATGTCATTCTATGCACATGCATAGTCTATGTCATTCTATGCACATGCATAGTCTATGTCATTATATGCACATGCATAGTCTATGTCATTCTATGCACATGCATAGTCTATGTCATTCTATGCACATGCATAGTCTATGTCATTCTATGCACATGTATAGTCTGTCATTTTATGCACATGCATAGTCTATGTCATTTTATGCACATGCATAGTCTATGTCATTTTATGCACATGCATAGTCTATGTCATTCTATGCACATGCATAGTCTATGTCATTCTATGCACATGCATAGTCTATGTCATTCAATGCACATGCATAGTCTATGTCATTTTTCTACTGTGTCATTCTTCTTATTATTGTGGTCTGTGTTTGCCGAGGATCCAGGAAGTAGAAATAACACCCAATGTTCAGCTTTCTTTGGAAATCACTATTTTCAACATGCCAGTCACAAACACAGGCAGAGAAACCTCTCTCCCTCTTCAGTTACATCCTCTCTGGTGGAGTAGCTATCACCTTCTGTGTGCCAATCATTGTACAGGGAGTGAAAAATGGGAAACGCAGCAGATCTCCAACACTGAAGGGCTCTGCTTGTTCCTAGCGCGGGGCATATTTTCCTGTATGGCTTTGGCATACTCATATCCTTGGAAGAAAAGGTTGATACCGACATTCCCGAACGAAACCTGAGACAGAATTCTCCACTTCTAGCAACTAAGCATGGAAGGTGTGTTTACAGTAGATTAAGCAATAGCTAGTCTTCTCACAATTTAAATTCATTCACCCAAAATCTGCAAGCTAACCAGGGGCTTGCAGGTTCACTTTTGAAAGACATCGGTAATTACAGTAAAATATGGAACCAAGGCAAGAAATGGTCCTTTGAGCTGCAGTAGACACAGTTAACACTGAGACTGGTCCTTTGAGCTGCAGTAGACACAGTTAACACTGAGACTGGTCCTTTGAGCTGCAGTAGACACAGCTAACACTGAGACTGGTCCTTTGAGCTGCAGTAGCCACAGCTAACACTGAGACTGGTCCTTTGAGTTGCAGTAGCCACAGCTAACACTGAGACTGGTCCTTTGAGCTGCAGTAGACACAGCTAACACTGAGACTGGTCCTTTGAGCTGCAGTAGCCACAGCTAACACTGAGACTGGTCCTTTGAGCTGCAGTAGCCACAGCTAACACTGAGACTGGTCCTTTGAGCTGCAGTAGCCACAGCTAACACTGAGACTGGTCCTTTGAGCTGCAGTAGGCACAGCTAACACTGAGACTGGTCCTTTGAGCTGCAGTAGCCACAGCTAACACTGAGACTGGTCCTTTGAGCTGCAGTAGCCACAGCTAACACTGAGACTGGTCCTTTGGGCTGCAGTAGACACAGCTAACACTGAGACTGGTCCTTTGAGCTGCAGTAGCCACAGCTAACACTGAGACTGGTCCTTTGAGCTGCAGTAGACACAGCTAACACTGAGACTGGTCCTTTGAGCTGCAGTAGCCACAGCTAACACTGAGACTGGTCCTTTGAGCTGCAGTAGACACAGCTAACACTGAGACTGGTCCTTTGAGCTGCAGTAGGCACAGCTAACACTGAGACTGGTCCTTTGAGCTGCAGTAGCCACAGCTAACACTGAGACTGGTCCTTTGAGCTGCAGTAGACACAGCTAACACTGAGACTGGTTCTTTGAGCTGCAGTAGGCACAGCTAACACTGAGACTGGTTCTTTGAGCTGTAGTAGCCACAGCTAACACTGAGACTGGTTCTTTGAGCTGCAGTAGACACAGCTAACACTGAGACTGGTCCTTTGAGCTGCAGTAGACACAGCTAACACTGAGACTGGTTCTTTGAGCTGCAGTAGACACAGCTAACACTGAGACTGGTCCTTTGAGCTGCAGTAGCCACAGCTAACACTGAGACTGGTCCTTTGAGCTGCAGTAGACACAACTAACACTGAGACTGGTCCTTTGAGCTGCAGTAGCCACAGCTAACACTGAGACTGGTCCTTTGAGCTGCAGTAGGCACAGCTAACACTGAGACTGGTCCTTTGAGCTGCAGTAGGCACAGTTAACACTGAGACTGGTCCTTTGAGCTGCAGTAGCCACAGCTAACACTGAGACTGGTCATTTGAGCTGCAGTAGACACAGCTAACACTGAGACTGGTTCTTTGAGCTGCAGTAGAAACAGTTAACACTGAGACTGGTTCTTTGAGCTACAGTAGCTACAGCTAACACTAAGACTGGTCCTTTGAGCTGCAGTAGACACAGCTAACACTGAGACTGGTCCTTTGAGCTGCAGTAGGCACAGCTAACACTGAGACTGGTCCTTTGAGCTGCAGTAGACACAGCTAACACTGGGACTGGTCCTTTGAGCTGCAGTAGGCACAGCTAACACTGAGACTGGTCCTTTGAGCTGCAGTAGGCACAGCTAACACTGAGACTGGTCCTTTGAGCTGCAGTAGGCACAGCTAACACTGAGACTGGTCCTTTGAGCTGCAGTAGGCACAGCTAACACTGAGACTGGTCCTTTGAGCTGCAGTAGCCACAGCTAACACTGAGACTGGTCCTTTGAGCTGCAGTAGCTGAAAATGGATTAGCTATATTTAACATGCAAAAGGAATAACATTTTTTTTAAACTGAATAGGAGTAGATTTTGTCTCTGTGTCTTTACTGGACCAAGGCTACAGCATTACTGAATGTAGTGATGTAATTAAGAAATGCTACCGTTTTATTATTATTAGTATTATTCCTAAAAAATCAGCCCCTCCCAACTCCCCAAATACACCAGTTTACCCTGTGTGGCATTTCAATAAAACGGAGTGATGAGAGATCTCACACAGGCATCGTGCAGACTGTGTGCTGAAAAGCTGTCCTGATTGGCACCGTGTGGGCGGAGGATGAACGAGCACACAAGAAAAACAATTGTGGAAAGAGCCACAGCCCTCGTTATAGATGATGGCTGAAGCCGCGCTGGTTCCCGTTGAAAGGGTGATCAGGTGTAATCAGGTGGAAAGGTACATGAAATATTAGTATGGCTGCCTCCAAGCAAGCCACAAATGCAAACTAAATGATGAGAGCTATGAATAGAGGGTGCCATTACCTGCGAGTGCCCTGTACACAAGTAGCTGACAGTGTTTCGTTGTTTGGCCTGTCAAGATCTATCAGCGTTTCATGTTTCTCTGCCGGCATGCATTATCCAAGGGCTGCGAGTACTTAGATATGAGCCTCTGCTGGATAATGGCTGCAAGCAAAGGATCATGGGTATTATGATGCATATGTGGAGCTCACACTAGTCATTCTTTTATTTTTACACGTGGGTATAGGTGAAGTTCTAAAACTGAACGCAGAATTGAGCTGAACTGATTGGCAAACCAATTAATAATGTTCCAAATTAAATCCAATTTGGCACGTATTATTACGTGTACTAACAGGAGACATCCATGGAGGGACTTGCAAACCAATTCGGAAACTGTAGATATAGATATCCCTGAATGTCTAATAATAATGTGTCCTTCAGTGTATAATAAAGTGCAAGTGTTTGTATGTTTGTTTCATTTCCTTCACAAACAGTTAATTCCAGTGATCCTCAAATGTACTGAGAAAAAAAAGTATTTGCATTGGAAAATCAACACATGAATTTGGGCTGATTTATTCCATGTTAAAAGTTGGGGTGTGTCAGTGGCGTAGCCTGTAGAGCACTGTCCACACGCTCATCGCTAGCCGCAACGTCAACGGTTCAAATTCCCCTCTCTCTCGCTCCCCATTCTTCCTGTCTCTCTACACTATGCTGTCCAATAAAGCTGAAAACCCCCCTTAAAAAGTAGCCAAAGTTAAGGGCGAAATGTTGATTGAATACTGGGCATTGTTAGACAGTTGAGATTGAATGGTGGCCTGTGGGGTCATAGAGCATTAAAGCGGTGAAAGCAGGTGTTCTGTGTGGAAGATGGAATTCCTCCCAGAGGGAACAGTGTCAACACCATTCTAGTCAGTAATGGCCGAGAGGAGGTGAAGATGTGTGGACAGATTGAGGGGCAGGGCCCTCACAGGGTCCACACTGTCCTTCTGCCCCCCCCCCTAAAACAGCATGATGATGAAGTCCCCCATGCCAAACATAAAGTCATAAAGTGTGGGAACATCGGCCCCCTGTAAAATGTGTGAAATGTTTTTCCTCCTGTATACGAGCAACACGGTGACGTGCGCTTCTTTCCGTGCCTGGATAATAACTGACTGACGGTGCTCTTGGGATATTTCTGTCTTCACATTAGATTTGACCCTTTTTTTCCAGCAGGAATTAATAACGCAAAATGGATACCATATTGATTAAAACATTTCATAGAAATGTGAAGATATTGCAGGAAATATTGATTGCGAGCGATAAGAATGCATCGCTCGGTCTCGGCAATGTGCACACACAGAGGTTTGTGTCATGGAAAGATATCTACATTTTCCTTTTTTAGTTTCTTAAAACCATGATGTCAGACTTATTCTAAATGCAGATGGAATGAATGTCTTCAGAGCTCAGGACGTGCGAGCAGAATGACATGCAGTAGACACGGCCTTCTGATTTATATCCAGTGAGAATGACAAGCCGAGCGTTCACTTAACACCCGTTTGTTCATCATAGATACATCCTTGATATTTTGGTTTCGGAAAAGGGCAAATATGAGGCTAGTACAGAAGAGCTCTACCACTGTGAATAGTTGTATACTTTGTCCTTCACCTTTTTCACAAGTGCTAGTACATGTACAACACACACACATTCATGCAGATCATTACCAGGACATGGAGGGCATTCACCCCTGACCTGACCTGTGACCTGTAGAGACACACACAGCAGCAAGCAATGCAACCAAGAACCAAAATATACATAAAATAATATCAATCAATACACACACACACACACAAGCAGCCCCTAATAAGAGAGATATAGAATAAAAATATATCATACCTATAAAAATCATAAGAATGCCATGAATATAAATTAAAATAAAGAGAGAGAGAGAGACATGGGGGGGGACATGATGAAGTGGAAAAAAGGTTTTTTTTTTTTTTTTGGCCAGCACATGGCCAGAAACTATCATGCTATCTGCTGTCCTTGCTACTATGGGGAGTTTGTTCCATCACTGAGGGGGGGGGGGGGGTGAGTGAGGGTGGTGTTACAGAGAGATCTGGTTGAGGTGTGAGGATTGAATATTGATTGGTGGAGCAGGTTTTAAGCTTGATGTGAGCTGTGTTAGCAAATAGAACACATATAGTTATGTTTTGTTTTATTGTGTTTATTGTGTTGCTGTCTGTGGTGTGTGTGGCCCCCACCACAACTTATTTGTTCCTGGTGGTTTTTCGGTCCATCCACCTGTCCTAACCAGTCTGAGGGTAAAGGCTGGGCATTTAGTGGCGGGAATATTTAAAAAATAACAAACAAAAAACGAAATCTTAGAGAAGGCATTGGAGGCATTTAGCTGGAGTTTTAATGTTGTGGAGAGTTTGTGATAATTTAGCTGGAGTTTTAATGTTGTGGAGAGTTTGTGATAATTTATCTGGAGTTTTAATGTTGTGGAGAGTTTGTGATCATTTAGCTGGAGTTTTAATGTTGTGGAGAGTTTGTGATCAGTTAGCTGGAGTTTTAATGTTGTGTAGAGTTTGTGATCATTTAGCTGGAGTTTTAATGTTGTGGAGAGTTTGTGATCATTTAGCTGGAGTTTTAATGTTGTGGAGAGTTTGTGATAATTTAGCTGGAGTTTTAATGTCGTGGAGAGTTTGTGATAATTTAGCTGGAGTTTTAATGTGGAGTTTTAATGTTCTGGAGAGTTTGTGATAATTTGCTCTCGTTTGGGAAGGTTGGTTCTCATTGTTCTGGGTCCGGATGCTTCTCTAAGACGACTGCCAGCAGTCCAGTCTCGCCGTCTACTTTTTTCTGATTTTTCCCACGCGCCATTGATCCAGTTGTCTATTGTTGTCCATGTCTACCACCACAGGGGTCTTTTTTTCAATTTATTTATTTTTCTACGTTAACAAATGATGTTTGAACAAAAAGAAAGCTACCAGACCGCACACGGGCCGAGGCTGGGCCCTGGAGAATAGCCTTGCTGCGCCAGGTTGAATGCCAGCTGAGGGTGAGTTTTTTTCTTCTTCCATGATCACTCTCTCTATGCATTACCACATCACAATTTAGATGACATGTTTTTAGTCCCTTTCCTAGCTTTAGCTAAAGGAGTCTAAGGGTATAGAAAATCACAACAGCTGTAACAGGTGAAGTGAAGTGAGATGGGGAGCGGTGTGGCATGAGCACGCTCGAGGAGGTTGTATACGAGCCACGCGCGGCTGCATTGTGTATCTCTATAGATGTGGAGTTTTTCTAGTCCCCTGTGTGTTTTTCACCTCCTCTAGCCCGCACCTGCTGTTACTCTTCTGTAATTAAAAAAGTCACTAATTTAAAAAAATAAAATAAAATGTGTTCAGGCTGTGCTGATATTTCTGCATAGTAGCAACTTCAGGGTAGGATGGCAATATGGGGTGTGCAGATTACGTTGCAAAAAATTATTTTAGAATGTAAAAATGCTGTCACGGCTACTTCTGAGGGAACAAGTCATAAATTAGTGAATATGGTCAATTATGTGTACTGAGGGTTTAAACAAGAACATAAAAACCGATGTAATTTATGTGGCCTTGTAAAAACCGACACTTCTGCCATGCCCTGTGCTGGTGCATATTGAGACAGCATCCATCTAGACCAAACATAGAACCATATAACAGGGTACGTACACCTCATAATTCATTAAAAAATCTACATCATTTTTACAAAAAGAAATCACCCTGGATACGTTCTAGAAATTATTCTCAGTGCTTGCGCGTTTAATGTCTGCATGTGTGTGTGTGTGTGTGCACGTGTGTGCACATGCGTGCATGTGTTTGTGTGCTTGCGTGCATAAGCGTGTGTATGTGTGCGTGCGAGTGTGTCACCAGGAAGGGTGACAGGAGCAGTCCTCTCTCTCTCTCTCTCTTTCTCTTGCTCCTGCATCTGGTGCGCTGTCTGTTCAGCACCAGGTGTTTCAGCTCAAACCCAGGAGAGCTTCAGGACCGTGGACAGCGCCGCCCCACCCATCCAGGGGAAGCACCTGCAACTCATTGCCAATCAGAGCAGCTGTTACCCATTGCCTTATGATTGTGCTTTAATCAGCGCCTTGCTCCCAGGACTGAACAGAGAGACTTTTACACCCAGTTTCTTTTCTTACAGCCATGTACTTCTGTTCTCATGTTTATACTCTTGTTTGGTTGTTTATTTTGTAGTGCAAGTGCAAAAGAATTTAAGACGATTAGCTGATTACATTCCTTAGTTTGGTTTGTGTGTTCACTATGTAGCACACTGGCCACCCCAGCACTGTGCCACAGTGTAGCGTCATCAAACTACAATTCCATACAGTCCACAGGAAACCCCTCCATGTTGCAAGAGACGCAGGACGTTGTCCCGGTTGTGGTTTCCGCACTGTAATAAGATACTGCGCAGCGCAAATTCGCGACTGGCAATACAATTTATAAAAGGGGCAACACGGCAGTGTCTCCCCAGTTGTGTCCGTTCATTCTATGCTCGCCAGGGCCTTCACTGGCTCGCCTCACCGCTCCGTACGGCCTGCACGCCCAGGGAAGAGCCCTCACTCCTCAAGGAATTCCGTGATGCCGACCCAACTGCGCGTGGCTGCTATCAGCCACGGAGGACCGGAGACGAGACGCAAGGGACTTGACTCAAGTAAGGCTGTAACACTAACCGTTGGTAATCGCAAAATGTTTGTGACTGCGTGCATGCAACTGTGTTATTGAATGTTTGTTATAAAAGTTCGTGTTAGCATTTATTTTTTCACCCCGCTGCGTTAGTTTTAATATACATCACAGACAGAAAATATCTTTCTGGGTTGGAATCCCGGTCCTGGTCCTCTCTGCGTGGAGTTTGCATGTTCTCCCCGTGTTCGCGTGGGTTTTCTTCGGGCACTCCGGTTTCCTCCCACACCAAAGAGATGTATGTCAGGTTAGGTAAACTCCTGCCATTGCACTGGCCTAAAAACTGGAGTAGGTCCCCGGGAGCTGCACTGAGGCTGCCTACTGCTTGAAAACAGTTAGGATGGGTCAAATTACCCCACTGGGTCAATAAAGTATAATTTCTTATTTTAAATACCAACCGGTCATACAATTGCACGCTGATATCGACACACGCACCGATAACCTTGCGGTTGTCCTTTATCTGCTTGGTAAGTTAATGTGCCATTGTTAGCTAGCTCCAGCTAAAGCTAGTTTCAAACCTCCCTCCGTTTGTTTTTTTTGTTCACTCTGAACAACACGCAAACACATGCAACCGCCACACGTAGTCTCGAACATGGGGGAAAAAATCCATGAGCGCAAAACGCGGGCACACACAGGCACACATACAAAGTTTGTTTTACATTATAGTCGTGAATCGTGCTTTGCTTTGTTTGGTACTTTGTGTTCAATAAACTTCATTACATTCTCCAAGATTGTCTATTAATGTTGCTCTTGTGTTGAATTGAGTCAGCCAATGCTAATTCCAGGGATTCCCCCAAATGCCTTCACCTTTTAGCTGAATCATTTATATTAATTCAGTACAACTGAGTACATAATATTGTGATTTTGTTAAGATAATTATTGTGTAATTTTATTGATAATTAAATGATTAATTGAAGTTGCCCATTTTTAGTTGAGTTCATAGCTAATGACAGTCTCTACCAGGACTAATAAGGTGTGGTTAATGTGCCATCGACCCAAACCCTAACCCCATCTGGGCATCATCTCTTCATACAACTCTAACCTTGCTCAAAATTTTCAGGGAGCTCCAAAAATAAAGGAAACCTCCTTGGGCATTGGGTCACCGCAAGCTGCCAGACCAGCTTTGTGGCACATCGGCACTAGGGATGTTCCTAACGACTAAACGCGCACATCCCTAATTGGCACAGAGTAGACCAATGTCTGGAAGGGTCCGGGAGCGATGCCTCACCATTTGTTGTTTCTTTTGGTGGTGGTAGAGAACACCGTCCCAGGCACTGCTCCAGATTCTCCCGTAAATGTGATGACGAAGCTGGGTTGAGATCTGGTGACTGAGATGGCCGTGGAATAAGGTTTGTATCGTTTTCATGCTCAACAATCCATGTAGTGACTACCTTTTCCCTGTGAGAACTTCCGTCATTACAGAAATGCCTCTCAAACCACTCAAAATAGCTTTGTATTTATTGGAGTTTGTTCTTCTCTCTAAAGGGTTGAACTTCAATGGACTGTTGTTTATTGAGACTGCCTGCTCACGCCCTAGATTAATATTTGCACACATATGGACATGAGCGTTCAGCAGTCTACACTTTTGACCAGTTGTCCCTAGTTGATGCCTTTCCCTCACAGAAGACATCAACTTTGATGTCTTTTTCCTCATAAAACATCCGCAAGTTCAGCAGTTTGTCACTGAAGGTTCTGCCAATGGTTCCTCTTGAACCAGAGGAAAAGTTAATTAGATCTTTTCTAGCCATGGTGGCCAAAATAATGACCAACCAGGCCCAGTATTGTTGCTCAGAGACATTTTCTTCAGCAGCATTGATTGAGAGCTGGTGACGTTTTTTTATTTTACAGAAAGGAGTTGCATCCGTCAGCGGTCCCCGGGTGTTCTCCATCGCAAGCCGCCGTGTTTCCATAATGCCAGAGCTTCAGCGAGCAGGGCGGAGATAAACGGGGATCGTGTTTTTACCCAGAATGCCTCTGTTAGGCTTGTTTCAGAGCGATAGACTGAAGCGGGGCCGATTTCACCTGCGTGACGGAACGGAGAGGATAAGACTCTTACCCACAGGCGAGTGAAATCAGTTTGAACATGTAGTCGTGCAGCGGCCATGCCGGATCTCTGTGATGCTGCGGTTAGCTCTCCCTCCTATTTTAAGAGGTTAAAGTGGCATTGGGCCTTGGCAGTGAAAACCGAGCCTTTAAAACGATCACAGTACTGGAGGCATCTTTCATTGATCTCGTCCAGCAGGACATCCACAAGAAGGCCATTAAAGGCATCGATTATTCAGCAAGTTCATTCGGCTCCAATATCTTTTCTGAATGATATGTTTTCAGAGACAAATCAGGTAAAATTTGACTATTTTCATCATTTAGTAATAATTCAACACTGGAATGTGCGGTAGTCATCCTGGCCTACAGTGTTTGCATGATGACACACGTGGGAAAGTGGTGTGCACGGCTGTAAATGAATGTGTATGAAAGTGGTGTGCACGGCTGTAAATGAATGTGTATGAAAGCGATGTGCACGGCTGTAAATGCACGTGTATGAAAGTGATGTGCACGGCTGTAAATGCATGTGTATGATAGTGATGTGCACAGCTGTAAATGCACGTGTATGAAAGCGATGTGCACGGCTGTAAATGCACGTGTATGAAAGCGATGTGCACGGCTGTAAATGCACGTGTATGAAAGCGATGTGCACGGCTGTAAATGCATGTGTATGAAAGCGATGTGTGTTGTGTTCTTAATATAACACGATTGAATAAAGGACAACGTTACGTAAGTCACTGTGACTGGTTTATTTGCAAGCTCACCCAAAACCTTGCTGCTCTTCCTCTGAGCCCTTTTCCACACGGTCCCACACGTCATGCGCAGATGACGTGATGACGTATGGCACATCTCTCCTTTCAAAGCAATTGTTCACATTTCTTTTGTTCCTAAGCAAACCCAAGATCTAACTGTCTTCAACACTTATGACAGGATTACCTTAATATTTTTGACAATATATATATTTTTTTTTTATTTTTTATTTTATTTTTTAACTTACAGTTACTGAACCTGTAACTCTTCTTATACAGTACTTTATAACATATCTGCCCTGAACAATAGAAACATTTAAAACCATAAAATGAAAACAACAAACGCAAATAGGCACATTTATTTTCTGCTTAAAAACAAAATTTACATTTCCTGAATGAGCCTCTGAGGTGCTTTAATGTTTCTACCTGACCTCCTGATTACTGTTTCCGTATGCTCATTTAATTCATTCCCCGGTGTTTCAGATATGGGTGCACTTGTTTCTGCCATCTCTACATCCGCGTTTGTTCCCTCTGTAACACTTTGTTCCCTTTCAGGTACCTTCAGTAAGTGTCTGCGGTTTCTCCTATATGTTGCCCCTTCCCGTGTTTGCACCTCATAAGATCTTGGGGCTACATTCTGCAGTACCCTAGCCTCTAGGCTCCAGTGTTGTCCATCATGCATTTTTATCCTATTCTGTGTCGCTTCTCTTGCCTGACACACTTGTATCGCTTTTTCTAATGACAAGTCAGTCTCTCCAAGCAGCTTCTCTCTCAGCCGATTGTCGCGCACCCCCATCACTATCCTGTCGCGGACCAGCGAATCAGCTAACGCGCCAAAATTGCATGACTGACTTTTCAACTTAACGTCCATAATAAACTCCTCAACAGTCTCCGCCTCTGTCTGAGACCTACTGTTAAAAACATATCTTTCATACGTTTCATTCCTCTTTGGAATGCAAAACGCTGCAAATCTCTCCACTACTGTATCATACTCAGCCTGTTGTTCAGCCGTTAGCTGCATGCTATTGAAGACGTCCAGTGCGTCGGCACCTGCCACCGTCAGAAACAATGCAACCTTCTGTGGACCTTCCATTTCCGTGCCCCTAATTGCAGTCACATACAGGTCGAACCGTTGTTTGAACTTCTTCCATTTCTCCTCAACGTTCCCCGTCAAACTCAGTTCCGCCGGAGGCTTTAAGATATGCTCCATCGTTTTAGCGCCTCTGCAAACTCGCGACTTGTACCGATAACTAGCTAGCTAGCGCTATATAGCTAACGCTAGCAACCTGTTAGCTGGCGGTGCTTAGGCCTATCGTTCGTCTTCCGACTTCTCGGTCACTTTTTTGTGTTTTACTCGTCTACCTGCGAGTCTAACGTGAGTTCGACAACTTCTGGTACCATGTTGTGTTCTTAATATAACACGATTGAATAAAGGACCACGTTACGTAAGTCACTGTGACTGGTTTATTTGCGAGCTCACCCAAAACCTTGCTGCTCTTCATCTGAGCCCTTTTCCACACGGTCCCACACGTCATGCGCAGATGACGTGATGACGTATGGCACAATGTGCACGGCTGTAAATGCACGTGTATGAAAGCGATGTGCACGGCTGTAAATGCACGTGTATGAAAGCGATGTGCACGGCTGTAAATGCACGTGTATGAAAGCGATGTGCACGGCTGTAAATGCACGTGTATGAAAGCGGTGTGCACGGCTGTAAATGCACGTGTATGAAAGCGATGTGCACGGCTGTAAATGCACGTGTATGAAAGCGGTGTGCACGGCTGTAAATGCACGTGTATGAAAGCGTTGTGCACGGCTGTAAATGCACGTGTATGAAAGCGTTGTGCACGGCTGTAAATGCACGTGTATGAAAGCGGTGTGCACGGCTGTAAATGCACGTGTATGAAAGCGATGTGCACGGCTGGAAATGTGGAGTATTGACAGCAGACAGGTCTGCAGGGGGTTTCTGTACTTTGCTGGTTAACACATTCACTGCCAAACTGAGTTTGAACAATTTTGATTGTTTGTGCATACGATCTTCTCTCCTCCCCTCAACCTGTCTCATAATCTGTAGTACAATGCATTCCGGGTGCGTCCCAATATTCTTCACTCCCCACCTCCTTTCCTCCACTCCCTCACTACGACTCCTCTCCTACCCGTAAAACTGCAAAACTGCCTGAACGTTTCGAGTACAAATATTTGCATGTACAGTATACAATGTACCTGACATTGCGGTTTGTGTCGAGACATTAATTAATATGTAACCATTAATACGTAATTAAGATGTAATCGGCAACATCATATTAAAACCGAAAGATCCGTTTCCGTGGCACGGAGGAGAGGAGGTGGTAGTGGAGGAAAGGAGGGTGCATTTTTTGAGTGCCGTCCCTTTGGCTCTCCACCTGTGTTTTACACTGTAGTACAATACATTCCCTTTGGCTTTCCACCTGCGTTTTACACTGTAGTACAATACATTCCCTTTGGCTCCACCTGTGTTTTACACTGTAGTACAATACATTCCCTTTGGCTCTCCACCTGCGTTTTACACTGTAGTACAATACATTCCCTTTGGCTCTCCACCTGCGTTTTACACTAGTGCAATACATTCCCTTTGACTCCACCTGTGTTTTACACTGTAGTACAATACATTCCCTTTGGCTCTCCACCTGCGTTTTACACTAGTGCAATACATTCCCTTTGACTCCACCTGTGTTTTACACTGTAGTACAATACATTCCCTTTGGCTCTCCACCTGCGTTTTACACTGTAGTACAATACATTCCCTTTGGCTCTCCACCTGCGTTTTACACTAGTGCAATACATTCCCTTTGACTCCACCTGTGTTTTACACTGTAGTACAATACATTCCCTTTGGCGCTCCACCTGCGTTTTACACTGTAGTACAATACATTCCCTTTGGCTCTCCACCTGCGTTTTACACTGTAGTACAATACATTCCCTTTGGCTCTCTACCTGCGTTTTACACTAATACAATACATTCCCTTTGACTCTCCACCTGTGTTTTACACTGTAGTACAATACATTCCCTTTGGCTCTCCACCTGCGTTTTACACTGTAGTACAATACATTCCCTTTGGCTCTCCACCTGCGTTTTACACTAGTACAATACATTCCCTTTGGCTCTCCACCTGCGTTTTACACTGTAGTACAATACATTCCCTTTGGCTCTCCACCTGCGTTTTACACTGTAGTACAATACATTCCCTTTGGCTCTCCACCTGCGTTTTACACTGTAGTACAATACATTCCCTTTGGCTCTCCACCTGCGTTTTACACTGTAGTACAATACATTCCCTTTGGCTCTCCACCTGCGTTTTACACTGTAGTACAATACCTTCCCTTTGGCTCTCTACCTGCGTTTTACACTGTAGTACAATACATTCCCTTTGGCTCTCCACCTGCATTTTACACTGTAGTACAATACATTCCCTTTGACTCTCCACCTGCGTTTTACACTGTAGTACAATACATTCCCTTTGGCTCTCCACCTGTGTTTTACACTGTAGTACAATACATTCCCTTTGGCGCTCCACCTGCGTTTTACACTGTAGTACAATACATTCCCTTTGGCTCTCCACCTGCGTTTTACACTGTAGTACAATACATTCCCTTTGGCTGTCCACCTGCGTTTTACACTGTAGTACAATACATTCCCTTTGGCTCTCCACCTGCGTTTTACACTGTAGTACAATACATTCCCTTTGGCTCTCCACCTGCGTTTTACACTGTAGTACAATACATTCCCTTTGGCTCTCCACCTGCATTTTACACTGTAGTACAATACATTCCCTTTGACTCTCCACCTGCGTTTTACAGTTGAATTGTGCATTAGGTCTATGGTTTCCTTGAAGTAGGTAATTTGAACATGTTAATAATAATATGTTTTTGTAGAACACAAAAGTATAAAATAATATACTGTTAAAATGGCTACATAAGGTTTAAAGCATGCCATAAAATCAGAACCAAATCTGCAAATCTTAAATGTTGAACATGATCTTATATATTGGCAGCAACCCTCCAGCCAATACACAGGGGTTTCTAGATATGATCATATTCATGGACCAGATCTTGGATATGAAAAATAAGGGACTAAAGTAGTAAACACAGAAAGCAGGTCCCTGACATGTCAATCTAATAAAAAGAAGGACCCCTGAATATGCAAAAATAAGGAAATATACCAAGAAAACAGGCCACCAACATCAAGCAAACAAAAAGCAAAAGGGTTAGGGTTATATAAAATAAATGGCACCGCTGCAAAATAATAATAATAATAAATAAATAAAAAATCTTCCTCAACCTGGGGAATATGGAGACGAGAACTAAACTCCAAACCCACCCCAGCCTCCCTGTGCATTGAGAATGTGACATGCCGATTGGTGGAACTCACAAACAATCCCTGCACCCCACGGGTACACCAAAAAGTACCAAACACAACAACCTAAAATTAAAAGGATAAGGGTGCCCAAGTCTAAGCCTGTCATTACTTCAACATTTCAACCAATGAAAAGAACTGTCACTCAATAGTGCGCAGAATGACACTGCTGGCTGTTCTCCAGGTGTCTACCTGGGCAGCAGCTGGTATCGCTTTTCAGCATTATATTCCTGCAGGCATCCATATTACCTGTCTGTTTCTCAGGGTAAGGGGGAGATGGGAAGGTTACCCATAATGCAGCGGTTTGTTCCGTTCTGCTCCTCACAGCTGTCCCCAATGGCATGCACATCTCCGATAGATTTCTACTTGGTTACCAGGGCAATATTCCACAACTCCCCTCCTAACTTTTGTAGTACTCTGTACCTGTACAAGTAGTGACTCATCCAATCGGATGTCATCAAATTCAAAATATTAACTTGTGACTAACTAGTGAACATACCTGAAAAGTACAGTTCTATACCTTGCAAAGTGGAACAGCAAATTTGGCCATTGCAGTATTCTAATATTGTAACAAAGTACATGCACACAGCTATTTAATAAACCCACCATTAAAGTTCTAACAGTACAAAATGAGGGAAGAATGCATTGAAATGCAGGTAATTTATGTAAATCTTCATTGGAGCATAACATATTCTATTTATCTGTACCTCTAGTCTATGCTCTTGTCTATGGTGCCCAAACTAGGATACAAAGCCGTAGCTCTATTCTATGGTACCCAAACTAGGATACGAAGCCGTAGCTCTATTCTATGGTGCCCAAACTAAGATACAAAGTTGTAACTGGCGATGTTGCCAAAACTAAGGCTGTTCTATTATGCATACTTGCACTCTAGTTTGTGCGCATTGCGCCATTTTGTTTGTCATTAGTGCGTTCCGAACCGCAAGTATGCAAAAATCAAGTATATTCTAAAATCCCCGGATGTGGACTTCCCTTCTCGGACAAGACCAAGAATTTCAGGTGTGCATCATTGCACACTTGTGTGGGTTTTTTGTTCCCAGAGTTCATTGCGCTAACCATAAACTATAGAAAAATTGTGAAACATGGCATGTGACCAAAACTGTCTTTTTTGACTCCCCTGCAGATGAACACCCTGCTCCTTTTGCTTAATTTTTCCAGTTAAAATGATAATACTGTGGATTGTAGTACGAGCTATGAACCATGAATTGTAGATTGTTCTGTTGATTGTGGTCAACTATAATGTAAAGAGTAACGATGTTGAACATATCTTTTTCACTGGCAAGCAGAGGGTGGGATATCTTTCAAGTGTCACGAAGCGAAGTGCAAGATCTGACAACGAAATTAGCCTACAGTTGCCTACGGTGTCTTAATCACATCTTCTAATAATATGCTATTATTTAATATCATACTATTCTGTCGCTTCGAATCGTGACACTTTAATATCCCACCTTGTGCCTGCTTTTTACCTCTTTATTTTATGGTCAGCCTCAATCAATAAGAACAATTCGGCTTCAATTCATAGTTCATATGCCGAGTATGCTCATACCACAAGCCACAGTATTATCGTTTAAAATTTCATTGTAGAAATTAAGCAAAAGAGAAGCGTATGCCGTTCATAGCGTATCGCGTAGCTTGACGAGGGCGTTTATGTGAAGGGAGTTCTGCAGAGGAGTCTAAAAACGGTGCAAAATTATACCGGCTCCATAGTTAAATAAGCATAAATTCTTCTGAAAACTGTACCGTTCACCGAAGCTGAGCTTGTGACAGTTACTGACAGCAGGGTCTAAGCAGTATAAGTATAATATGTCTGCGTTACATTTAAGGGATCTTGCTATTCCGTTTTACTGATGGTATGAGATGATCTGGCCTGATTCCACCACTGCTTTGGTCAGACTGTCCGTAACGGAGAAAACGATTTCCTCATATGGTTCACACACGAAGTAGCTCGTTTCACCATTGCAGTAGGGTATGTCTTAAACAATGAAAATAAATAATGCCATACGCCATAACATTTGTAGTTAATTTCAGTGAGGATAATGGTGCTAACTTTAGCTATGTTATTGAGTAAGGTAATGTGTTGTGGTGATTCTATTGTTTTTTCTGTGTAAGGTCGAAGGTAGGCTATTCTGCTGACCTATGTCATCAAGTGTGTTCCAAAAAATGTTTTGCTTGCTCTTGCATACTATCAAGTACGTTCTCGCTAGTGTAATTGGAAGAATGTCCCATCTAGAATGCAAGTACGTACAGCGCTAGTATGCATAATGGAACACAACCTAAAATACAAAGTGTTAACTCGAGTCTATGGTGCTCGAACTAAGATACAAAGTTGTAACTAGTCTATGGTGCAACAAGAGGAATGGCACCCATGTACCTGCGGCCTATTATCAAACATTACACTCCTGCCTGACCACGCCACTCTCTACTGGGTGGTGGCTTTACTGTCTCTTCCCTTAAAGGTCCCTTCTCACGCTCACAGCTCCCCTAGTGGTGAAATGAGCTCCCTACAACACTCAGGACTGCGGCTTTACTTACAGGCCTCCGCCACAGTCTGAAACCTCACCTGATTAAATAGCGCCTTGGCTCACCTAATGCTGAACTCACCGCTGAATGTTTTTCACGGCCTTCGCTTACGTTTACACTACATATGAAACTATCCTCAACCCATTCGCTACTGGATGCACAACATTCTCAGTCTGCCTAGGCCACCTATTATGATGCTTAACTGTACGTAGCAGACTGTTGTATTTACTGCTTAAGTGTATTAAGAGCTACTCTGGGCTGTAACCCTGACCACTTGCTGCCAGCTTTTTGCTGTCTAAACCTTTATGTATGCACTTATATAAGATTCTCTGCTAAAGGCCTACATGTAAGTGTTGTGTATTCATAAGTATTAATGGCAAAAATGTTCTCTAAGTGGAGAGTTGGACACTGGCCCCCAAAAAGCACAATGTAAGAAAAGGACAGAAAGAAAGGCTTGGAGGCTCATAGCACGTCTGATTTTAAGAGCTAAATCAAAGCTTAGTTACAATCTGTCTTCATATTTCATATTTCAGTGTGCATCCTCCTTCCTGCGTTGAAAGAGCCGTTTTAACCGTCCCGTGAGAGGTCGTGACGTTTTTAAGCGTACTAGCCGTTGCTTATCAACCACCCTATTAACCTGTACATTATAGTTATTTATCACACTCCAGGTCCCCTGGGGTGCTTCCTCGATGAGCTTGACACTCTGCTCGGCTCCTTCCCAGAGGACGGCATCCCGCTGATCCTCCTGGGAGACTTCAACATCCATCTAGACGCCTCCCAGTCTGCGGCCTTCCTACCACTTTTCCGCTCCTTTGACCTCTCCCTCCAACCCACCCCCCACCCACAAGGCTGGCAACCTCCTAGACCTGGTCTTCCAGAGGAACAGCCCCTGCTCTGATCTCACTGTTACCCCTCTGCATACCTCTGATCGCCACTTCATTTCTTTCTCTCTTCCTCTTGTTCCACACCGTCCCTCCCCTCCCCACACCCCCACTGTCTCTGTCCGCCGTAACCTCTGCTCCCTCTCGCCCTCCTCTCTTGCTCCCTGTGTCACTGCTTCCCTTCCCCCTCTCAAACCCTTCTCTGAACTCCCCATCGACTCTGCATCTGACACCCTTCTCACAGCTCTCTCCACATCACTTGACTCTCTCTGCCCTCTTGTCTCTAGGCCCACACGCCCATCTCCTCCCTGCCCATGGATGTCCGACGCCCTGCGCACCTCAGGGGCCGGTCTCCGCGTAGCAGAGAGGATGTGGAGGAAATCCAGAGACGCATCAGCCCTCCTCCTACCAGTCTCTCCTAGTCACTGCTGCAAAGGTAACGTACTATCACACAAAAATTAGCAAACACAGTTCTAACCCCCTCTATCTTCTCCTCCCTCCTCAGCAAACCCCCTCCTGCTCCTCATTCCTCATTCACTGCAGACAACTTCGCAGATTTCTTCAATGAGAAGATCGCAGACATCCACAGCTCCTTCAGCCCCACTCCCCTCACACACTGCTTTCCACTCTCTTCCTCTCTCTACCCCTTCTGTGCCCCCCCCCCCCTGTTTCTCCACCTTTTCTGAGACCGATGTATCCCATCTCCTACTCTCCCATCGCCCCACTACTTGTGCCCTCGACCCTATCCCTTCATCTCTCCTCCAGGCAATCACCCCAGATATCCTCCCGTTTGTGACCTCCCTGGTGAACTCCTCCCTGACCTCTGGCTGCTTCCCCTCATCCTTCAAGAGAGCCCACATCACCCCGATCCTGAAAACCTACGCTGGACCCCTCCAACATCCAAAACTACAGACCGGTATCTCTTCTTCCTTTTCTTTCCAAAACTATTAAACGTGCTGTTTCTAACCAACTGTCATCTTTCCTTACCCAGAACAACCTACTAGACCCCCACCAGTCCGGCTTCAAACCTGGCCACTCAACGGAGACCGCACTCCTCTCCGTCAGCGAGATGCTTCATGCAGCTCGTGCAGCCTCCCTCTCCTCTGTGCTAATACTTCTAGACCTCTCTGCCGCCTTTGACACCGTAGATCACTCCATCCTCCTGTCATCCCTGTCTGCAGCGGGGATCGGCGGCTCGGCCCTGGCCTGGATTAAGTCCTACCTCTCCGAACGCTCCTCCCAGGTTGCCTGGGCTGGTAAAGTATCGGCACCCCGTCCCCTTATCACAGGAGTCCCCCAGGGCTCAGTCCTTAGTCCCCTCCTCTTCTCCACCTACACCAAATCCCTTGGCCCTGTTATCACTGCTCATGGTCTTTCTTACCACTGCTATGCTGACGATACTCAACTCTTTCTCCTTCTCACCCTCTGACACTCAGGTGTCAGCCCGCATCTCCGCTTGCCTGAGAGACATCCAGAGCTGGATGGACAACCACCATCTCAAGCTCAATCCAGGCAAGACTGAGCTCATCTACATTCTCCCCCTCTCAATCTTTCTATTTCCCTAGGCGACACTCCACTGACCCCAACGCCCTGTGCCAGGAACCTCAGAGTCGTGATGGACAACAGGCTGTCCCTCTCCGAGAACATCGCAGTGGTAACCCGGGCATGCAGGTTCTTCCTGTACAACATCAGGAGAATCCGCCCCTTCCTCACCACCCACTCAACCCAGCTCCTTGTCCAAGCAATGGTGCTGTCCCGCCTGGACTATTGCAACTCTCTCCTGGCTGGCTTGCCAGCATTGGCAATTGGACCCCTTCAGCTTATCCAGAACGCAGCAGCGCGCCTGGTCTTCAACCTCCCCCGACACTTCCATGTCACCCCCCTGCTCATTGACCTCCACTGGCTACCGGTGATGGCCCGCATCAAATTCAAAACATTGATGCTTGCCTTCCAGGCAGTCTGAGGATCTGCCCCTCCATACCTCCGAAAGCTCATCAGACCCTACACACCTGCCAGATCTCTGCGCTCCGCCTCCTCAGGACGACTGGTACCCCCCATCTTCATACTAGCACCCGGTCTCGACGTCTGTCTGTCCTGGCCCCACGGTGGTGGAATGAGCTCCCTGTGGAGGTCAGAACAGCAGAAAGTCTGACCGCTTTCAAGCGCAGATTGAAGACTCACCTCTTCAAGCTGCACCTCTCTCCACCCCTCCCTACCTCCTTGTGACTATTGTTATCAAAATTGTGTAGTTCCCCCCCAAAAAAAAAAAAATATTTAAAAAAAATCCCCAATCATACTGACTGCGCCTAGTACTTAGATTCGTGTTTGCCTTTTTAGGATTGTTTTAACGCACTTGTTACTAGTTCGGAAATGCACTATGTGCGTCGCTCTGGATAAGAGCATCTGCTAAATGTCTAATGTAATGTACTTTTTTATGAAATTGCACAGTTCTACCAAATACAGCTTATTAAAGTTTTTTATTAGACGATTTTGGTAGTCAATTGAACTCCGATTCTATTTCAATTTCCCCCATGTGGCAACCACTAGAGAATCACCTCTACACAACCCCGTCAGCCGGCAGTAGGACGGGAGGGCGCCACGTCCTCTTCAGGGTGCGGCGACTCCTAAGGCTCTTGACCGTGATTCCAACTCGCCCAGGGCCACTATGCGCATGTGAGTAGCAAGTTATTCTTGGATACTACTAAATATTACAGTGTACTTATGTAACACACTTTACAGAGAAACATCCAAACAAGCAGCATTAGAATGAAATGAGAAACGGTCTCATTGTACCGGAACATCATTTATTTTTTATTATTTCAAGTACACCATACTGTTTTTAAGAATACTTGTTCCAACCGCCATCATTAAAAAGACTGCTGCTCCTCTGTGCCTATAAATGCCCATATTCTGATGGGGACGAGAGCTGTAATGGTGATATAACGTTGTGTTTCAGTCATGACCTTAAAGTGCATGTGTATAATTAGTTTCTGTTTTGAAGCCTGTGCTTCTTTTTTAATGTTAAGACTTGCCTTTCAATAAAACTCAGCCCAGTATTAAATAATATACTCATCTCAGACTTCAGATAGCAGTGAAGGCCACTGCGGTACTTTTCTTTTATGAGGGCTTTGTTCTGAGTGACTTTGCTGTGCGAATGGGTTTCCCGGGGTATGTGTCACGTTGTAAAGAATTAGTCAAGCCGGAAAGTCTGAACACCCCTTTCACCTTCTCCATGTTTTATTACATTACAGACATATTCTACAATAGATTGAGTTCATTTTTTGTCTCAAAATTCTGCACAAAATAGCCCATAATGACAAAGTGAAAACATGTTTTTAATTCAAATGTATTAAAAATCTAACTGAAATCTTTCAATTGACATAAGTATTCATACCCTTTGCTTTAACATATTTTTAAAGTACCATATTTCATATTTGGTCGCATATCCATTGCATGCTGTTACTTCCTGAAGTCTATGAGCAATCAACATCAAAAGACTTGATATCTTATTGTCAGGTCCTGTTACAAGCGATACTATAAGCTCTCTGCATTTGAATAGATCTCTATGGGAATTGGGGGGTGGGACTAGATTAAGCTGTAAATTACACTGGTACAGTACGGAACACATGGCTGTAAGTCATCAAGGGTCTGAGCTATCGAACGAGCCCCAAACCATCACTCTGTTGCCAGATATGGAGTAGATGTGGATGGATCACTGCAAGGGTTATTTCTCCTGACTCATTTTCCAATAGAACTCTATGGGGAAAAAAGTCAGGAGAAACGACCCTTAATGGCCCTGTCACACTATTGCGTATGAGAGAAACGTATGAGTTGCGTATGTAAATTCATAAAATAATTTTCATACGCACAAAAAGCCCTTGAAAATAGCGTATGCCTAGCGTATAAACCATACGTCCGAATACGCACAATTTAAGCATGCTTAAAAAAACTTTTTGTGCCAGCGTATGCCACCGTATGCGACCGTGCTTGAAACGTATACAACCTATGCCTAACGTACCCCTAGCGTATGTCAGTGTATATCAGGGTATGAGTGATATTTTTCATCCGCTGGCATACGCTAGTACGATACGCAATAGTGTGACAGGGCCATAAAGGGATCCATCCACATCTACTCCATATCTGGCTGCAGAGTGATGGTTTGGGGCTCGTTTGATACCTTAGACCCTTGATGACTTACAGCCATTTCGCCACTCATGTGTTCCATACTGTACCAGCATAATTTATAGCTGAATCTAGTCTCACCCCCCAATTCTTAGATCAGTTCAAATGCCGAGAGGTTATAGTATTGCTTGTAACAGTACCTGAAAATAATATCGAGAGTCTTTTGATGTTGATTGGTCACAGACTTCAGGAAGTAACAGCATGCAAAGGATATGTGACCAAATATTAAATATGATACTTTAAAAATATGTTAAAGGGTATGAATACTTATGTAAATGAAAGATTTCAGTTTTCGATTTTTAATACATTTGCAAAAATTTCTAAACATGTTTTCACTGTCATTGTGTAGAATTTTGAGACAAAAAATGAACTCAATCTATTGTAGAATATGTCTGTAATGTAATAAAACATGGAGAAGGTGAAAGGGGTATTCAGACTTTCCGGCTTGACTGTACTTCAGAATACAACAATCTTGTCAGATTTGTAAAGATGAAATCCTTTGAGCTTCCTTGCGGATTGTTGAACCCGGATGGTGCAAGTTGCCTGGAAACAGCCGGAGGTCATTCTTATTAGGACTTTTGTGTTTCCTGTTTCACTGACACTGCAACAGGTAACTCATACAGTTGTAAATACTTTATTGTAGTTCAGGTCCCCAAACTACACTTTTAATGTGAAGTGAACAGTGTAGTTTGGGGACTTTTAATAGACAAATCAAATTAACTGAACCAAAAAATAAACAATTTCTTTGCTTTGCACTGTGCAGCAATGTATCAAATTGTCTGTCACAACAGATATAAAGGTGAAGAGTCTGACAAGTTTTAAATGCAAGTTTTACCATTTTGCGAGGAGATAAACATACTGAGTATCAAATGCTGCAACGGTGGCCTGGTACTTTAGCTAAGAAGCTAAGAGACTACATGAGCTATACATGTAAACTTCTGAGCCGGACTGTACATGAGCTATACATGTAAACTTCTGAGCCTGACTACATGAGCTATACATGTAAACTTCTGAGCCTGACTACATGAGCTATACATGTAAACTTCTGAGCCAGACTACATGAGCTATACATGTAAACTTCTGAGCCTGACTACATGAGCTATACATGTAAACTTCTGAGCCTTGTGTTTGTGTTGCATTGGTCTGAGCCCTTAAATAAATGTGACTGGTTGGATGTTACAAAGGGTAAATTACATCATGTAAATTGTATTTTATTTGTTCCTTGGTATATTTGTCCATAAATCCAAGAAATCTCCGCCAAAAAATCCAGCCAGGGGCACTGTGCCGAGGTGGTTTGGATAGGGCGAGCAAAAAATGAGTAACATGGTTTACGAGGGCTTACACTGTTGATGAAAAATTGAGGTTTACTTAAATTAATATAAAGCTCTTTAATCCAGAGTTGGGCACTTGAGAGCTAAACCTTGGCCTGCCTCAATAATTGGAAAAGAAGAACGTAGCCTCTGCTTTAATTAAAATAAACAGTAAAAGATGAAATCTAATCAGTTTTCGGAAATGGAAAGAAATGGGGTTTGCATACTATTATATGGGCACACAGAATTTGAGCGGGTAAAGGTGGGTGGGATTATTCAGGCTGCACGCAAGGGCATGCTGAGCTCTGACTGCCTAGTTTCTACTGAAGCCCATTAATTTAACACCCAGCATAGGGGCTTTGACCATTTATATATTTTATTTATCTTAAATTTTCCTCCCAAATTCGGGGCTGTATAATTCCCTCCCAATTTGGAATGTCCAACTGTCAGTAACTGCAGCCCATCCAGGAACCGCCCTGTCAATTTGGGAGAGATGGGACATCCACAGTTCTCTGAAGCGCGTGCCGCCCTACAGCTGCTTTTTTTCGCATTGCGGACCGCAGCTAAGCTCGCAGAGCAGTGTCAGAGGAGGGACCTTTCATATGCGGTGCCCTTATCGGCCAGCAGGGGTCACCCAAGAGCGATGAAACAGATGTGCCCGACTGAACCTTCCCATACCCTGGGCGACTCAGGAGCCAATTATGCCTCGCCCCGTGGAGCTTCCGTTCAGCACTGACCATTGGGCATTTAAATATCTGACTTCTTCTCTGAAAAGTTTTACATAAAACCTATTAACTGTCAACAAATGTCAACAGTAGTGGTTTATTTGTACTATGTGGCATTTTTAACTGCTTTATGAAACCTGTGTCTATGGTAAATGTTTGTTAAAAACAAACACTGCACCATTCGGTGTGTGTAACAGGAACAAAAGACGTCAACGGTCTCGCTTACAGCACTGTGACTCAAAGGGAAAGGTGCAGATCGCACCTTCTCAACACTGACCTCGGCCGTTTCTCAGGGAGAAACGGGGGCATTTCTATTCTCTGTTCACACGGACGATCCAACATACCAGCGGTCCGCTGCACACAGAATGGCTCAATGTTCCCTTGCAGAAATGTAATATTCCAAAGAGAAGAGCACTGTGTGCATATTACAATGATAAAATATGGCTGTGTGCTTATATTGGATGGCTCTTCTACTCCCTGTCCATTGAGACATTGAAACAATGCACGAGACCCAATTGGGAAATATAATGGAGTCTTCATGAAAGCCCCCCACAAAGTAATCTCACTCAGCAGCTCTTATTAAATACCGGGTGCTTCTTCTTTACCTTCCTCACTTTCACCAAAGAGGATATTCGAGACACCGCCCAAATGAAATATCATCCCTCCCCCCATTCAAACAATCGCTAACAGCGATATGACAAATGTATAGAATAATTCGATTTAGATTCTATGTTGAGTCGACATTAGCATGATAAAGAAAATGTAATGAGTTCTACTTTCAATGGGGGGGGGGAAAAAAGAAAGCTTTCTAGGAGTTTAGATACATTGTAGTTTTTTTCTCCCTCTATGGAATGAAATGGCATGTTGTAGTTCTTAGTGAAGCGGTGGAAGGGCCTGTTGTGACTTAGCACGGCTCACTGTTTCATTCTGCTATCTGGGTCTTTGTGCGCGTAGGAATTATGGGTTTATTGGAGCTATGCAATTACTTTTGATTGTTTCTTGCGTTGGTCCTCCCGTTTCGCTCTCTGCTCCTCGGGCTTTACACTGTATTTTTCTACAGAATAAAGTCTGTACTATACGGCTTTACTCTGCTGTAAATTTGGTCCTTTCATTATGCAAATAATTTTCATTCTAATGAAAGAATAGGAAGAAACTGCAGATGAATGGAACAGCACAGAAACAAGGACACAGAAAAACACGGGAAGCCCAGCAACCCTCGCAAAATCCCCGTGTTTTCAATACTTTGTGCCGCTTCCATAAAGTATTGAGCACCCTTTTATTCCCACACCTGTTTGCGGGGCACACCTGGGAACGATTGAGAGGGAGGTTTATGAAAATTCAATGTGATGGTTTTTCCAGTGTTTGTGGTAATATTTAAACGTCGCTTCCTCTTCATTTAAATGCAGTGCTGCTGTTGTGGCTGTGCTTCTCTGACTCAGGGGTACGTTGTCCCTGCTCTTGGTGACTTACAGCTGGGTTGCCAGCGGGTGATTATACTCTCCTTTTTTGAGTTTGAAGCAGCTATAATTGTATCAAACTAAATCACAATGATTAATACCGTTGTCTTTCATATTTCAGATGAGACGATAACCAAGGTCCAGACGCGCTGTGATCAGTAACCGTCCCATGACAATTATCACAAAAAGTAGGGTGGTCATACGGCAACCTGCCAAAGGTCCCAACTGGCAACCTGCTCATCTTCCATTTACATTCTTAAATACCCCCTCTTCCTCAGCCCAACTGGCAACCTGCTCATCTTCCATTTACATTATCTTAAATACTCCCTCTGGCTCAGCCCCAACTGGCAACCTGCTCACCTTCCATTTACATCATCTTAAATACTCCCTCTGCCTCAGCCCCAACTGGCAACCTGCTCATCTTCCATTTACATTATCTTAAATACTCCCTCTTTCTCAGCCCCAACTGGCAACCTGCTCATCTTCCATTTACATCATCTTAAATACTCCCTCTTCCTCAGCCCCAACTGGCAACCTGCTCACCTTCCATTTACATCATCTTAAATACTCCCTCTGCCTCAGCCCCAACTGGCAACCTGCTCACCTTCCATTTACATCATCTTAAATACTCCCTCTTTCTCAGCCCCAACTGGCAACCTGCTCACCTTCCATTTACATCATCTTAAATACTCCCTCTTTCTCAGCCCCAACTGGCAACCTGCTCACCTTCCATTTACATCATCTTAAATACTCCCTCTGCCTCAGCCCCAACTGGCAACCTGCTCACCTTCCATTTACATCATCTTAAATACTCCCTCTGCCTCAGCCCCAACTGGCAACCTGCTCACCTTCCATTTACATCATCTTAAATACTCCCTCTGCCGCAGCCCCAACTGGCAACCTGCTCACCTTCCATTTACATCATCTTAAATACTCCCTCTGCCTCAGCCCCAACTGGCAACCTGCTCACCTTCCATTTATATCATCTTAAATACTCCCTCTGCCGCAGCCCCAACTGGCAACCTGCTCACCTTCCATTTACATCATCTTAAATACTCCCTCTGCCTCAGCCCCAACTGGCAACCTGCTCACCTTCCATTTACATCATCTTAAATACTCCCTCTGATGTTCGGCGAGGGTTCTGGAACAAAATGGCAGCCAAATGAGTCCTACATATAAATCTAAATGCTATAAATGTCATGAGATGAAAGGTTCTATATAGGCAATCCATCGTAAATATTAAGCGATGATGGTTATCATTATACAGCTCACATTAGATATCAAACTTGCTTTCATTCTTCGTACAATATGTAATATACTATATTGATCTAAAAGCTATTGGGGGGGAAAAAGTGGAAAGCAGATCTAAAGTCCACAGTGTGTATCATGGATGATTGATGGAACAAGCAATCCGGCCATGAACCAGTGAAGGAGACTTGAGTCATGTTGCTCATGAAGTTACACACATTTTGAGAATAAATATATTTTAGAACAGAAAGTTGAGTAGAAAAGAGGCTATATGCATTTGGCTGGAGGTCAGACTGAAATTGGATGCCCTCATTTATCTTGCTGCTAATTCCTCCACAGACGAGACAACCTTTACGTGGGACTGGACTGAGATGTGCAAATGTATCATCTAATATAGACACATTTCCTCTGCAGTTTCCAAGTCCAAAAATACTTTCCCGTGACCTTGTTTTACTCTTACGACTTTGCTTCTTACTATGTTGGGATTTTCTTTGCTTTTTTTTTTTTTTTTTATTTTAGATGTAGGTAAAACTCCTACAACCTTAGGCCCAACTCATTCTTTTCTGGGAGTCTACTTCTACATCATAGAAACAATGTTCCTTATTACTGAGTAAAGAGAGAACTGCATTGAAGCAAAGCCTTATGACTGAACCGCTGACCTTGCTTTGCGCTCTGCGTCGGTGATTAGAATGAGTTGCGTGTACCTCAGAGAACGGTAGCAGAGACCGTTTCTACACGCATGCAGTCCTAACGGCACCGCAGTCAATATCTTAAACCGTTACACTCCGTTAGCCATGCGCCTTCACCATCCCCTGAGTTACACTGACTTTTATTTCAGCCTCTTTATAAGCGTACGTTTAATTTTTTTTTAAAAAAGACCGGTCGTACAGCGAGCCTTCAAACCAAACTGATGCAGCCTATTAAGAAGAGGTAATTAGTGTCACAGCACTTCACCAAATTACATGCAATAATTTTCTCTGTCAAACTGCCTTCAACACTTTTGCAACTGAGTGAAACATTTGCATGAATAATGAAAAACCCTTTTTTTATTTTTATTTTTTTAATGTATGTGTGTACGCCGCTTCAGAATTCAGTGTGCAGAATTATCCCTTTGCCCACAAAAATAGCCCACATTCCATGTTACGCTGTGCCTTGACTAATATTATTCAGAATGTGAGCATTTTAATTTCACCGAAACGTACGCTGAAATTATACAAGTCGGACGTCTGAATGTCAAGTTCTTTTTGTGTACGTCTCCTTTTTCTGAGGCTAAACTAAAATAATTGAGTTGGGTTTGGATTATACCCAGCGTATGCATTGGTAATTTGTTCAGCTTCGGCTGGAGCAGAGAATCAAGAAGTCACAAATGAGACGTCTATGTATCAAGACCATTCAATTAATTTGTTCAATGCATAACAAAGATGGAAAATACCGGCTGAAGTTGAAGCGTGATTTTAATAGTCTGGCTTTGCTCCTGTGTGTTTGAATATGTATTGAGGAGTTTTGGATACATTTGGCCATTTTTAATGATTTCTCTGAATTGTCTGAGTGATTGGGTGTGTGTATACAGTGATGAGTCTGTTAATTGTCAGACCATCACATGTTTTAACCACAGCAGAGCACTATGGAGTAGCACAAGGATGTCTAAACCATGTTTTACCTCTGACACACTTATCCAGAATCCACAACAGGCTGCAGTTCTATGACAGTTTGACACACAAGTACAGAGGAACATGTCTAAATCACAACGTAAGATCTTTGTGTTTTGCCTGGCCTAGAAGAAAAACTGCTCCATACTGGGCACTCGTGAGATAAGACAGTGGAGGGACCCAGGGATGCCATGCAATATGCTTCTTAAATTCTGCTTTATTTCTTCAGTTCTTTATGTATCTATTTCAACAAAAACTTGCTCCCAAGCAGTGGCTTGGCATAATTACAAAATGGCCGACATAAAACTCCCTGCTTCAATTCCTAAATAAAACTAAATGGCTCCACTTCCCCGCTTATGCCACATAAACACATCAGCTTTACACATTTTATTTGGGCTCCTAAATCTAACATGTATTAAATAAGAGGCCCATCAGGGGCGGTCACAGTGTATATATATACAGCCTGCTGCTGAGTAAGCAGACACAATCTTACTGAGGGGAGAAAGAGATGGCCAGATCTGCCTCACAATTAATTATCCAGTGTTTGTACATCATTAATTTTTATTAAAGCTGAATGCAAATGAGTTGTCGGACGGTTTTGTTTTGCTCTGCCAGAGAGGATAAACGGATCATTAAACCTGGGAGGAAAAGAAATAAAGGTTGTAAGGCTTTAAGATGTCATTTCCAACAAAATCTCATCTGTGATGGAAGAATATTTTTTCTATGGAAAAGGTTCTTGCTGTGAGGGACGCGGTTTGTGTGTTTTAAGTCTGTTTTAAACCGCTGGACATTCATTCATTTGAAGTATTATTACTTGTTATTGAGGCTCTTAGTAAAGTGAACCACTCCACGTCTTCCCAATCCATTTTAGATGGAGTTTGTGCTGTAATTATTTTCAAAGAACATTTGATCTGCATCACAAATTGAAATAATGAAAAGCCAAAAACAGTATGAACCACCATTCATAACTACCAAGCAATACAAACGACCGCAAAACAGTACAAACAAAGCAAGAGATCTGCTTCTCTAACAGCCCACAAAAAGCATTGCATCTGAACGAGAGATAATGCATCCTGTCAACATGTTCTCGTTGTGCAAGTAAGCGGTACATATTTCAACAACCCCTTGTACCAATATTTCACATTTTATAACATCGCGTTCATTTTGCAGACAGAGGAACCTACAGGAAAAGAGAACTTGCGTGCATTCAGCTGATACATTACATTACATTCATTTGGCAGACGCTTTTATCCAAAGCGTGTACAATCAGGGCGTACTGAAGGTCAGACGAGGCCCGTTTCGATCATCACGTAGCATATATGAGCTATAGTGACAGGCCTGACTAACAACACACCCAGACCAGTGCAGTATAACTAAAGTAGTAAAGTTCATACCAAATAAAAACTAAAATAAGAATCTTATATACGTACAAATTGTCTCCACAACCCATCCTAAAATAAAGAAAAGGCTAAAACCAGAATTGGCTAAAATCATTCTCTCCCGCTCCACCTTAGCTGATGTGTATGGTGAGCATTCTGGCGCAAAATGGCTGCCGTTGCATCACCCAGGTGGGTGCTGCACATTGGTGGTGGTCGAGGCGAGTTTCCCCCTCATCATTGTAAAGCGCTTTGAGTCACCGGTTGGTGAGAAAGGCGCTATATAAATGCAAGGCATTGTTATTATTATTAAAACCATAAAACTATTATAATACCCCAAAGTAATAAAAAAGATTGGGGTGTCAATATGTAGACTGAGGGATTGGGTCTTCATCCTGCCGCTGATTCTGCAGTCCAGAGTGCCAACACAGGCTCTGCCCTCAGTTTGGGATGCTAAATTGTGTTTGTAAGTCTGTATCTCCACTGTAAAAAATCTAATATCATCGTAAATGTGATCGTCAAATCTGTGAAATGGGTTGCCAGTTCTTCTTTACCGTACACAGCAATATGGGGACTCCAGGAGCAGAGAGCATTTTCATTTGCCTGATATGGGAAGGGATACCTGGCCGTCTGAAGCCCTTAGTCTCTGGCACTGGCAGCACTGCTATGGTCAGGGGTCGTTTTTGGATTGTGGAGGTCTTCCACTTCACCAAGGACTAGTTCTTTAGCGGGACACTGTCACCTGTCATTTCTCCTCAAATCAGTTTTTCCACGTCTGCACTTAGTTGATGTGTAACACAGTGTGAGATCTTGTTCTTATGCAGGTCAGTATGATTCATGTGTAACACAGTGTGAGATCTTGTTCTTATGCAGGTCAGTATGATTCATGTGTAACACAGTGTGAGATCTTGTTCTTATGCAGGTCAGTATGATTCATGTGTAACACAGTGTGAGATCTTGTTCTTATGCAGGTCAGTATGATTCATGTGTAACACAGTGTGAGATCTTGTTCTTATGCAGGTCAGTATGATTCATGTGTAACACAGTGTGAGATCTTGTTCTTATGCAGGTCAGTATGATTCATGTGTAACACAGTGTGAGATCTTGTTCTTATGCAGGTCAGTATGATTCATGTGTAACACAGTGTGAGATCTTGTTCTTATGCAGGTCAGTATGATTCATGTGTAACACAGTGTGAGATCTTGTTCTTATGCAGGTCAGTATGATTCATGTGTAACACAGTGTGAGATCTTGTTCTTATGCAGGTCAGTATGATTCATGTGTAACACAGTGTGAGATCTTGTTCTTATGCAGGTCAGTATGATTCATGTGTAACACAGTGTGAGATCTTGTTCTTATGCAGGTCAGTATGATTCATGTGTAACACAGTGTGAGATCTTGTTCTTATGCAGGTCAGTATGATTCATGTGTAACACAGTGTGAGATCTTGTTCTTATGCAGGTAAGTATGATTCATGTGTAACACAGTGTGAGATCTTGTTCTTATGCAGGTCAGTATGATTCATGTGTAAGTTTTTTTAAAATGTATCCCCTATTAAATGAAACAAAAGTTTTCACAAAGTAGCTTACATATGTTATGCTGTTACATAACATTTTGTCTCCTTGTCTTCTTTGTGTTCATTATATTCATAAATGTAAGTCACTTTTTCTAAACATTTTAAAGTGAAATGTAAAGACATTCTTTGCCATTAGGTGTCTAGCATCTAGCACGTCATCTACCTTGAGCCGTTCCTCCAGGCCATCAGGGTTAATCCGGGCATTGCTGGCGATCCACTGCCCGGTGCCCGGGGGAGAAGCTTAGGGTGATGGCGTACATGGACGACATTACCATCGTCAGCACAGATAGTCATTCTATAACCACTGCCAACAAGGTGTTAGCTGACTTCTGTGCGGCCACGGGCGCCCTAGTCAATAGGGACAAGAGTGAACTGTTCCCATCTCGAGATTGGAGAGAGCCACTAACTGCTCCCTTTCCTGTATGCAGGGATAACATCAAGCTCCTGGGGGTGACCTTCCAGTCAGATGGAGGGGGAAAGCTGAGCTGGGAGGGAGCCCTTCGCCACGTCCAAACCAAACTCCGGAGCTGGAGCGTGCGGCCTCTGACTCAGACGGGTAAGATCCTGGTCCTGAAGGCAATAGTCCTACCCATTTTTCTCTATATGGGGAGGGTGTTTCCCCCAGACAAGGCCACTAGCAAATTAATTGCTAGAATGGCCTTTCGCTTTGTCTGGGGGAGTACGATGGAAAAATTAAAAAGAACCACCCTCCTCAAAGAGGAGAGGAATGGGGGCAGGGGGGTTCCAGACATAGTTAACATCATTTTGGTGCAGGGTCTGGCCACACTGGTCCAGAATACTCGGAAGGTCGAGAGTGGCATAGTACCTTTGCTAGGTACTATGCCACTCCCTCAGGACGATGGGCCTGTGTGTGCTGGACCTGACCATACCCTATAGCTGGGACCCCCCGTATGTATATCGAGCCTTGAGGGACTTTGCCTTTAGGACAGGATTGTCCAGGGCCGGGCTGACCTAGTGGAGTTACAAAATCATCATGGCTCATTTACGATCTACTGAGACCATGACACTCCCGAGGGGCAGCACGGCCCTGGACCCGTCTATAATCTGGGCAAATGTCCTTAACAAATGCATCACTAACAAGCAGAAGGACATTGCCTGGATGTCTGCACACATGTGTCTCCCCACCAGGGTTTTCATGTATAGGCGGCACTTAGCCCTGACCGAGCGCTGCCCCCACGGATGCACTGACTCAGAACATGTATACCATCTGTTCTGGGAGTGCTCCGTGGCCAGACAGGTCTGGGGCCTTGTTGTTTCCTCTGTCTCCCGTAACAGGTTGCTGCCCAGATCCTCCCTGACTGCTGAGAGTGTCCTCTACGGGCCCAGAGGTGGATGCCGAACAACAGAGCTCCAGCGTCAGTGGAGGATCGTAAACACCGTTAAGCAGGTCCTGTGGGAGGCGAGGAACATCAGGGTCTACCAAAAGACAACAGTGGACATTGTCACTCTCAGGAGGAGGACGCAAAACCTCCTCCAGGACGGCGTTATGGTGGACTTT
The DNA here is from genome assembly GCA_022702515.1 of Ilyophis sp. 1 JC-2022. Taxonomy (NCBI): domain Eukaryota; kingdom Metazoa; phylum Chordata; class Actinopteri; order Anguilliformes; family Synaphobranchidae; genus Ilyophis; species Ilyophis sp. 1 JC-2022. The sequence continues at coordinate 2,096,887 of CM040396.1, forward strand.
GCTCTAAATCAGCGCCTGGCCAGAGAGAAATGGGGGGTGGACCACTGGAAAGAACTTGTTATATAGTCCACCCCCCCACCACACCACACATTGAACAGTACAACCCGCCCAACAACCCGGGCACTCATGTGCCTCTTTCGCGCACTTCATTGTCCGCGTGAACATTTGATTTTTGAACACGTTTGAATTTTTTCCCTCCTGATGGAGGTTTTTTTCATTCTACTTTCACTGTCTTGTAAATACTGTCATTATGTGGTGTCTTAAGTGTTTTGAATGTTTTTTAACCGGGGAAACCCCCCCTAACCTGTGTGATTTTAATAATCTGAATGTGATGAAGTGTGTGGAGTGAAATGTTTAAGTGTAATGTTCTTGTTGGTATGTATTTTTTTAAAACCAATAAAGACAACTTCAACAAAATTACTTATTTTATTCTACAATGGGCATCTTTTTAAAAAACTTTTAAAGATGCTATTTCTAGAGAAAGTAATTTGGTTTAGAAAAATCAAAGTGAGGAATATCCTTATTTATAAAATCAAGAATTCCTCAAAAATATACTTGCCTACTTTTGTTACACATTTCCCCCAAAAAAGAAGTCAACCAGGTACACAGTGGGATATTGGCCTTCTTGCTACATCCATAAAATACCAGACTGTTAAATGCATTGTGGGTAAATACTGTCATAATCTGTGAATTCTTTTCAGGGTTGCCAGATGCTTAAATCTGGGTAGTTTTGGATGGCAGAACAGGCCTACCCGAAACGAAAAGCTCGGGTCGCCAGATTGGAAAAATCCCCCATTTGAGGGGAAAAACACCCAAAAATCCCTCATTTGGGGGAACTTTGAATTATTTTTTTAATGAAATCTGGCAACCCTGAAAATGTAACCTTCAATTAATTCTCATTTATAAATTCAGATTACCCACATTGCAGTTTGTGTATTATAAAATAAAATAAAAAATGTATCCGCAGACATAGCACCATGCAATCTGCTCCAGACCTGTCTAATGTCTGAAGCTAAGCAGGTGTAGCCTTGGTTAGCATGTGGATGGGAGACCAAAGTTATGTTGTTTCTGGGTACCAAATGCACAGCATGTATTTTCCACTTAAACCATTATCATTACCCACAATGCATTGCATGTATTATTGCAAACCATGAATGTAACAGTCTGGTATTTTATGGACATATTAATGCGGAATTATTTATTTTGAAAAAGACAAGGATATTCCCTGTTTTGTACATTTACTTAAACAAAATTACTTATTTTATTCTACAATGGGCATCTTTTTAAAAAACTTTTAAATATGCTATTTCTAGAGTAAGTCATTTGGTTTAGAAAAATCAAAGTGAGGAATATCCTTATTTATAAAATAAAGAATTCCTCAAAAATATACCTACCTACCTTTGGTTACACATTTTCCCAAAAAAGTAGTCAACCAGGTACACAGTGGGATTGGCCTTCTTGCTACATCCATAAAATACCAGACTGTTACATTCATGGTTAGCAATAATACATGAAATGCATTGTGGGTAAATACTGTCATAATCTGTGAATTCTTTTCAGGGTTGCCAGATGCTTAAATCTGGGTAGTTTTGGATGGCAGAACAGGCCTACCCGAAACGAAAAGCTCGGGTCGCCAGATTGGTAAAATCCCCCATTTGAGGGGAAAAACACCCAAAAATCCCTCATTTGGGGGAACTTTGAATTATTTTTTTAATGAAATCTGGCAACCCTGAAAATGTAACCTTCAATTCATTCTCATTTTTAAATTCAGATTACCCACAGTGCAGTTTGTGTATTATAAAATCAAAAAAAATAATTGTATCCGCAGACATAGCACCATGCAATCTGCTCCTGTCTAATGTCTGAAGCTAAGCAGGTGTAGCCTTGGTTAGCATGTGGATGGGAGACCAAAGTTATGTTGTTTCTGGGTACCAAATGCACAGTATGTATTTTCCACTTAAACCATTATCATTACCCACAATGCATTGCATGTATTATTGCAAACCATGAATGTAACAGTCTGGTATTTTATGGACATATTTATGAGGAATTATTTATTTACAAAAAGACAAGGATATTCCCTGTTTTGCACATTTATTTAAACACAATTACTTATTTTATTCTACAATGGGCATCTTTTAAAACAACTTTTAAAGATGCTATTTCTAGAGTAAGTAATTTGGTTTAGAAAACTCAAAGTGAGGTATATTCTTATTTATAAAATTAAGAATTCCTCAAAAATATACCTGCCTACTTTTGGTTATACATTTTCCCCCAAAAAAGTCAATCAGGTACACAGTGGGATTGGCCTTCTTGCTACATCCATAAAATACCAGACTGTTGCATTCATGGTTAGCAATAATACATTAAATGCATTATGGGTAATGAGAATAGATTAAGTGGAAAATACTGTGCATTTGGAAAAATCTAAATGAGGAATGTCCTTATTTATAAAATTAAGAATTCCTCAAAAATATACTTGCCTACTTTTGTCTTTATTGGTTTTAAAAGTTCACACCAATAAGTACATAAACACTAATATTAATTTTAATTCCATACACTTCACATTCAAATTCATAAAATCACATTAGTTCACATTCGTAAAAAACATTCAAGACATTGAAGACACCACAAAATGACACTATTTACAAGACAGTAAAGAAAAAAAGGAAACCCCCTTATGGAGGAAAAAGCAAACAATGTAGACGCGGACAGTGAAGTGCGCAAAAGACACGTGAGTGCCCGGGCTGTCGGGTGGGTCAGAATGTTCAATGTCTCTCTCTCTTCTGTATGTGGTGGGGGGGGGTGGACTATATAACAAGTTCTTTCCAGTGGTCCACCCCCCATTTCTCTCTGGCCAGGCGCTGATCTTGAGCAAAGTCTACCATAACGCCGTCCTGGAGGAGGTTTTGCGTCCTCCTCCTGAGAGTGACAAGGTCCACTGTTGTCTTTTGGTAGACCCTGATGTTCCTCGCCTCCCACAGGACCTGCTTAACGGTGTTTACGATCCTCCACTGACGCTGGAGCTCTGTTGTTCGGCATCCACCTCTGGGCCCGTAGAGGACACTCTCAGCAGTCAGGGAGGATCTGGGCAGCAACCTGTTACGGGAGACAGAGGAAACAACAAGGCCCCAGACCCGTCTGGCCACGGAGCACTCCCAGAACAGATACGTGTGTGAGTCAGTGCATCCGTGGGGGCAGCGCTCGGTCAGGGCTAAGTGCCGCCTATACATGAAAACCCTGGTGGGGAGACACATGTGGGCAGACATCCAGGCAATGTCCTTCTGCTTGTTAGTGATGCATTTGTTAAGGACATTTGCCCAGATTATAGACGGGTCCAGGGTCGTGCTGCCCCTCGGGAGTGTCATGGTCTCAGTAGATCTTAAGTGAGCCATGATGATTTTGTAACTCCACGAGGTCAGCCTGCCCCTGGACAATCCTGTCCTAAAGGCAAAGTCCCTCAAGGCTCAATATACATGTGGGGGGTCCCAGCTATAGGGTATGGTCAGGTCCAGCACACACAGGCCCATTGCCCTCAGGAAGGGAGTGGCATAGTACCTAGCAAAGGTACCAGAGGCCTTCTCAACCTTCCTAGTATTCTGGACCAGTGTGGCCAGACCCTGCACCAAAATGATGTTAACTATGTCTGGAACCCCCCTGCCCCCATTCCTCTCCTCCTTGAGGAGGGTGGTTCTTTTTAATTTTTCCATCGTACTCCCCCAAACACCCTCCCCACATAGAGAAAAAACCAGGATCTTACCCGTCTGAGTCAGAGGCCGCACGCTCCAGCTCCGGAGTTTGGTTTGGACGTAGCGAAGGGCTCCCTCCCAGCTCAGCTTTCCCCCTCCATCTGACTGGAAGGTCACCCCCAGGAGCTTGATGTTATCTCTGCGCACAGGGAAGGAAGCGGTTAGTGACTCACACCAGTGTCGAGACAGGAACAGTTCACTCTTGTCCCTATTGACTAGGGCGCCCGTGGCCGCACAGAAGTCACTCAACACCTTGGATAACTTTGGATGGGAGACCAAAGTTATGTTGTTTCTGTGTACCAAATGCACAGTATGTATTTTCCACTTAAACCATTATCATGACCCACAATGCATTGCATGTATTATTGCAAACCATGAATGTAACAGTCTGGTATTTTATGGACATATTTATGAGGAATTATTTATTTTGAAAAAGACAAGGATATTCCCTGTTTTGCACATTTATTTAAACAAAATTACTTATTTTATTCTACAATGGGCATCTTTTTAAACAACTTTTAAAGATGCTATTTCTAGAGTAAGTCATTTGGTTTAGAAAAATCTAAGTGAGGAATATCCTTATTTATAAAATTATGAATTCCTCAAAAATATACTTGCCTACTTTTGGTTACACATTTCCCCCCAAAAAGAAGTCAACCAGGTACACAGTGGGATATTGGCCTTCTTGCTACGTCCATAAAATACCAGACTGTTACAGTCATGGTTAGCAATAATACATTAAATGCATTGTGGGTAATGCGAATAGATTAAGTGGGAAATACTGTGTGTTTGGATATCAGCAGACATAGCACCATGCATTCTGTTCCTGTCTTATGGCTGAAGTTAAGCAGGTGTGGCCTTGGTTAGCATGTGGATGGGAGACTAAAGTTATGTTGTTTCTGGGTACCAAATGCACAGTATGTATTTTCTACTTAAACCATTATCATTACCCACAATGCATTGCATGTATTATTGCAAACCATGAATGTAACAGTCTGGTATTTTATGGACATATTTATGAGGAATTATTTATTTTGAAAAAGACAAGGATATTCCCTGTTTTGCACATTTATTTAAACAAAATTACTTATTTTATTCTACAATGGGTATCTTTTTAAACAACTTTTAAAGATGCTATTTCTAGAGTAAGTAATTTGGTTTAGAAAAATCAAAGTGAGGAATATCCTTATTTATAAAATTAAGAATTCCTCAAAAATAAACCTGCCTACTTTTGGTTACACATTTCCCCCAAAAAAGAAGTCAACCAGGTACACAGTGGGATTGGCCTTCTTGCTACATCCATAAAATACCAGACTGTTACATTCATGGTTAGCAATAATACATTAAATGCATTGTGGGTAATTAGAATGGATTAACTGGAAAATACTGTGCATTTGGTTATCAGCAGACATAGCACCATGCAGTCTGCTCCTGTCTAATGGCTGAAGCTAAGCAGGTGTGGCCTTGGTTAGCATTTGGATGGGATACCAAAGTTATGTTATTTCTGAGTATATATTTTCCACTTAAACCATTATCATTACCCACAATGCATTTCATGTATTGAAATGGCAGGCAAAAGCACGTTGGTACATAAAGGTATAAAAAACAACAGAAGGGACAGGCTCTCTGAATTCTCTTTCTCCTCTCTTTTTGGATCTTCATGAATTCACTGCAGGAAAGCTCACCCAAAAAGTGTAAGTTCCAGTGGCTCAAAGGAATGGTTCTGGTTTACCAACACCAAGGTCTGGGGTTCAAACCCCATTCCAGTTTGCACTGCTTTTGTCCATTGTACCTTTGTGCCATTTAAGTTTGTAGAAAAAAAAACACAAATGCGAAGGACTCCGTGGCACAGGAGGTTGGACGGCTGTTCACGAGGGCAGAGGTTGCTGGTTCGATTCCCCGAGTGCCACACCTGAGCAATGTTCTCGGTCCCCAAGGGCGGCGGTGTTGTATGAGCTTTTGTCCATTGTACCTTTGTGTAATTGTGCCATTTAAGTTTGTAAAAAAAAAAAACAGAAATGCGAAGGGCTCCGTGGCACAGGAGGTTGGACGGCTGTTCATGAGGGCAGAGGTTGCTGGTTCGATTCCCCGAGTGCCACACCTGAGCAATGTTCACGGTCCCCAAGGGCGGGGGAGTTGTATGAGCTTTTGTCCATTGTACCTTTGTGTCATTGTGACATTTAAGTTTGCAAAAAAAAATATATATAAGTGCGAAGGACTCCGTGGCACAGGAGGTTGGACAGCGGCTCATGAGAGCAGAGGTTGCAGGTTCGATTCCCCGAGTGCCACACCTGAGCAATGTATGTGGTCCCCAAGGGTGGGGGAGTTGTATGAGTGCGGTCAGTATGAATGAAGGGGATGTGGCCGGTGTTGGCCCCCCCGGAAAGTTCGGAGTGTAAAGCAGGGGTTATGAAACTTTTTTTTTGGCGAAATTTTTTAAGTGTAAGTAAGTAAGTAAGTAAGTAAGTAAGTAAGTAAGTAAGTAAGTAAGTAAGTAAGTAAGTAAGTTTTGCAAGTAAGTTTTGCAAGTAAGTAAAAGTAAGTAAGTAAGTTTGCAAGTTTTGCAAGTTTGTAAGTTTTGCAAGTTTGTAAGTTTTGTAAGTTTTGCAAGTTTGTAAGTTTGTAAGTTTTGTAAGTTTTGCAAGTAAGTAAGTAAGTAAGTAAGTTTGCAAGTTTGTAAGTTTTGCAAGTTTGTAAGTTTTGTAAGTTTTGCAAGTTTGTAAGTTTGTAAGTTTTGTAAGTTTTGCAAGTAAGTAAGTAAGTAAGTAAGTTTGGTAAAAAATTAGAGAATTCGGCCAGGCCCCACTCTCCATTAGTGCATCTGCTAAATGAATGTAATGTAATGTAATGTAATGTAATGTACTACAGACAGTATCACATACAACTATAATCAAATTAGTTTGTTTTAGTTAAAACAAATTGATTTGATTGCATAGAAGTATGTAAGACTGTAAGTAGTAATACACTAATCTACACCAAATGTGGTGCATAAAAACAAAAAGCAAAACTCATACTTACACAGCTCCTCCATCTGGGGACTTCCTGCTTCTCCTCCGCATGGTCAGCTCATCTGTGAGACGCCCGCAGTGCTTCCTGCTGCATACGCCTTCGTGCTGGACAGCGTACCTACGAATTAGATTTCAGGACATGGTACTGGTACACACACTGGGCTGAATAACAAATGTCTTGAGACTTAGGTCTAGCATATGAACAACACAGAGTTCTTAGGATGGCACTGATTTCAGAGGTTTTGGGACATGGATCCACCCAGGTCAGATTCCAGACGGTCTTAAGGCTTGTTGCAGCTGGTGGCCGCACTCTCAGAGGACTTAAGACTTGTATCTGCCGTGAAGTCTCGAGACATGTAACAGGCCTAGTTCATGACATGGATTCTGATGCTACAATTCACAGGTGTTGAGATATGAACCAGCCCAGAATTGTGACAGAGGCCCTGGGACCTGAGACATAAAATATACGTACCACCGCACCTGGGACACCGGCACACTTCAGAACGTACGCACAGGGTTTGCACACAGATAAACCGGGGCCACAATTGCATGCAGGGCTTCAGAAAAGCTGGAGTGAAAAAGAGAGGTTGAAACATGTTTAAAATCACCAATATCCGTTACCATTAATTATGTAGGCCTAAATGAAAACAGAGATGTTAACATATTTCTGGAGGAATTGTATGTGGTAAATGTATGTGAAAGTGTATTCAATGTGCATGTACTGGAAGATACAATGTGCATGCAGTTGAACAACTGTTTCTGTAGGCCTCCAACTCTGGATAGTGCATTACATATTCAATAACCAACAATGAGCTTTCAAAAGAACTCAGTTGTGATACAGACACAAATCAGGAGATGGGGCTAAAAAAAATCTAAGGACTAAAATATCCCATGGAATACAGACAAGACCATCATGAATAAGTACAAAGCATAGCCAATGGCACCACCTAAATCTTGCCTAAATCAGGCTGTCCCTCCAAACTGGATGACCCAGCAAGGAGGAGTCTGATCAGAAAAGCCACCATGAGGTCAATGTCAACTTTGAAGGAGCTGCAGTCCTTTATGGCAAAGACTGGTCAATGTGTGCATGTGACAACAATATCCCAAGCTCTCCACAATTCTGGCCTGTATGGCAAGGTGACAACAAGGAAGCCCTGACTAAAAAAGCCAACATTGGGGCTCATTTTAGCCGAGGCACACAACCAAAATAACAGCGGAGTGCCTAAAGAACAACAAACTCAATGTCCATGAGAGGCCCAGTAGGAGCCCTGAAATCTGACCTAAATCCTATTGAAAATCTATGGAATGACTTGAAGAATGCAGTCCATAAACGGTCACCATGCAATTACTCTGAGCTTGAACAGTTCTCTTAGGAAGACTGGGGGTAATTCCATCTTTAAGGTGAACGAGCATGACACCCACTATCACACATCGTCCCGAGAAGAGCTTAAGGAGTAAGAAAGGAATAATATTAGCATCCCTGAAGCATTATTTTGTTGAAAAATTATTTGGATTAAGGAAAATGTTGCTAATTGATTACATCCAGATAGAAACTTTTCATGCCTTAGGAATAATATAACATTGTTTTAATATAGTTCTTAATATTCAATTTGCACCAAGATCTTCCCTGATAATGTTTCAGACATGAGGAATACATCTAAATTGTCAAAATACACCCAAGGACCCCTCAAACCCTACTACAATCCCACCTTTATAGACAGCATAGAATCTCTGTGTGGGACAACACATGAGAAGATGTGGCTTGGATTACACAGATTTGCACAGTGAAAACGGTGATGGTTAACTCCCCCCATGAAGTTTAATTAGTGTTTGAAGTTGGCCATCACATATCCTTCCATATCACATAGTACAACCGCATTTTGACCACAAGATGGTGCCATTTCAATTGTGGCTTGCCACTTTTCAATGAACTGGCTATGCATCCAATTCATTCTCAACTGAGGTCAATTAATTTTTCCATTTGTGCTCCTGGTGGTTCTAGTTAGAATTTCAATCAATACTGAAAAATAGATCGTTGAAATGTCACCATCTTGTGGGCGCCTCCCCCCCCCCCCCCCGCGTGTCCTCCCTCCTCCCTCTCCTCTGAGCTTTTTCCTTTTCCCACCCCAGGTCCCCAGTGGGAACTTCCTTCCCCCTCCGCTCAAACCAACCCTGCCTGCCTGCTTCCGTCGTGGCCTGAAAACACACCTTTTCAGGGCTCCACTGGAAATACTTATCTAGGACCTCCCTCATGGTATGTCTCTTTGAACTGTGTACCCAACCCAATACTATTTAGAGAAGAATTATTAGTAGTAGAGATTTACCCAGTTCACTGTGAAACTGGCTGTGTGTCGTTACTAGGGGGGAGCTGATACTGTATGGGAAAATGCTTTCTCTTCTCTTGTTGTGTGTACTACTTCGATGACCTTTCTATATGCACTTACTGTACGTCGCTTTGGATAAAAGCGTCTGCTAAATGACTGTAATGTAATGTAATGTAATGTAAAATGTGGTAGTACCATGTGATATACAAGGATATGAGATGGCCAACTTCAAACACTAATTCAACTTCATGTGGGGATTTAACCATCACCATTTTCACTGTGCATATTCATGAATATACTACTCAAAAGAATTTAAGGGTCAAAAAATATATAGGTTAATGAGCTAAAATGGTGACGACTAATGACAAAATAATTATTTGATGGCTCAAGAACAGAAAACACAAAACAAAAAACTTGATTAGACACTAGTTTATTACCCTGATGAAAAAAAAGTCATGCACCCCCCAAAATGATGATGTGATGATGAATGGAAAATGCTCAGCCATTTTATTGCTAAAATTGGCATGCATGGAATGACACTCATGCAAAACACGTGCAAATGGTGCATGAGGTGTCACAATGGGTGCATGAGGTGTCACAATGGTGCATGAGGTGTCACAATGGTGCATGAGGTGTCACAATGGTGCATGAGGTGTCACAATGGGTGCATGAGGTGTCACAATGGTGCATGAGGTGTCACAATGGTGCATGAGGTGTCACAATGGGTGTTTCGAGGCAGTTTGTCAGTTTAGTCTGACTAAGTTTGTGCTTCAAATCCATGAAAAGGAAATCTGGGTTAACTTAAAAAGTTTCTAAAGATAAGTGCAATGAATGCATGTCCCATAATAACATGATGTCTATAGTCCAAATGACAACCCAAAGGGGAATATTCTAACCCTATCTGGCTTAAAAAGACATACTCACAAAAATTTCCTTAAATTCTTTTGAGTAGTATATATGAAAAAACAATAATCCAAGTCACAGCTTCTCATGTGTTGTCCCACACAGAGAACTTGCATTCTATGCGGCCTATAAGGGTGGGATTGTAGTAGGGTTTGAGGGGTCCTTGGGTATATTCTGACAATTTAGATGAATTCCTCATGTCTGAAACATTATCAGGGACGATTTTGGTGTAAGTCGGATCTTGAGAACTATATTAAATCAATATTATATCAGTCCTAATGCATGAAAAGGTTATATCTGGATTTAATCAATATGCAACATTTCCCTTAAACCAAATCATTTTTTTACAAAATAAGGTATGGGCAGAAATATGTGCCACTAGAAACTGAATTTGAATCATTTATATTTGAATTTGAATTGCTCAACTTGAATAATTGCATTAAAAAACTGAATTTGAATCACATAATTTGAATTTGTTTCTCGTGGCACATATTTTTTCCCATAATAAGGCTTCAGGGATGCTAATATTATTCCTTTCTTACTCCTAAAGCAAGTTTCAGAACAATATGTGATGGTGGGTGTCGAAATCCACCTTTCTATGTCTGATTCATATGGAATTACTCATGGGCAAGTATTGCCCAATCTAGGTGTGCAAAGTTGGAAGAGACCTATCCGAACTGATTCATGGCTGTAATTCAAGCAAAAGGAGCTTCCACCAAGTACTGATTCAGGGGAGTGTGTACACTTCTAAAATCCAGTTATTGTAGATTTGTATTTTTTATTAATTATCACAAATACTGAGATTTTTTTTCACTTAAACCTATTTAAGTGAATTGAGGGATACCACTGTAAATGAAGGTGGAAAAATATGATTTAATATATTTTCATTTGAGGATGTAATGGAATAAAAGCTCAACAATATAAAAGGATGTGTAAATTTCTATAGCCAGTATGTAATTACATATGATATGACCACATGAACTTATAAACGATAGTTATGAATCTGAAATATGTTGACATCTGAATAACACCTGATATGACAGACACTACCTTTCGCCAGCATACAGAAAACTACACAAAGAAAACTGCAGCCAATGCAGAAAGCTAGCTATTGCTGCTGTTAACTAAAGCGGATCATTGTAAACATGATTACTAACCTAGTTATATAAATCTGAGGGACAGTCATAAAAAACAAACATATCTATCATCATATTTAGTGAGCTAGACTGATAGTGGCTTATGAGAAATAATTAATAAAGCATCTTGCTCCAGACAAGAATTCCATGCAGTCAAAGTAAATGTATTCATAGGTGTGGAAAAAACTCAACATCCATACCATTGTTACTGTAATTGTAAATTATGAGTGTTTAAATTTTACTAGTGAATTTACTCAAAATAATCTGATTTTTTAATTAGGTTTAAATAATTGGACAGATAACTAGCAACAATACACATTTATAATGGAGTATAATGTTACTTTGTAAATGGTAACCATATAAAAAGACTTTACGTATATTTAGCAACGTGACATTAGCTAACACATTAACGGGGGGAGAGTAAAGTTGCATCCCTGCTTAAACGATCTTGCTAACATTAGCTGGCTTGTTCATTCAATGCTGCCTGTCTAGCTAGTGTTATCTACAAAGCCAGCTAACTAGTTCATTTATCCATGCAAGCTTGGTGAAATATATGGATATAATTAGGTATCACACGCCAAGCATACAAAGTGCCATTTTCAAAAGTTGGAGTTAGCTGGTCGACATTACATAGTTAACTTTATCTTGTTACAAAATAAGTAATTACCTTTCTGTAGCGCTGTACGGTGGCCGGATGTTTACGAGTTGCAGATGTACACCACATGGCCTTTCCACATGGTCTATTCAGGAAATGATGTCAAGCGTCTCAACGTCTTCAGCAATCGCGTCTTGTTATTGACTACATATCCCATAAGCGCTTTCAAAAAACACAAACATTGCGTCACGGCTGGTCAAACCATATTTACTGGAGGGGGGGGGGATGCTTTCACTTTGGCTGTGTCCAAATACGGCTCCTACACACTTTCCACTTTTGAGCTTTTGAGTGTGCAACTTTTTCCACAAGTGGGGGAACTTAAAATACCAGAATGAACCCTTTATTTCCGGGGTTTTGTTGAGGGAATTCAGGAGCACACTCATCTGCAGAATTGTGCACTCATCCGACAATTGCAGTAAGTAACCCGGAAGTAAAAACGTAAAATACATAGAGCGTATTTGCGCATATCTATAGTACACGAGTGGGTCATATCAAAGATTGTATTAGAAACTACACTTTGTATTTATTTTTGTTAATTCTGTCTTCATTCATAATCTACACTTTGTAACAATCCTCATATGTTAACTGATTGATAAAAAATAAAATAAATTACAAACTACTTCCTCACTTGTTTGGAAAGAGTTTTGCAGGATTTCTTTCACACACTGCTTCAATTAATTTCATTTTGTTTATGATACAGGAAAAAGTTAATACACCAACAACCGGTTATAAAATACTTTTGCAGAGGGTTCCTCTCCTGCAGTGGTGAAGGGAGGAAGGAGAAAAGAAAAGTGAGGGAACAGGGCACATAGGGACAAGGGTCTGAGTGGACAGGGCACATAGGGTCTGAGTGGACAGGGGTCTGAGGGGACAGGGCACATAGAAACAAGGGTCTGAGTGGACAGGGCACATAGGGACAAAGGTCTGAGTGGAAAGGGAACAGTGGTCATATTTGGTCACTGTATTTATCACACACTGTTTGTGTATTATAAAATGCAGAGGTTTTATCAGCAGCCATACCACCATGCAGTCTGTTCTTGCCAAATGGTTAAAGCTAAGCAGGTGTGGGCTTGGTGAGTATTTGGATGGGAGACCCAAGCTTCTGCTGGAGGTGGCGTTGGTTGACCAGTAGGGGTTGATCTTCCCTTTGGTCAAATATGCCCCAGTGCAGTGATGGGGATACTCTGCTGTAGAATAATACTGTCTTTTGGATGAGAAGTTAAACTGAGGTCCTGACTCACTGTGGTCATTAAAGAGTAGGGGTGTCCTGGCTAAATTCTTTTTCCATCTGCTACCTAATCATCCCCCAGTTTAATTGGCTCTCCACCTCAGTTGATGTGTGGTGAGCATACTGGTGCAAAATGGCTGCCGTTGCATTATCCAGGTGGGTGCTACACATTGGTGGTGGTTGAGGCGAGTTTCTCCCCATCATTGTAAAGTGCTTTGAGTGTGAGAAAGCCGCTATATAAAACCAGGAATTATTATTCATTATTTATGTCCACCAGAAAAAGCCAAATCTAGCCACGGTTTCTAGTCTGTGTTTCACTTTTAATCACCTTTTTATGATGAATAAAACATCCAAATTAATAAGCACCACCAATATGATGCTCTCCTCATTCATTTTTTTCTTATTATGAGAGCAAACTATTTATTTTGTATTCACATGGGATAAACTGCCATTATATTTGCAATTACCGAGGGAATGTAATTACTTTTCGTCTCTCCTAATGAGGTCTTCACTTCAGCTCATTGGTAAATGAGTTTGAGATTCGTATCTAGGACTGTGATGACAGCTGGAATAAATAAAGGTCATTAAGTTTGTTCACCAAGGGTGTTGTTGGAGATAACCGGCTCGTTTCCTGTCCGTTAGTGCTGTACCATAGTTCTGTGGCTTTTTACACACAGATTTATAGAGGAATAAATAACGGACCTGATTTATAACAACAGAGCACTGCTCAGACCCTGCAACATCACAGAGCTGCAACATCACAGAGCGGCAACATCACAGAGCGCTGCTCAGACCTGCAACATCACAGACCTGCAACATCACAGAGCTGCAACATCCCAGAGCTGCAACATCACAGACCTGCAACATCACAGAGCTGCAACATCACAGAGCGCTGCTCAGACCTGCAACATCACAGAGCTGCAACATCACAGAGCGCTGCTCAGACCTGCAACATCACAGACCTGCAACATCACAGAGCTGCAACATCACAGAGCTGCAACATCACAGACCTGCAACATCACAGACCTGCAACATTCCAGAGCTGCAACATCACAGAGCGCTGCTCAGACCTGCAACATTCCAGAGCTGCAACATCACAGAGCTGCAACATCACAGAGCTGCAACATCACAGACCTGCAACATCACAGACCTGCAACATCACAGACAAGCAAAATCACAGATCTGCAACATCACAGAGCTGCAACATTACAGAGCTGCAACATCACAGACCTGCAACATCACAGAGCTGCAACATCACAGAGCTGCAACATCACAGACCTGCAACATCACAGAGCTGCAACATCACAGAGCTGCAACATCACAGACCTGCAACATCACAGAGCGCTGCTCAGACCTGCAACATTCCAGACCTGCAACATCACAGAGCACTGCTCAGACCTGCAACATCACAGAGCTGCAACATCACAGAGCTGCAACATCACAGACCTGCAACATCACAGAGCGCTGCTCAGACCTGCAACATTCCAGACCTGCAACATCACAGAGCGCTGCTCAGACCTGCAACATCACAGAGCTGCAACATCACAGAGCTGCAACATCACAGAGCGCTGCTCAGACCTGCAACATCACAGAGCTGCAACATCACAGAGCTGCAACATTCCAGAGCTGCAACATCACAGAGCTGCAACATCACAGAGCGCTGCTCAGACCTGCAACATCACAGACCTGCAACATCACAGACCTGCAACATCACAGAGCTGCAACATCACAGAGCTGCAACATCACAGAGCTGCAACATCACAGAGCGCTGCTCAGACCTGCAACATCACAGAGCTGCAACATCACAGAGCACTGCTCAGACCTGCAACATCACAGAGCTGCAACATCACAGAGCGCTGCTCAGACCTGCAACATCACAGAGCGCTGCTCAGACCTGCAACATCACAGACCTGCAACATCACAGAGCTGCAACATTCCAGAGCTGCAACATCACAGAGCTGCAACATCACAGAGCTGCAACATCACAGTAGTTTTAGGGCTTATTTCTGAAAGGGCTTCTTTGGCAAAGAATACTGCCACATTTAATTTAAGGATTTTTTTTTCATCATTATATTATACATTATTTTACCATTGCCATCTCTCTCTGCGTTATTCATGTTTTTTCTGGCTTTCTGTTACATCTGTACATATAAATGCTTCATGTTTGGTAATAATTTAAATGGTTGGATTTAAATGGTTAACAAAGTTAATTCATCAGCTACCTCCATTAAAAGTCATTACTGCCTGACAGTTAAGTATGAATTATTCAGAGATAGACTAGGGTGGTAAATAAGTATATGAAATGAGTGGAAATGTTGTCAGTTTGGCATGTTAACTTTTAACAGTGATATCTTCAGTTTGTAATGTCAAAAGTCCTAATGTAAAGTCCTGGTCTTCGTGATTATTCTTTCTTTACTTTGAATACTGATCAATTATCTGATACGACAAAAACTGTGTCACAAACCACTTATTATTATCATTATTATTGTTAGTTTTGATCCTGAATTATAACTGGAAGAGGGCGGTCCACTAGCGGCTTACTTCAAACATTATTGCGATTGCTTGTTAGATGGAACTTTGATATTCATAAACTGTGCAAATAATCTGATCACAAAGACAAATATGAAATATTAATTAGATTTCACACTGAATTTATAGAGTGCAGGTGAAGGTGTGAGTGGCAGTTTATATCTAGCAGCAGATATATATGTATTATCATTATTATCTATTCGATAGATATCTGGGCCCCGTTTTCCAAAAGCATCTTAGTTAAGATCATCTCAGTGTTTTGTGCTTTATTAATTTTATGATTAAAA
Organism: Ilyophis sp. 1 JC-2022; assembly: GCA_022702515.1. Lineage (NCBI taxonomy): Eukaryota > Metazoa > Chordata > Actinopteri > Anguilliformes > Synaphobranchidae > Ilyophis > Ilyophis sp. 1 JC-2022. The sequence goes on from CM040396.1 coordinate 2,112,706, forward strand.
TGTACTGACATAAAAAGATAATAAAAATAAAGGGAGAAGGAAAAAAGACAAGCAAACAAGGTAAGTAATATAAAAACAAAATAGCCTAAGATGATCTTTATTCTAAGATCCTTTTTGGAAACGGATATCAACTACCACCCACTATATGTAAACTAAATATATAATCTGACAATAGTGACAGTCTTAAGCATTGACAGTAGTGTGCATATTTCTGTTTTATCCCAATTGATACTATACAAAAAACATTCTTCTTATTTGGAGTAGAGTTATGTCAAATATTTTATGTAAAAGCATTACCGCTCCCAATTGCATCATCTTAGTAACTAGATTATAGCACACAGTACTGTTGAAATACTGAGATCAACAATTTATCTTGCCATGTCTCTGAAAAGCTTTTAAAGACAGATTTCAATGTACAAACAGAACAGTCATACTCATTGAGCACACGGCTTCCAATAGCATATAACCATTTACACAGCTATAATACAGACCTAACACAACATTTATACAGCTATAATACAGACCTAACACAGCATTTACATAGCTATAATACAGACCTAACACAACATTTACATAGCTATAATACAGACCTAACACAGCATTTACACAGCTATAATACAGACCTAACACAACATTTATACAGCTATAATACAGACCTAACACAGCATTTATACAGCTATAATACAGACCTAACACAGCATTTATACAGCTATAATACAGACCTAACACAGCATTTATACAGCTATAATACAGACCTAACACAGCATTTATACAGCTATAATACAGACCTAACACAGCATTTATACAGCTATAATACAGACCTAACACAGCATTTATACAGCTATAATACAGACCTAACACAACATTTATACAGCTATAATACAGACCTAACACAACATTTATACAGCTATAATACAGACCTAACACAACATTTATACAGCTATAATACAGACCTAACACAACATTTATACAGCTATAATACAGACCTAACACAACATTTATACAGCTATAATACAGACCTAACACAGCATTTATACAGCTATAATACAGACCTAACACAGCATTTATACAGCTATAATACAGACCTAACACAACATTTATACAGCTATAATACAGACCTAACACAACATTTATACAGCTATAATACAGACCTAACACAACATTTATACAGCTATAATACAGACCTAACACAGCATTTACACAGCTATAATACAGACCTAACACAACATTTATACAGCTATAATACAGACCTAACACAGCATTTATACAGCTATAATACAGACCTAACACAGCATTTATACAGCTATAATACAGACCTAACACAACATTTATACAGCTATAATACAGACCTAACACAACATTTATACAGCTATAATACAGACCTAACACAGCATTTATACAGCTATAATACAGACCTAACACAGCATTTATACAGCTATAATACAGACCTAACACAGCATTTATACAGCTATAATACAGACCTAACACAACATTTATACAGCTATAATACAGACCTAACACAGCATTTATACAGCTATAATACAGACCTAACACAGCATTTATACAGCTATAATACAGACCTAACACAGCATTTATACAGCTATAATACAGACCTAACACAGCATTTATACAGCTATAATACAGACCTAACACAGCATTTATACAGCTATAATACAGACCTAACACAGCATTTATACAGCTATAATACAGACCTAACACAGCATTTATACAGCTATAATACAGACCTAACACAGCATTTATACAGCTATAATACTGACCTAACACAGCATTTATACAGCTGTAATACAGACCTAACACAGCATTTATACAGCTATAATACAGACCTAACACAACATTTATACAGCTATAATACAGACCTAACACAGCATTTATACAGCTATAATACAGACCTAGCACAGCATTTATACAGCTATAATACAGACCTAACACAGCATTTATACAGCTATAATACAGACCTAGCACAGCATTTATACAGCTATAATACAGACCTAACACAGCATTTATACAGCTATAATACAGACCTAACACAGCATTTATACAGCTATAATACAGACCTAACACAGCATTTATACAGCTATAATACAGACCTAACACAGCATTTATACAGCTATAATACAGACCTAACACAACATTTATACAGCTATAATACAGACCTAACACAACATTTATACAGCTATAATACAGACCTAACACAGCATTTATACAGCTATAATACAGACCTAACACAGCATTTATACAACTATAATACAGACCTAACACAACATTTATACAGCTATAATACAGACCTAACACAACATTTATACAGCTATAATACAGACCTAACACAACATTTATACAGCTATAATACAGACCTAACACAACATTTATACAGCTATAATACAGACCTAACACAACATTTATACAGCTATAATACAGACCTAACACAACATTTATACAGCTATAATACAGACCTAACACAACATTTATACAGCTATAATACAGACCTAACACAACATTTATACAGCTATAATACAGACCTAACACAACATTTATACAGCTATAATACAGACCTAGCACAGCATTTATACAGCTATAATACAGACCTAACACAGCATTTATACAGCTATAATACAGACCTAACACAACATTTATACAGCTATAATACAGACCTAACACAACATTTATACAGCTATAATACAGACCTAACACAGCATTTATACAGCTATAATACAGACCTAACACAACATTTATACAGCTATAATACAGACCTAACACAGCATTTATACAGCTATAATACAGACCTAACACAGCATTTATACAGCTATAATACAGACCTAACACAGCATTTATACAGCTATAATACAGACCTAACACAGCATTTATACAGCTATAATACAGACCTAACACAACATTTATACAGCTATAATACAGACCTAACACAGCATTTATACAGCTATAATACAGACCTAACACAGCATTTATACAGCTATAATACAGACCTAACACAGCATTTATACAGCTATAATACAGACCTAACACAACATTTATACAGCTATAATACTGACCTAACACAGCATTTATACAGCTATAATACAGACCTAACACAACATTTATACAGCTATAATACAGACCTAACACAGCATTTATACAGCTATAATACAGACCTAACACAGCATTTATACAGCTATAATACAGACCTAACACAACATTTATACAGCTATAATACAGACCTAACACAACATTTATACAGCTATAATACTGACCTAACACAACATTTATACAGCTATAATACAGACCTAACACAGCATTTATACAGCTATAATACAGACCTAACACAGCATTTATACAGCTATAATACAGACCTAACACAACATTTATACAGCTATAATACAGACCTAACACAACATTTATACAGCTATAATACTGACCTAACACAGCATTTATACAGCTATAATACAGACCTAACACAGCATTTAGGAACGATAAGCTGTTAATCATTCAGTATCCAGCAGAATTTAGCATTCAAATCCGTAGCCAAAATTGGGGTGAGTTGCATTTGCATTTAAACATGTGTAAATAGAAGTAATTTGGCATGTCTTCATTCTAACGTTAAATGCGTTGGATTTTGTTCACTGTTTTTTTATCATTGAGCCATATTTGCATTCCATTAGCTTTTGTGTTGCAAACATTTTTTTAAATTTTTTATTCACAACGCTGACATGAATGTTAAGGGGTGGATGTGTAGGGAGGGAGTGAGAATTTAAGTGAAATGGACAGTAGTTTACCTACGGAAACACATCACCTCATCCTCCAGCAGATCAGGGAAGCGCAATAAGAACAGGGCTGTGCCCATCTAACCACAAAATGTCACATCTCAGAATTGTTTGCATTCAAAAAATAGTTTTGATGTCTGCATTCAGATAAGGCTACACCAAGCACATTCAACATCTACGTATATAAAAGTAAAACACATGGTGTCGTGAAAGACTTAGGGCCTGATTTACTAAGATCCTTAGCATACGCAAAACCAAATACATGACCAGTGATTGCTCATGGCATTAGTTTAGCACCAATCATCGGTTGTGTTATTAGTTTAGCACCAATCATCGGTTGTGTTATTAGTTTAGCACCAGTCATCGGTTGTGTTATTAGTTTAGAACCAATCATTGGTTGTGTTATTAGTTTAGCACCAATCATCGGTTGTGTTATTAGTTTAGCACCAATCATCGGTTGTGTTATTAGTTTAGCACCAATCATCGGTTGTGTTATTAGTTTAGAACCAGTCATCGGTTGTGTTATTAGTTTAGCGCCAATCATCGGTTGTGTTATTAGTTTAGCACCAATCATCGGTTGTGTTATTAGTTTAGAACCAATCATCGGTTGTGTTATTAGTTTAGCACCAATCATCGGTTGTGTTATTAGTTTAGCACCAATCATCGGTTGTGTTATTAGTTTAGAACCAATCATCGGTTGTGTTATTAGTTTAGCACCAATCATCGGTTGTGTTATTAGTTTAGAACCAATCATCGGTTGTGTTATTAGTTTAGCACCAATCATCGGTTGTGTTATTAGTTTAGAACCAATCATCGGTTGTGTTATTAGTTTAGAACCAGTCATCGGTTGTGTTATTAGTTTAGCACCAATCATCGGTTGTGTTATTAGTTTAGCACCAATCATCGGTTGTGTTATTAGTTTAGAACCAATCATCGGTTGTGTTATTAGTTTAGAACCAGTCATCGGTTGTGTTATTAGTTTAGCACCAATCATCGGTTGTGTTATTAGTTTAGCACCAATCATCGGTTGTGTTATTAGTTTAGAGCCAATCATCGGTTGTGTTATTAGTTTAGCGCCAATCATCGGTTGTGTTATTAGTTTAGCGCCAATCATCGGTTGTGTTATTAGTTTAGCGCCAATCATCGGTTGTGTTATTAGTTTAGCGCCAATCATCGGTTGTGTTATTAGTTTAACGACAATCATCGGTTGTGTTATTAGTTTAGCGCCAATCATCGGTTGTGTTATTAGTTTAGCGCCAATCATCGGTTGTGTTATTAGTTTAGAGCCAATCATCGGTTGTGTTATTAGTTTAGCACCAATCATCGGTTGTGTTATTAGTTTAGCGCCAATCATCGGTTGTGTTATTAGTTTAGCACCAATCATCGGTTGTGTTATTAGTTTTGCACATGCTAAAGGTCAGGTAAATCAGGCCCCAAATGTTTACCAATGTATTTTTTGTGTGTTTGTGAAACTGAAGCCGCAGAGCTGTGCCTCAGGCAGGCTAAACCGCCCCCGTCCCTGATACACGTGCCCTGCACAACACACGTCATGACTTGTGACGTGCACTTTATATAGTTTATGGCCGCAGAGAGGTAACGAGTGGCTTAATAAAAGTTGACAAACAGTGGTAGTCCCATCATGTGTGTTTGTGTGTGTGCGTGTGTACGTGCGTGTGTACGTGAGTGTTGTATGTATGCACACTGCAGATACTTCAACATTATAATTGCAACAGAAATATGGAATGGTCGTTTTGTAAGGCTGCTCCCAGCTTTCCTCTCAAGCTTGATTAGGTTTCAGAGAAAGATTGCTGATGCTTCCACAGCACCCATACACTTTCCTTTGAATTCATGTTTCATACTTATTAGATTCCAATGGACTGGATAATAATTTCAAGCTCCTGCTGGCATATAAATATTAATAATTGTAGGGTGAATCTGTGATGTTTTACAAGAATTACAAAAAGTGCATCGTAAGTGGCCACTGACTGACGTCTAGTGAATGTATAACCATAACAACACATTCCCATGCTTCTAATATTAAATCTTGTTCTGTTACTGTCACTTAGAAATTGTTTCGTAATTTAATTAAATGATTTAATAATTTAACCTTACACTCCCACCGGACCACTCCACTCTGCATCCAGTGGTCGCCTTGCTGTCCCCTCCCAAAAAGGGGCCCTCTTCTCGGTCACGTCTCGTCTCTATCCTGGGCCCCACAGTTGTGCAATGAGCTCCCCAATACAATCAGGACACCTAATTTAACTTCACTTAATTCCTTAATTTCCCATGGACTTTACCACCAAGCTCATTTCATTCTAAATAGTACTTCCCACTTGCACCGACTATGGAATCTAAATTTAAACTGTAAGATTATGTATTGGCTACTGCTATTGGCTGTGAACCTTATGACTATAGTATTAGCACTGTTTATTTAGCCTAAACCTACATGTACATCCTCACTCTGGATCTACATGCCTAAATATAGATGTAAATCATAAACATTTTCCAAGATGACACACATACCTGTATTTGACACTGCTACATCTGCTTTTGATATTGTATCTGTTGTCATTTGTGCATTAATTGTGAATCATGTTGCATGGTGTATAGTGTATGGTGTATGGTGTATTGTGTATTGTGTATGGTGTATAGTGTATAGTGTATAGTGTATTGTGTATGGTGTATAGTGTATAGTGTATTGTGTATAGTGTATTGTGTATAGTCTATTGTGTATAGTGTATAGTGTATAGTGTATTGTGTATAGTGTATAGTGTATAGTGTATTGTGTATAGTGTATTGTGTATTGTGTATAGCGTATGGTGTATTGTGTATGGTGTATAGTGTATAGTGTATTGTGTATTGTGTATAGTGTATAGTGTATTGTGTATAGTGTATTGTGTATAGTGTATTGTGTATTGTGTATTGTGTATTGTGTATAGTGTATTGTGTATAGTGTATTGTGTATAGTGTATTGTGTATAGTGAATTTGTACGCTGCACTTTTTAAACTTATTTGGCTGCTACTTTGCCAAGGTTTTTCTTGAAAAAGACACATGAATCTTGGTTTGAGACCTTCATGCTTTGTATGTATCCATGTATCATTAAAGGTAGGATCCTGGTGGAATAAATAAGGCAAGCCTATTGTCCAGCGAATGGAATGAAAGGTCAGTGGATCTTTTGTTCTCCCCCAAGTGCAAACAATGGTATTACATGAAATACTGATTACATTAATTCAACCAATGCAACTTTATATAGAGACAAATATATACAGGAGAATATTAAAAAAAACAACTCACACACACACACACACACACACACACATAGTTTGTTGTACATTATAGTAGTGAATCATGCTTGGTACTTTGTGTTCAATAAACTTTATTACATTTTCCAAGATTGTCTGTATTAATGTTTCTTTTGTGTTGACTTATTTCACCACAGTTATGAGGTGAATTTTAAATATTTTTACAATTTTGCCACATCTTGGACAGTCTTTTTTTGCTTTTGCCACTAAAAGACATTTTTCATCATAAATGTCTAAAACACATTATTCATTTATTTCACCACAATTATGAAATAAATATTATTTCCTATGCATCTGAATCAACAAAAAGACATGATACATTTTTTATCCATTTTGGCAATTTTTGTATATAAAACTATAGTCTTATTAATAACAAAAACCTATGTTATAAGCGTTTAGTTTGGCTTAGTCAAAGGCTGCAAAAGACAGAAAAATTCTAATGAGCACCACCAAGCCAAGCTTCAGCTCTTGAATGTGATTGTTTTTTGTTGTTAATAAGACTATAGCCTTACGTATTTTTTTTCGGTTTTGACAGTTATAAACATTTTTTTATCATAAATGTCTATACACACATTGTTATTCACTTATTTCACGACAGTTATGAGGTAAATATGATCTATCGATCTGAAACAAAAAAAAGGCATTTTACATTTCTTTGACAATTTTGCCACTTCTTTTTCGCTTTTGCCAGTTATACACATTTTTCATCATAAATGTAAAAAAACACACTATAATTCACTTATTTCACCATAGTCATAAAGTAATTATTATATTCAATCCATCTGAAGCAAAAAATATATTTTTATATTTTTATGCCATTCGACTATATCAGGGGTCTTCAATCTTATCCAGTAAGGGCCGGTGTGGCTACAGGCTTTTGTTCCAACCGAGCAGCTACACACCTGATTCTACTAATCAAGGTGCTTAGCAAAGACTCTAGTGATTGATCCATAGAATCAGGTGTGTAACTGCTTGGTTGGAACAAAAGCCTGCACCCTCACCGGCCCTTTCTGGATAAGATTGAGGACCCCTGGACTATATAATAATTTTTTCGCTTGTATATGTATATTATATATTATTTCTATTAGTTTGCTTTTGCCACTAAAACACATTTTTTTATCATTCAAATTTATATCAGCCTTACGTAAGCCAGCCCCAAAAGAGTGCTGCATCCTGTTACTATAACATAATATAGCTATTCCAGTCTGTAATCCTGCGATCATATCTAGAAGACTTGCACGTTCACAATGAAGCAGTGGGCAGGGCCAAGGGATGTTATGACTTCTAAATGTTTTGACAACAAATGCAACCGTTGAGAAAGTTGCGTACTCCAGCTTTAATGTTAATTGTTAATGTTAGCACCAACACTTAGGGCCAGATTCAAAGTTGCGATAAGGATGCGCAAATGGGACTTACTCCCAAAATTCCGCTTAGCTTAAGCTATTTGTGATTCAGACATTTGACTTATCCACTGTTTTAAGCGTCTCTGCAGTATATACGTGTCATTATGTGTGCGGGGCGGAGATTTGATGAAAATTAGGGGTCTGTAAGGCGTGCAATATATAATTCATATAATTATTTTTTTCTGCGCAACTTTGTTCATAAAAAAAAAAGGAGGTTTATGACTAGTGTTGCCAATAGATTATTATGAAAAATACAGCATCTTTCACATAAATGGATATTAGAATGAGTGCATGTTATTTGAACATAATATTGGTCATAATTTCCCTTGCATAGCTAACTTAGAATTATCAAAGAGCTGTCATAAAAAAAATATGTAAAAGTAGGTTATGATTGACCATCTGGTATATCATATGCATACCAATACTATATACACTCCTCAAAAAAAGTTCGGAAACGTTATTTCGGTCGATTATTCCTCCCCTTTAATAATACCAATTGGTATTGTATTTTATATCGTTGGAAAGCCTGATTAGTCACCTTTACAACGAGGTACAACTTGTAAGGATTGTGCATTCGTGGAATGAGCAATACAGCTAACCGTGTGGGTAGCGGCCCAAAAAAATGTGCCAAAATCCCCTGCAATATTCTTCTGTTGGTATTCACTCTCGTTTTCAGTTGCTTGGTGGACTGGATGATTGCACTCTCCCACAGTAATAAGGAAAAACCAACACATATTGGCCATTTTTACACTTTATTCATTTTACACTGTCAGGGACCTCAGTAGCGTGTGGAAGATCCATACGCAGCCACAACAGCTTGGCACCTCCTCCTCATGCTGGTCACCAGCCTGGTCACACACTGCTGTGGGATGGCATCCCATTCCTCAACCAGGATTTGTCGCAAGTCAGCCAACATGGTTGCGTTGGTCACTCTGGCACGTACAGCACGCCCAAGCTGATCCCACAAGTGTTCAATTGGGTTGAGGTCTGGACTCACGGCAGGCCATTCCATCCTCTCCACTCCCAAATTCTGGAGGTACTCTGTGATGATCCTGGCTCTGTGGGGGCGAGCGTTGTCATCCTGGAGGATGGAGTTAGGTCCCAGATTCTGGAGATATGGGATCGCCACTGGCTCCAGAAACTCATTCCGATATCTCACTGCATTGAGATTGCCTTCAATGATGACAAGTTCTGTTTTGCCTGTGAGAGAGATACCGCCCCACACCATGACACTGCCCCCATTGAAAGGTGTCACACACCTGTGACTGGCATACACCTGCCAGCACTTGAAGCTCAAAACGAGAGTGAATACCAACAGAAGAATATTGCAGGGGATTTTGGCACATTTTTTTGGGCCGCTACCCACACGGTTAGCTGTGTTGCTCATTCCACGAATGCATGATCCTTACAAGTTGTACCTCGTTGTAAAGGTGACTAATCAGGCTTTCCAACGATATAAAATACAATACCAATTGGTATTATTAAAGGAGAGGAATAATTGACCGAAATAACGTTTCCAAACTTTTTTTGAGGAGTTTATATGAATGAATTGTTTAGACAGTGGCTGGATCATATTTGCTTTGACAGAGAGAGCACAGCACAGCTTCTCCAAGATTATTAAGTTGAAGACGTCACATATAGGCTATTTTGTTCAACCGCCGTAGGCTACATGCCTTTTTAGGTAAATCATATAAAAAGATTAGATTTTCAGTAAATCCAACAATGTATTTGTTTACTTAATAATATTGCGTGCAACCACTGTCCAGCGATTATTTATTTTGACTGTGTGATGGGTATATCCAAGTCGTCAATAGGAGCTATGAATATTTTATCAATACGATGGATTCATATATTTACTGCCTTCCCCATCACGCAAGAGCAACTATGATGCACAAAGGTAAATACGGTTATTAAAGGGAATGTCACGGACACATTGAAAATGTATACCCCCACATTTTTTTGTAGAAAGCTGGCAACCCAGGGGGCAGGTACAAGTAACAGGTCATTAGAATATCATGCTCTGTGCCACCCACATTTTGAGAAACGCACGCGCGTATCGCAGGTTAGATTACGGCATGTATCATATCGCGCATTAAATCCCTGCAGGAGAGGCACTCAAGCGCAAGTTGGCCATCTCTGAATCCGGCCCTTACTGCTCATTCCCGCTCTTTTTCACTAGTGTTAGCCAAGCGTGTCTTATTTTACATGGATATATAGTACTGAGTAAAGGTGGGGTTTATTTAAAAATTCAAACATCTACTTTGTTCAAGACATAGAAATAATTTTCAACTGAATTGATTGAAAACAACGCAATCATTACAAAAACAACACTTTGACATTTTGTGCAAATGGCAAGATAAGCCACACACACTTGAGCTGGAAACTTATATTTCCAGAAAACGCTTCACATTAGTTTTGTTTCCATATCCTAAGTGAAAATGCAGCTTGTAAGACGTGTATTTAAGTGGAGTGCCCCGGCAGCCTATCTTGTTTCGTACAAGCTGTGCTTTCGTTTGGGGATTTGGGCAACTGAGATATGGAAAAAAAAAAACTTTAAATATATTTACTGCCAACTACTTCATAATGAATGTCACCCGTGCCTTGTAGCAATGAATAACGGTACAAAGGGAATAGCAACAGAATCAAAACTGTGGGCACATTTTCCATCTGTGGGCCGTGGGTCAGGACGAGCTAATTTAATTATTTTCAGCCCAACCAACCGTTTCGGAGTTAAGCGATTGCATATCTGAAGCGAGAATGCGGGTATGACAGATACACTTAGGTCCCGCAGAGCTGGGAAGGTGAATAAAACCACTTGAGCTCCCCAGAGTGCTTAATTATCAGAGGATTTTAAACAGAAATTGAAAAGGAACTATAGAATTTTTACGGAATTTTCAGCTGTAAATCCGGGTTGTCACAAGCATATTTGTTTTGGGGAGATATTTGGAATACAATATTGTCAACTGCACTACAGATAAACCAGTATATTACACACACACACACAGAAATATTTTGCTGTTTTTTAAACGTATTTAAATACATTCTGTGACATATGTTGTGGTTATTATATATACTGTATGTGTCTATTCTGAAATAAATGTATTCTGTTGCAAATTTCTGAATGATACAGCAACACATTTTAAACAATGGATGTACAAAGAATATTTTTTGAGATATTGACATTTAAATAAAACTAGTAGAAACCAGGTGGATATTGCCTCTGGAGGGCCAAAGTAAATAGGGTTAAACAGAAGATCTGACGAAGAAGGCGAGCGAGAGAGTGCGGATCGCCTCTAAGCTCCTGAGTGTGGGGCGGTGTTGTTGTATTATTTTTTTTGTTTGGTTCGGTTCATTTTATGTGCGATTGCGAAGTGTTTGTGTTTTGTGTACGGCATGAACTTACCTGAGTGTGGCGAGCAGCTGGAAGCGAAACTGCGGAGCAAAAGCAAACCAACGGCGTTACACCCAGAACTGATGGCCAGCAACGACGGCGCACTGCAGAGCTGTGCCGGGGGATACTGTGATGAGTTGTTGCTGGGGGAACTGACTTCCCCTACACCGTAAGAAGTGTGTTTGTGCCGTACATGAAAACGCAGCGTGTGTGTGGGTCTCAGGCCTCTGTTCAAGCAGGAAACTGAGCGGCTGTGCGTGTGTTCTTCTCTCCCCTGCCAGAGTCTGTGTCCCGCATGCAGACCGGAGAGTGTGACGAGAGCGATGGTTCGCAGCGAAGGCCTGTGTCCCGCGATTCGCCCGAGTGGTGGACAGTCTGAATAGTCGTTGGCGGCCACCAAGGGTGGCAAAGCTGTCCCGTTGTGTGTTTTTAATGAATTTGTAAAACAATAAAAACAATTTTTACCTTTTACTTCTGTCTGGTGCACTGTTTGGAGAGTGGTGGATCTGAAAAAACCTGGTCCGGATTCGGGCCCGGGATTTGCCCGTTCCAAACCGTGACAACATTACTAAAAGATAATAAAAATAGAGGGAGAAAGACAAAAAACATAGAAACACTGAAAGTAATATTAAACAAAATGGCCTAAGATTATCTTTACTCTAAGCTCCTTTTGGAAAACGGGGCCCTGGATATAGTAGACTAGATAACCTCAACTCAAAGAGTGCTGGCGGAAGTGTGTCTTTCCAAGAGAAAAAGCCCCTCAAAATTATTTAGTTACAGTTCGCAAAAGTTGCTTTACAGGCTCTGTCATGGAAAATTCACTTTATTTTAAGCAAAAAAACAGCATTTTAGGTCAAAGGAAGCAGCAAGTATTTAAAGGTCTAGGGATTTTCCCACTTTCAAAATGATAATAGATAATGTATGTTATTTGTTTAGTGCCTTTCTAAAACTCAAGGACATGCAATACGAGTTTCGTGATGCAGTATAGCTTTATCAGAATAATATTGTTTATATAAATAGCAATACATTTAAAAGACAGATCGAGCTGATGAGAAAGTCACAAAGCAGTACAGATTCACCGGAACACTAAATATAGCCTCTCAACTCATTATAGTCAATACCTTAATGGCACTTCATTTAAATAAATTAAATGAAAACAAACAAGCCAAATTAATTGAAAATCACAAACAGAATAGCTGCAGTATTCCCAGACAACAGACAATGATTGTGTAAGAAAGGAAAACAAAGGTTTATTTCTTTCAATTACTTGTCAAACAATTGTCTTCTGGGATTTCTGACATTAACCTTGTAAGTTATAAACATGCATTGAAAATTATTTGCTTTAACAGTCGAGTGCACTATCGCAGAATTAAATAAATATTTACTTGTCCCTAAAGTAAAAATCTGACAAACTTCTCGCAGCTTCATTGTAAACTAAACACTGGCAGGGCGTAGTGCCTTAAAGTGGACCGTGTGGCTCTTTGGCCCAGGCTCTTCCAGTAGAGGCAGCTGGAGAGCCCTGTACAAGCGTCCAATTGAAAAACGGACTGCTGACCTCCAGTGTAGGATTGTTCACGGGGCTGTCGCTATGAACAGACATCTGGTGCACCGAGATACAGGGGTGGGGGAGGAGGGTCCCTTTTGTTTTCGAGACACTGGAATATAAAATGCTTTTGGCTCGGCAGTTTATTTTCGTTATTGAGCAGTGGTTTATTTCATTTGGGGTGGAGTCAAGTCTGAGGTAAAATAAATGTGAAATACCAGGGAGAGAACTGGGCTGTGTCCGAATACAACCCCTGTCCCCTGTCCACTCAGACCCCTGTTTACTATGTGCCCTGTCCCCTCACTTTGCAGTGTGCGAAATGAAACCCGCAAAACTCTTTCCAAACTAGTGAGGTAACAAACTACTATTACAAACTCTTTCCAAGTAGTTTGTAATATTTATTTTAATTTTTATTGAAAATATCAATCAGTTAAAATATGATGGTTGTTACAAAGTGTAGATTATGAATGAAGATAGAATTAACAAAAATAGTTATAGTTTGTAATATGATCCTGGACCATAGATATGCATATATAACGTCTTTTACGTTTTTACTTCCGGGTTACTTACTTAAATTGTCGAATGAGTGCACCGTTCTGCAGATGAGTGTGTTCCTGAATTCCCTCAACAAAACCCCAGAAATAAGGGGTTCATCCTGGTGTTTTAAGTGCCCCCATTTGTGAGAAAAAGTCGCCCACTCAAAAGCTTTTTGACGAAGTGGACTCAAATATGCTCCATCAAAAGGGTGTAGGGGTCGTATTCAGACACAGCCCTGGACTCTTTTGAATACTGTGGTGAGCTCCGACCTTATGATCAAATTTTTTTTTTAGATCCATAGAACCACTGCCTGACATCTGTAGGTTTATAAATATGAACGATTATGAAACTACATCATCCGATCACAGAAACCTTATTTGAGTCAATGCAGGGTGGAGAGTTTGTTACGCCGATGTGCTGTTCTTCAGGATCTCAGCATCTTTAGAAACCTCAGGCACATTTCCACCTTTGCTGAAGCTTTTTTTGGGCTGTTTTCTTTCCTCCAACTGATTTTTGTTTATCAGTCTTTTACCGCCTGCCCATCTTCTGCTGCGTTTCTCATTTTACACTTGACCAAACATAAGAAATTAACTTCTGTCAATGCAAACAGCGGACTGCCTCTTACTGCAATTTTGTCTTCCGTCAATGCGAGGAGTGATATGAATGTTGGATTCGTCGTCGTCTGACTAACTCCCGGCCTCTTTAAAATGCCCTGTGCCTTTCATTAGCTCACACAGCTGGATTAAGTCTGCAATAGAACATGCCAGCGCATCACAATGAGCCCGCCAGCGCTCCTCCGACCCACTCCAACTCCTTCTTTAATCATGGCCAAGGAGGACGAGTTCTCTCAGGCCTTCAGGAGGAGAGGAAAAGGGGATTTGTGAGTTCGGTCTCCGTTGATGACATTTAATCTCCCAGAGGAGCCGGCAGCAGAGCCTCCGTAACTGACGTGGTTGAGGGAATGATAAAACACCGTATGAAAGGAGAGAATGTAGAGGAGCCCACTGCCACGTCCTAAGGCCTCTTCAGCCCTTTGCCTGTGATCCTCCCAAAACAAATAACATGTGCCATACATGTAGAACATAGACGTGCAGAATAGGGACCAGTTTAAAAAATGAATCCTTTGTTGTCTCTTTATTTGTCCATTCCCCAAACTGGAATCACACACGTTGTGTATTTCAATGAAATGATGGAAAAGATGAAAGTGCACTTTCACGTCCCTAAAAAAACGCATTTTTAACGAGCATTTGCACCCAGTTACAGAAATGTTTCTTCGATTGACAGGTGTTTGA
Source organism: Ilyophis sp. 1 JC-2022 (assembly GCA_022702515.1). Taxonomy (NCBI): domain Eukaryota; kingdom Metazoa; phylum Chordata; class Actinopteri; order Anguilliformes; family Synaphobranchidae; genus Ilyophis; species Ilyophis sp. 1 JC-2022. The sequence continues at coordinate 2,127,948 of CM040396.1, forward strand.
GCCAATTAGCTTACAGCAAAGAATGCCTGTCTGCCTGGTTTTGTTGTTCTTGCAGTGTTAGGGAGGGAAATTATAAAAGGCTTTCAGATTTTCGCAAATATAATGGAGGCAACATATACAGTGAGCACCATAATTAATTGGACAGTGACACATTTTGTGTCATTTTGGTTCTGTACTCTAGCACTTTGAGTTTGAAAGGATACAATGACAATGAGGTTGAAGTGCAGACTGTCAGCTTTAATTTGAGGGTATTTTCATCCATATCGGATGAACCGTTTAGAAATTATAGAACCTTCTGTACATAGCCCCCCCCAAAAAGGTATTGGACAGTTTAACATAATATAGAATAAAGTTTTTTAAAAATAATGATATTTGGTTGCATATCCTTTGCATGCCATGACTTCCTGATATCTGTAACCTTATTTTATGGTACTCCTACAAGCAATATTATAACCTCTGAATTTGAATGGATCTCTGTGGGCATTGGGGGTGGGACTAACAAGAGTAGGATATCAAGAGTCTTTTGATATTGTTGGGTCACAGACATCAGAAAGTCATGGCATGCAAAGGATATGCAACCAAATATTTAAAAAGATTACTTTATTCTACATTATGTTAAACTGCCCAATATTTTTTGATGCCCGAAAATGGGGGGGGGGGGGGGACTATGTACAGAAGGTTCTATCATTTCTAAACGGTTCATCCAATATGGATGAAAATACCCTCAAATTAAAGCTGACAGTCTGCACTTCAACCTCACTGTCATTGTATCCTTTCAAACTCAAAGTGCTAGAGTACAGAAACAAAATAACACAAAATGTGTCACTGTCCAATGAATTATGATGCTCTCTGTATATCACATAAAATTCAACTAAGTACTAAAACATAAGTAATTTTAGCAGAATTCACTTGCTTGGACATCTGTTCCATCAGCTGTTAAGTGTGATAGGTCAAAAGTGAAATATCTGATATCTGATAAGAACACCAATGTGATGTTTTTAAAATGCTAATTCATTAACTTGCCATGTGACAGGAGATATATAGCAAGTGATTTCATCTAAAAAAGAAAAACCTATTGCTTCTGGTAGTACCACAGGTTAAGATAAGGTGGTTACCATGGTATTAGTACATGGCACAATAGTGATTACATGCATTGTTATGTTCAAAATAATTTTTATATGTGCCATGCTACATCATCAGACAGTTAATATTTATATCTATTAATATTTATATATTTGGCTTGTTCTCATTACTTGAAAAAGTAAAAAAACAAAACATATTTGGCCTCCTTGCTGATTTGAAAGAAAACCATTTGACAAAAAGCCACAGGCTATGTTGCAAACTTACTATTCGCATCTCACCATGTTGCCAAGGATACAGTATGGTTTATGTTCAGTCTTTTGTAGGAATGACAGATAATATCATAATGTGCAGGCACCGTTTTTCTCTTTTAGCTTAGAGGGATTGCTAGAGGGAGTTTAATTTGAATTACCCTTTCAGAATTTTCAGATATCTATGACACATGACAAAAATGGACCATAAAATACATCTTCAGCAATTTGATCAGAGACAGTTGACAGACTCCATTTTCTAATACAGGGAGTCATCTCTGGATCCTTAAAATGGCCACCCATTGGTTGAGTACACCCACATCAATAAAACCAATATCTTATAAAATGGCCACCCATTGGCTGAGTACACACACCTCAATAAAACCAATATCTTATAAATGTATCCAACACCACAATGCAGTGCTTAGTTTGAACACAAACACGCCAGAACAAATAAACAATAAAACACAATGTTGAAATAATATGGATCTGTATAGGACCTGAAGCTATTTGGCACAATATAAATATGTACATATATGTGCAGGCAGCGATTATGGGGTCCAAGCATCAAGCGTTCACAGCCACAATAAAACTTAAGAATGTACAGCCAGTCTACGGAGCCCTGATATTATAAGCCTGTCCCAGGGGTAGTGTGTCGATGCTGCATTCGTTTTAGTTTAGATTCATTGTATTGGTTTAAATCTCTGCAAAGTAACAATAATTTAGTGAAATGTTAAAAAAACATAAAGAGCTCTGTGGCACCACCATGTGTTTAATTTAGCCAATATTGTAGGGCTTGGGTCCTGATGTGGATGTCAATGTGATTACCAATTTACATCATATTATCATATTATGTTAAATCATTTTGGAATTATAACCTGTTTATGTGGAAAGGCATGCCCTTAGACAAGTTAATTGGCTTGCCATTCGTCCATCTTATCAGGACAACTTTTACTTTGCAAACATTCATAAGATTAGTAAAATTATATTTATTTATTTTAAGATTGCCAATCTGTCAAAGGACACACACACACCATTCACTCACACACTCATACCTACGGGCAATTTAGAGTTTCTAATTAGCCTAACTTGCATGTTTTTGGATTGTAGGAGGAAACCGGAGTACCCGGAGGAAACCCACGCTGACACGGGGAGAACATGCAAACTCCACGCAGAAAGGCCCTCGGCCGGGATTCAGACTCACTGTTAGAACGTACCTGCTTGCTGGGAGGAGACGGTGCTAACCACGGCCTGTTAGAACGTACCCGCTTGCTGGGAGGAGACAGTGCTAACCACGGCCTGTTAGAACGTACCTGCTTGCTGGGAGGAGACAGTGCTAACCACGGCCTGTTAGAACGTACCTGCTCGCTGGGAGGAGACGGTGCTAACCACGGCCTGTTAGAACGTACCTGCTTGCTGGGAGGAGACGGTGCTAACCACGGCCTGTTAGAACGTACCCGCTTGCTGGGAGGAGACAGTGCTAACCACGGCCTGTTAGAACATACCCGCTTGCTGGGAGGAGACAGTGCTAACCACGGCCTGTTAGAACGTACCTGCTTGCTGGGAGGAGACGGTGCTAACCACGGCCTGTTAGAACGTACCTGCTTGCTGGGAGGAGACGGTGCTAACCACGGCCTGTTAGAACGTACCCGCTTGCTGGGAGGAGACAGTGCTAACCACGGCCTGTTAGAACGTACCTGCTTGCTGGGAGGAGACGGTGCTAACCACGGCCTGTTAGAACGTACCTGCTTGCTGGGAGGAGACGGTGCTAACCACGGCCTGTTAGAACGTACCCGCTTGCTGGGAGGAGACAGTGCTAACCACGGCCTGTTAGAACGTACCTGCTCGCTGGGAGGAGACAGTGCTAACCACGGCCTGTTAGAACGTACCCGCTTGCTGGGAGGAGACGGTGCTAACCACGGCCTGTTAGAACGTACCTGCTTGCTGGGAGGAGACAGTGCTAACCACGGCCTGTTAGAACATACCTGCTCGCTGGGAGGAGACAGTGCTAACCACGGCCTGTTAGAACGTACCCGCTTGCTGGGAGGAGACGGTGCTAACCACGGCCTGTTAGAACGTACCTGCTTGCTGGGAGGAGACGGTGCTAACCACGGCCTGTTAGAACGTACCTGCTCGCTGGGAGGAGACAGTGCTAACCACGGCCTGTTAGAACGTACCTGCTCGCTGGGAGGAGACAGTGCTAACCACGGCCTGTTAGAACGTACCTGCTCGCTGGGAGGAGACAGTGCTAACCACGGCCTGTTAGAACGTACCTGCTCGCTGGGAGGAGACGGTGCTAACCACGGCCTGTTAGAACGTACCTGCTTGCTGGGAGGAGACGGTGCTAACCACGGCCTGTTAGAACGTACCTGCTTGCTGGGAGGAGACGGTGCTAACCACGGCCTGTTAGAACGTACCCGCTTGCTGGGAGGAGACAGTGCTAACCACGGCCTGTTAGAACGTACCCGCTTGCTGGGAGGAGACAGTGCTAACCACGGCACCACCGTGCGGGCTACTAATAATTACCAAAAAATCACAATATTTCCAAAGAAACCAGACTAGGTTGATTTCATGCAAACGTCTGTAATCTGTAGTTTATGAAATATTAATTGTGTTATATCCTCCAGGAGGCAGGACAGTCAGTTTGTGTTGAACAGACACCTCACATCAGCCTAGTTGAACGGAGAGGGAAATGGTGAGCCAGACTAGAAAAAAGTTAAAAGTGAAAATAGTTTTCCCATTTTCGTGATGGGCCCCGTGGAAGCCTTTGTCCAACGGTCCCCAAAAGATCTCACTTTGGAAACTGCTGCACTGTGCCTTGCCTGCATAGTTTTCTGTTTACTCCAGCGGTTGCTAATTTATTGCAGTGCCTTACTTGCAGCAATATCTTGTATTTTCTCAAATCCAAAGAAAGCCCTGCCCTACAGCCGAGATTATATCCATGAGCCTCGTCTCAGGTACTGCAAAGTCCAGCACTGAGCTTTTGATAATGTGTGAGCCACTGCCCTTGGCTGCAAAAGAGCAATTTCAACCTAATATCAAACTAATATTGAGTGACATTGCATTGCTTTATGAAGGTCATTAATGCCTTCAGCCCTCGCCACATGCAAAAGATGTGCGTAGACCCCACTCTACGCTGATATTAGTCACTGAATCTGAAGTCAGCTGTTACGTTTGATCTAGTTTCTCCCAGTGGCGGAAGCTGGCGTGGCTCGCGCTCGACTACCGAAGGTCTGAGGAAAAAAATCCACTGTGTCCGCCGTGTTCGCCGCAAATTATGACCTGTTGCTCTCTGAGGGGAGAAAAAAATTAAAAATAAATAAAAACTGATGACTTGTATATGAAATTTGAGGCAATAAGCAAAAAGATTCCTCTTGCTCCTCCTGCTCTATAAGCCAAAGGGACACTCAATCCAATGTGCGGAGCAGCCTCTAAGTCTCAGGGCATCTTTCATTTTACTGATACATGCTTCTGATGCGCTCATAACTCACTGCCTCTGTGAGAAAATGTTTGGAGGCATAATTCAGTACACCATAAATATAGAAGAGGGGGTCGGGAGGGGCGGGGGCGTACAGTTGTTTTATTAAAACAGTAAATCGAACTCCCTTTTTCATAAAAAGCCGGAAAAAAAACATGCATTTCCCTACCTGTCTCCAGTCAGCATTATGCAGCTGGGCGCGGATAATGTTCCTTGGCCAGAGAAAGCTGTCAGTCTTGCAGACGGATAACAGCGATGTGAGGCGATATGGAGAGACGGACACCCCCCAGCTCCCAGAGGAACCCATCTTTCAACATCCTGCGCTCTGAGCTACTCGCTACCTCATTATTTACAATATTAGCTGTCCTCTTCATGTTACAAGCTTTCCTGGGATCAAGGTGCAACATTCGTCACAACGCACACCCCTGAGATTTTTTTACACAAAACACCACAACATGGGGCAGTACGTAGTGTTTGGAGCCTTATTGAAAGGTGACACAATTTAACTTGTTGAAAGCAAGGCTGGGGATTGGACTATTTTTTAAATTATGTTTCAGCTCAACCTGATCACCAAATAAAATGGATACCCACATGATGTTACGGCATAGAAAACCTCGCATTACAGTAAAACTACCCACATGATGTTACAGCACAGAAAACCTCGCATTACAGTAAAATTATCCACAAGATGTTAAAGCACAGAACACCTCGCATTACAGTAAAACTACCCACATGATGTTACGGCACAAAACACCTTGCATTACAGTAAAACTACCCACATGATGTTATGGCACAGAACACCTCGCATTACAGTAAAACTACCCACATGATGTTACGGCATAGAAAACCTCGCATTACAGTAAAACTACCCACATGATGTTACAGCACAGAAAACCTCGCATTACAGTAAAATTATCCACAAGATGTTAAAGCACAGAACACCTCGCATTACAGTAAAACTACCCACATGATGTTACGGCACAAAACACCTTGCATTACAGTAAAACTACCCACATGATGTTATGGCACAAAACACCTCGCATTACAGTAAAACTACCCACATGCTGTTATGGCACAAAACACCTCGCATTACAGTAAAAGTACCCACATGATGTTCTGGCACAGAACACCTCGCATTACAGTAAAACTACCCACATGATGTTAAAGCACAGAACACCTCGCATTACAGTAAAACTACCCACATGATGTTATGGCACAGAACACCTCGCATTACAGTAAAACTACCCACATGATGTTACGGCATAGAAAACCTCGCATTACAGTAAAACTACCCACATGATGTTACAGCACAGAAAACCTCGCATTACAGTAAAATTATCCACAAGATGTTAAAGCACAGAACACCTCGCATTACAGTAAAACTACCCACATGATGTTACGGCACAAAACACCTTGCATTACAGTAAAACTACCCACATGATGTTATGGCACAAAACACCTCGCATTACAGTAAAACTACCCACATGCTGTTATGGCACAAAACACCTCGCATTACAGTAAAAGTACCCACATGATGTTCTGGCACAGAACACCTCGCATTACAGTAAAACTACCCACATGATGTTAAAGCACAGAACACCTCGCATTACAGTAAAACTACCCACATGATGTTATGGCACAGAACACCTCGCATTACAGTAAAACTACCCACATGATGTTAAAGCACAGAACACCTCGCATTACAGTAAAACTACCCACATGATGTTATGGCACAGAACACCTCGCATTACAGTAAAACTACCCACATGATGTTATGGCACAGAACACCTCGCATTACAGTAAAACTACCCACATGATGTTATGGCACAGAACACCTCGCATTACAGTAAAACTACCCACATGATGTTATGGCACAGAACACCTCGCATTACAGTAAAACTACCCACATGATGTTATGGCACAGAACACCTCGCATTACAGTAAAACTACCCACATGATGTTATGGCACAGAACACCTCGCATTACAGTAAAACTACCAACATGATGTTATGGCACAGAACACCTCGCATTACAGTAAAACTACCCACATGATGTTACAACACAGAACACCTCGCATTACAGTAAAACTACCCACATGATGTTATGGCACAGAACACCTCGCATTACAGTAAAACTACCCACATGATGTTATGGCACAGAACACCTCGCATTACAGTAAAACTACCAACATGATGTTATGGCACAGAACACCTCGCATTACAGTAAAACTACCCACATGATGTTACAACACAGAACACCTCGCATTACAGTAAAACTACCCACATGATGTTATGGCACAGAACACCTCGCATTACAGTAAAACTACCCACATGATGTTAAAGCACAGAACACCTCGCATTACAGTAAAACTACCCACATGATGTTATGGCACAGAACACCTCGCATTACAGTAAAACTACCCACATGATGTTATGGCACAGAACACCTCGCATTACAGTAAAACTACCCACATGATGTTATGGCACAGAACACCTCGCATTACAGTAAAACTACCCACATGATGTTATGGCACAGAACACCTCGCATTACAGTAAAACTACCCACATGATGTTATGGCACAGAACACCTCGCATTACAGTAAAACTACCAACATGATGTTATGGCACAGAACACCTCGCATTACAGTAAAACTACCCACATGATGTTATGGCACAGAACACCTCGCATTACAGTAAAACTACCCACATGATGTTATGGCACAGAACACCTCGCATTACAGTAAAACTTTTTTGTTTTGGAATTCTGTGGTTTCTATTAAGCTGATCGGTTTAATGCCTAAAGAACAGTTTCGATTTGGAACTGGGACCAAATTGCCTATTACATGGGAATTGATAAGGCATCGCACTAACAATGACGAACTGACGAATAACAGCGTTATTATCAACGTTATTATCAATGGCCGACAGACTAAAGAGGTTTAAGGCGTGGATTTGCTTTATAAGAATCAGAGGCAAAATATAACTTGTGTCAAAAAACTATCTCAAGCAGTGGTGGCACAACTACAAACATGATTAAACATTTGTCATCCCAACACGGCAGTAAGTTTTATTTTTTACAACACAGCCTTGTAGCCTTGTGCTAACGATGTTAGCGTTGTGCTGTCCCATTCTCAACTTAAGTATACAGCTGCCACATCAACAGGTCAATTATAAACAGTTAGGCAACATAATGTTATGCTAATGTTATGCTAGAGCCACTTGCGTAGGTAGCAACACATTTCTGATATGTAATACTGAAGTTAGTCTTGATTAATGTATAGATTTTATTTTAGTTAGCCATTATTCAGGATGCTGCAAGCGCAGTCTCTTCTGAAGACCACACCTTTTTCACTGTCAATCAAGGAGGGAAGATGACCCCAGATCGAGAGAGCGAATGCCATTGAAGGGTTAAAATCCCTTCAGTAGAGTTTCCATCCTTTAGGTAGGTTTACTGTAGTCCTGGGTTTTTTGCTTGTGTAATGCCTCACTCTCTGCCCATCAGTGGCGCTGCTAAGGGGGGGCCAGGGGGGGCCACGGCCACCCTGATAAAATCTCTGGCCCCCCCACTGGCCCCCCCTCACGGCTCGCGAGTCGCATATGCATAATATGCTTCCGAGTCTGCATAATATGCTTCTATCTGATATTTTACATTAGGTACTATTCATTTAAATCAATAATGTATAATTTTTGTATATAATGTATATATTTTTATATACTACAACGACATAATAGAATTCCTGAAATTCAGTAATGGCTTTTGGTTTTGGTGTGCCACCCCAAGATTTTCAGTGGGCCCCCCCTGGCCCCCCCTATGAACACTTTCTGGGGGTGCCACTGCTGCCCATTATCATAATGCTTTCTTTCGGTAGGGAAATGACAAAGGCCTTGAACCCAAGGTACGATCCCCCCTTCAGGGACATCCTTTCCAACAACCTCACCCCTGAATGGTATGAGATTGAGTAAGAAAATGTGCTTGCAGAGCTACAAAATGTCAGCAAGGCAGCCGTCACTGCGGATGCCTGGACAAGCTTTGGCTCTGGACCATTACCTTACTGTAACCTTGCCTTATTCTGGACCATTACCTTACTGTAACCCTGCCTTATTCTGGACCATTACCTGACTGTAACCCTGCCTTATTCTGGACCATTACCTTACTGTAACCCTGCCTTATTCTGGACCATTACCTTACTGTAACCCTGCCTTATTCTGGACCATTACCTTACTGTAACCCTGCCTTATGTAGTCAGCCAATGTGAAGTGAAGCAGAAGGTCCTCATGACCAAAGCTGTTTATCAAGCACAGACAGGGACAGTTGTAGCTGAGGAAGAGATTTTGGAGTTTGGAATGAAAGATGAGGTTTTGGCAGCAATAGTCGATAACGCAGCCAACGTAGATGTAGGCGTAAAAAAGCTAAACATTCACACATTAGGGTGTTTCGCTCACACCATCAACTTAACAACACGTAACCAACAGCATGGAAGATGGGATCTGTAGATGGAACCTTTAGAACCTGTCTCCCTGATTGACGGTTAATAACGACAAACAATTATGGTCTCTGGGGAAAGAAATGAAGGCTTCACAGTACAGGACAGTTGTTGAGCAGCCTCCCGTGATTCTGCAGAGCAGTTCTGCAAAGCGGCTGCCCTGTTACAAATTAAAGCTCAGCTGACACTAATTTGAAGCAAGCAACGTCTCCTCAGTAAGCCTGTGCCTATGAACAAATCACAGCCGTGCCGATATACACTGCCTCTCGTGTGATATTGCTTAAATAAATACAATTTAACTCCAAAAAAAAAGCTGCGTGTAGTCTTTTTGTGACAGCCAGGCGGATAAGGACCCAAATGCACGACGGGATAGGTTTGAAAATAAGTCCTTATTTTCAGTAGGCTATACAAAAGTTTGCTGTGGGGCCCACGGCGAACTGGAATGCAAGAACAGGCGAATAAATCCAGGGGAAGTCTTGCCAGGAATCAAGCAAGGATCAGGTGGAGGTAGCGTCTGGATCCACACTGGAAGTCAAGGCGTGTGGCATCCAGATCGAGGAATGAGCCAGAGTCGAAGCTATAACAAAGCACAGTTGTAGACGCGACAAAGAATACAATACTCTGACAAGGAATCACAGGAACAGCACGGTAATATAGCTAGTGTCATCAGAGCTGATAAACTGCAGCTTGCGGGAAATGCGTGCGAGATCAATGAACTGATTGAACAATTAGCAAAACACGTGAGGAATGCGGTGAAAGCAATTAGATGTGAATTGTGTCATTACGATGTGGTGCAAGTGGTAATTGTGCAATGTAGACACAATTAGGTAATGAACGCCGACATGACACACTCAGGTTCAGGGTAAACAGAGGAAGACACCAAGGAAGGGAAGGGGAGCAGGAGCGGATCGTAACACTTTTATCCTTCTTTTTACAGTATGAGTCCATAAGGAAATGGAATCGATAAGAGGAATTGAAAATGCCACTGGAATTGGTCAAATCCAAATCATATTGGACACACTGGGGTCGGGGGGCACTTGGCACCAGGGAAGGAAAAAAACTAAGAACCTGGAGATGGAACCTGGAGAACCCAGAGAACCCGTTTCCCTGACTGAGTGCCAATACCAACAAACAATTCTGCTCTCTGGGGAAAAAAAATCAAGAGTTCTAACAGTAGAAGAGGGAAAGAACAGAGTCGTTGAGGTGTGGAGAACAGAGCCGTTGAGGTGTGGAGAACAGAGCCGTTGAGGTGTGGAGAACAGAGCCGTTGAGGTGTGGAGAACAGAGCCGTTGAGGTGTGGAGAACAGAGCCGTTGAGGTGTGTGACAGCCTCCACATTAAAGCTCGCCTCACAATCATTTGAAGCCTATTTAACATATTTGTGCATTCAAAGTGTAAAGTGGAGCGAGCTAAACACCTTTTTCTAAGCTGTTTCATTATTTAACCTTCCTATTATGTTAGCAGTGTACTGCCATTTGTGGTAAGGTGTTGTTACGGGTCAATATATTAAACAAATAACAACATAAAACACCCTTTTTACACATATTTCCTAATTCTGCATGATGTCTGAAAGGCATTTGCAGAAGATAATTACCACTTTGAAAGTATACTAAAATAAAAGGTTATATCTATATTTGTGTCATATACACCCTAACATAATAGGAAGGTTAAATGGTCAAAGGGTTCCTTGTTTCGTACTCATCATGTTGGTAAAAGAGAAAAAAAAACATGGCCTGTAAATCTATACATATACAGAGTATGGTATAGCAGTGACTGTAAATCTATACATATACAGAGTATGGTATAGCAGTGACTGTAAATCTATACATATACAGAGTATGGTATAGCAGTGACTGTAAATCTATACATATACAGAGTATGGTATAGCAGTGACTGTAAATCTATACATATACAGAGTATGGTATAGCAGTGACTGTAAATCTATACATATACAGAGTATGGTATAGCAGTGACTGTAAACCTATACATATACAGAGTATGGTATAGCAGTGACGGTAAATCTATACATATACAGAGTATGGTATAGCAGTGACTGTAAATCTATACATATACAGAGTATGGTATAGCAGTGACTGTAAATCTATACATATACAGAGTATGGTATAGCAGTGACTGTAAATCTATACATATACAGAGTATGGTATAGCAGTGACTGTAAATCTATACATATACAGAGTATGGTATAGCAGTGACTGTAAATCTATACATATACAGAGTATGGTATAGCAGTGACTGTAAATCTATACATATACAGAGTATGGTATAGCAGGTGACATGACCTTTTGTTATCCTAACTCATTCTATCATGTCAATATGACAAAAGATCATTGCGATTGTTGTGATATCTTAACATTATTGGTTGGTCATGTCTCAACTACAGAAAAGTTACTTACTTACTTATTACTTCTTACTAAATCAGCAATACATGTCAAGCTGAGACCTCCGTATTTCAAAGAAGGTGAGGACTTCCTCAGTGGTCCTCGAGAAGAAGATCATCTTCAAGTGACCTCGATGATTTCCCACATGGCGTTACTATGCTGATGGGTCTGCCCTTCGCACTGAATATTGACTATCCAAAGAAACTTTGCTACACATTTGAAGTGAATCCTAAGGTTATGGATATTGCTGGAGGACGGTGCTCAGCATTTGTTCATGCACTAAGAAATAGACTCTTGCGGGAATAAAAACGTAAACTCAAGACTAATCTTGAGCACTGATCCACTTCATTTTTACTAAACCTGCAAAATGTATAGGTTGTCTGGCAGTTATAGGACTTCTTTTTCAGTGTAAAAAGGACAAATTTTTGTTTGAATTTCAGATCATTTTATTTGTTCTGAATTTTTAAGTTGACACACATTATGAAAAATCTGTAGCTTTCATAGTCAGAGGAATATTTACCAAACCTGAAAATGTATATGTTGTTTGGCACTTAAACCACTTACAAATCATTTGTTTACATGAGAGCTTTTCTATTTAGCAAATGTCTAATGGGACAAAGACAAGATACTGATTGTGAAGCTTTTTACAAGCAACTTGTTTTTGTTCTATTGTTTGTTTTTGTATATCTGCCAAGTGTTAAAAAATACCAACAATCTCCATGCTATTGTTTTGATTTCTTCAAGTTGAAGCAAAGATGTCATTATGATGCAAAATCTCTATAGTCAATTCATTTTAGACTAAATTGGTAGACGAACAGAATGTTCGAGCATTTATACCCAAATTAGTCTCCTTGTGTAGTAGTTTTAAATTGAGCCAGAAAACAGTTTTTATGGACACCGGCTTTCACCCTTATTGAATGTATTTAGATTTTATATACAGATTCAGTGTTTCCCACAAGATTTTCTGAAACTGTGGTGGGTGGACCCTGAACTGTCTAGGGGGGTCGGGGGGTCGGGGGGCATGCTCCCCCGGAATAAATTTTTGTTCATTTCAACAGCTAAATGTATCAATTTGGTGCTCTTTGAGATTACATTTTTAAGACTAGATCCATTTTTTGGATAGATAGCTAGCTAACATGCACAAATGTAGTCGGATGAAAAATGTTCATAAACTTATGGTCAGCGTACAAGAATATACAGAAACTACGACAATGCATGTTAACTCAATCTCTTGCATCTGCTAGATCTGCTTTTTTCTCTAAATTAATTGAACAAAACAAATGCAACACAAACACATTTTTGTTTAGCACTGTGGACAATTTGACTAAAAAACCATCATCAGAATTGTCAACTTACCTTTTGATTTCATTAATTTTTTCAATCAGAAGATTGAAGCTATTAGAGACCAGCAGAGGCCCTATCTTACACCCGGCGCTAAGCGGTGCTGACCCAAACGCAAGTGTCTTTGCTATCTCACACCCGGCGCTAAGCGGCGCTAACCCAAACGCAAGTGTCTTTGCTATCTTACACCCAGCGCTAAGCGGTGTTGACCCAAACGCAAGTGTCTTTGCCATCTCACACCCGGCGCTAAGCGGCGCTAACCCAAACGCAAGTGTCTTTGCTATCTTACACCCGGGACTAAGCGGTGCTAATCCAAACGCAAGTGTCTTTGCTATCTTACACCCGGCGCTAAGCGGCGCTAACCCAAACGCAAGTGTCTTTGCTATCTTACACCCGGCGCTAAGCGGTGCTAATCTTGGCGATCTTGGCGCTTGGTCTATAAGCGCAATTGCCGTAAAGTCCATTTAGGGCGTGTCCAAGTCCATTTTTGCTAGTTTACCGGCATGTTTTTTGGGCACTAAGCACGGCGCAACGCGCAAATGGGCTGAACCTAGTCTCTTCATTAATTATAGGTGTGTCTAAGGCGTGACATGCAATAAACCAATCAAAACGTCATATCCCATTCCCTTTAAAAGCCTGCTTTTCCACCTTGGCAGATTGCTTGATGGTGAAACAGACATGCTCGTGCATGTTTAGTGCGATCAAGGAATAGGCTAAATGGATCAATAGTCAATATTATTCAGACTAACCATTAGTCTATGAGTTCCTGGTAATTCCCGACAGGGCTGTTATTTTACAAAATATATGCGGTTACATTTCATTAAAAGGACCTGCAACAGCTGAGAATAAGCTATCAATGGCTTCAGTCTCACCTGAGAAAACGCCAAATTAGCCTGCGTGTTCAACAAATTTCATTTGATTATGCAATGAAAGTGTCAAACATCAATTCCATGAGGCTGTTCTCATGGAGTTCTCGAAGTTCAAGCTTCATCCGAAGTTCATTAGGCTACCTGCATAGTAATATTGATTAATAACGTAAATACCGTTATTTTCTCTTAATGATTACGCTAAATGCAATAAAGCTGTCAGGTTGGCAACCCATATAAAGCTCAGGGGGCAGTAACGGCAGCAGTAGGGGGCAGGAGAAGCTCAGGGGGCAGTAAAGGCAGCAGTAGGGGGCAGTATAAGCTCAGGGGGCAGTAACGGCAGCAGTAGGGGTAGGAGAAGCTCAGGGGGCAGTAAAGGCAGCAGTAGGGGGCAGTATAAGCTCAGGGGGCAGTAACGGCAGCAGTAGGGGTAGGAGAAGCTCAGGGGGCAGTAAAGACAGTAGTAGGGGGCAGTATAAGCTCAGGGGGCAGTAAAGGCAGCAGTAGGGGGCAGTATAAGCTCAGGGGGCAGTAACGGCAGCAGTAGGGGTAGGAGAAGCTCAGGGGGCAGTAAAGACAGTAGTAGGGGGCAGTAGAAGCTCAGGGGGCAGTAACGGCAGCAGTAGGGGTAGGAGAAGCTCAGGGGGCAGTAACGGCAGTAGTAGGGGTAGGAGAAGCTCAGGGCGCAGTATGGGCAGCAGTAAGGGCAGTAGAAGCTCAGGGGGCAGTAACGGCAGTAGTAGGGGTAGGAGAAGCTCAGGGGGCAGTAAAGACAGTAGTAGGGGGCTGTATAAGCTCAGGGGGCAGTAAAGACAGCAGTAGGGGGCAGTAGAAGCTCAGGGGGCAGTAAAGACAGCAGTAGGGGGCAGGAGAAGCTCAGGGGGCAGTAACGGCAGTAGTAGGGGGCAGTAGAAGCTCAGGGGGCAGTAAAGACAGCAGTAGGGGGCAGTATAAGCTCAGGGGGCAGTAAGTGCAGTAGTAGGGGGCAGTATAAGCTCAGGGGGCAGTAACGGCAGCAGTAGGGGTAGGAGAAGCTCAGGGGGCAGTAAAGACAGTAGTAGGGGGCAGGAGAAGCTCAGGGGGCAGTAAAGGCAGCAGTAAGGGCAGTAGAAGCTCAGGGGGCAGTAACGGCAGTAGTAGGGGTAGGAGAAGCTCAGGGGGCAGTAAAGACAGTAGTAGGGGGCAGGAGAAGCTCAGGGGGCAGTAAAGGCAGCAGTAGGGGGCAGTATAAGCTCAGGGGGCAGTAAAGACAGTAGTAGGGGGCAGTATAAGCTCAGGGGGCAGTAACGGCAGCAGTAGGGGTAGGAGAAGCTCAGGGGGCAGTAAAGACAGTAGTAGGGGTAGGAGAAGCTCAGGGGGCAGTAAAGGCAGCAGTAAGGGCAGTAGAAGCTCAGGGGGCAGTAACGGCAGTAGTAGGGGTAGGAGAAGCTCAGGGGGCAGTAAAGACAGTAGTAGGGGGCAGGAGAAGCTCAGGGGGCAGTAAAGGCAGCAGTAGGGGGCAGTATAAGCTCAGGGGGCAGTAAAGACAGTAGTAGGGGGCAGTATAAGCTCAGGGGGCAGTAAAGACAGTAGTAGGGGGCAGTATAAGCTCAGGGGGCAGTAAAGACAGTAGTAGGGGGCAGTATAAGCTCAGGGGGCAGTAACGGCAGCAGTAGGGGTAGGAGAAGCTCAGGGCGCAGTATGGGCAGTGGTAGAAGGTCATGGAGGAAGTGCATCACAATAATAATCATAAAGGGCGATGATCCGGTAGTTTTTATTTGGGTAATTGAAAATATAGGCTAAATTTATTTTGGCTTCTGATATTTTTTCCCAAAAAGTGAAACTTTCTATAAATCAGATAAGTAGATCAGACTTTGAAAGATTCATATATAAAAGTTATTTGACAGTCCTGAGAATCATTTGTTGCTGTGCAATGTTGCCATGGTTATGAGCTTTTATTATTTAGGGTTTCTTTAATTACACACATTTGTTATGCAGTTTCCCAATAATTGTAATCTTGGAGGGGATGGAAATGATTAAAAAAACATCATTGATCATTAAATATGTTCTTTCTTCTTCTGAAATATTTTTATGAAGACAAAAGAGGGCACTTAACAAATACTGTTCAGACAGAAATAGATTTGCATATGGTAAATGTGCTCAAATAAAAAGAAATGAGCAAGCATAAGCATAATGCATAAGCATGTTTTTATTCGGGAAGGATTTTTAAAAAGTACATCAAAAGAGCTACAACTTATGTCACAGGAGTGCACAACCTAGCAAATCCATTCCCTAATGTCACAGGAGAGCACAACCTAGCAAATCCATTCTAATGTCACAGGAGAGCACAACCTAGCAAATCCATTCTAATGTCACAGGAGACCACAACCTAGCAAATCCATTCTAATGTCACAGGAGAGCACAACCTAGCAAATCCATTCTACTGTCACAGGAGACCACAACCTAGCAAATCCATTCTACTGTCACAGGAGAGCACAACCTAGCAAATCCATTCTAATGTCACAGGAGAGCACAACCTAGCAAATCCATTCTAATGTCACAGGAGAGCACAACCTAGCAAATCCATTATAATGTCACAGGAGAGCACAACCTAGCAAATCCATTCTACTGTCACAGGAGACCACAACCTATCAAATCCATTCTACTGTCACAGGAGAGCACAACCTAGCAAATCCATTCGAATGTCACAGGAAAGCACAACCTAGCAAATCCATTCTAATGTCACAGGAGAGCACAACCTAGCAAATCCATTCTAATGTCACAGGAGAGCACAACCTAGCAAATCCATTCTAATGTCACAGGAGAGCACAACCTAGCAAATCCATTCTAATGTCACAGGAGAGCACAACCTAGCAAATCCATTATAATGTCACAGGAGAGCACAACCTATCAAATCCATTCTACTGTCACAGGAGAGCACAACCTAGCAAATCCATTCTAATGTCACAGGAGAGCACAACCTAGCAAATCCATTCTAATGTCACAGGAGAGCACAACCTAGCAAATCCATTCTAATGTCACAGGAGAGCACAACCTAGCAAATCCATTCTAATGTCACAGGAGAGCACAACCTAGCAAATCCATTCTAATGTCACAGGAGAGCACAACCTAGCAAATCCATTCTAATGTCACAGGAGAGCACAACCTAGCAAATCCATTATAATGCCACAGGAGAGCACAACCTAGCAAATCCATTCTAAAGTCACAGGAGAGCACAACCTAGCAAATCCATTCTAATGTCACAGGAGAGCACAACCTAGCAAATCCATTCTAATGTCACAGGAGAGCACAACCTAGCAAATCCATTCTAATGTCACAGGAGAGCACAACCTAGCAAATCCATTCTAATGTCACAGGAGAGCACAACCTAGCAAATCCATTCTAATGTCACAGGAGAGCACAACCTAGCAAATCCATTATAATGTCACAGGAGAGCACAACCTATCAAATCCATTCTACTGTCACAGGAGAGCACAACCTAGCAAATCCATTCTAATGTCACAGGAGAGCACAACCTAGCAAATCCATTCTAATGTCACAGGAGAGCACAACCTAGCAAATCCATTCTAATGTCACAGGAGAGCACAACCTAGCAAATCCATTCTAATGTCACAGGAGAGCACAACCTAGCAAATCCATTCTAATGTCACAGGAGAGCACAACCTAGCAAATCCATTCTAATGTCACAGGAGAGCACAACCTAGCAAATCCATTCTAATGTCACAGGAGAGCACAACCTAGCAAATCCATTATAATGTCACAGGAGAGCACAACCTATCAAATCCATTCTACTGTCACAGGAGAGCACAACCTAGCAAATCCATTCTAATGTCACAGGAGAGCACAACCTAGCAAATCCATTCTAATGTCACAGGAGAGCACAACCTAGCAAATCCATTCTAATGTCACAGGAGAGCACAACCTAGCAAATCCATTCTAATGTCACAGGAGAGCACAACCTAGCAAATCCATTCTAATGTCACAGGAGAGCACAACCTAGCAAATCCATTCTAATGTCACAGGAGAGCACAACCTAGCAAATCCATTATAATGCCACAGGAGAGCACAACCTAGCAAATCCATTCTAAAGTCACAGGAGAGCACAACCTAGCAAATCCATTCTAATGTCACAGGAGAGCACAACCTAGCAAATCCATTCTAATGCCACAGGAGAGCACAACCTAGCAAATCCATTTCCTAAAGTCACAGGAGAGCACAACCTAGCAAATCCATTCCCTAAAGTCACAGGAGAGCACAACCTAGCAAATCCATTCTAATGTCACAGGAGAGCACAACCTAGCAAATCCATTCTAATGTCACAGGAGAGCACAACCTAGCAAATCCATTCTAATGTCACAGGAGAGCACAACCTAGCAAATCCATTATAATGTCACAGGAGAGCACAACCTATCAAATCCATTCTACTGTCACAGGAGAGCACAACCTAGCAAATCCATTCTAATGTCACAGGAGAGCACAACCTAGCAAATCCATTCTAATGTCACAGGAGAGCACAACCTAGCAAATCCATTCTAATGTCACAGGAGAGCACAACCTAGCAAATCCATTCTAATGTCACAGGAGAGCACAACCTAGCAAATCCATTCTAATGTCACAGGAGAGCACAACCTAGCAAATCCATTCTAATGTCACAGGAGAGCACAACCTAGCAAATCCATTATAATGCCACAGGAGAGCACAACCTAGCAAATCCATTCTAAAGTCACAGGAGAGCACAACCTAGCAAATCCATTCTAATGTCACAGGAGAGCACAACCTAGCAAATCCATTCTAATGCCACAGGAGAGCACAACCTAGCAAATCCATTTCCTAAAGTCACAGGAGAGCACAACCTAGCAAATCCATTCCCTAAAGTCACAGGAGAGCACAACCTAGCAAATCCATTCTAATGTCACAGGAGAGCACAACCTAGCAAATCCATTCTAATGTCACAGGAGAGCACAACCTAGCAAATCCATTCTAATGTCACAGGAGAGCACAACCTAGCAAATCCATTCTAAAGTCACAGGAGACCACAACCTAGCAAATCCATTCTAAAGTCACAGGAGAGCACAACCTAGCAAATCCATTCTAATGTCACAGGAGACCACAACCTAGCAAATCCATTCTAATGTCACAGGAGACCACAACCTAGCAAATCCATTCTAATGTCACAGGAGACCACAACCTAGCAAATCCATTCTAAAGTCACAGGAGAGCACAACCTAGCAAATCCATTCTAATGTCACAGGAGACCACAACCTAGCAAATCCATTCTAATGTCACAGGAGACCACAACCTAGCAAATCCATTCTAATGTCACAGGAGAGCACAACCTAGCAAATCCATTCCCTAAAGTCACAGGAGAGAACAACCTAGCAAATCCATTCCCTAATGTCACAGGAGAACACAACCTAGCAAATCCATTCCCTAATGTCACAGGAGAGCACAACCTAGCAAATCCATTCTAATGTCACAGGAGAGCACAACCTAGCAAATCCATTCTTGAATGACCAGATGTCCATAAAGCGGAATAAAGCGAAAGTCTTATTATGGCTAACAATGATTATGTGCTTTAAAAACTAACTGCATTTCCAAATTGCAGGCATATATCTATGGCGAAAAAGGTGTTTTTTTGGAAAATATGAAAATAAAACATGCTGTTAAATCATTTAGCTCCACTCTGGAATTACAGGTAGAGTAGTGATAGAAATGTAGATCCCAAATGTGTTATTATAGGCTCTCCCATTATATAGTATACTGATATGTTATTATGCTTTTGAGAACTTGCTACATTGATATATCCAATAGGGATCAAAAGCTTGTATCAGCTCCACTACAACATCACTTACAGACAGACATTAGCCTTAGTCTTAAATATAATTAGCCTTTTATTCTCGTAACATGAATTACAAATAATAGCGGTTGCATTGTTCAAGAGGCCAAACTAAAACAGAGCAGCTAATTCAATGTCTTCCTTTTAGTTCGTTTTAAGACTATTTTTAATGAACTTGCTTTTAATGGTGTGTAGGTTTTTGACTGTTCTTTGTCTATTGGATGTTCAGGCTTTAACTGTTATTTGCCAGTTAGAAATATGGGGTAGCATCTTAATACACACACTCTGTTTTGTTAAACCCAACAGTACATTTTCTATTCTTTTTTTTTTCTTTTTGCAATTAGCCATTTTTATTTACAACAAAACAAATAGTATACATTTCTAAGTAAACACATTACTGGTGACGAAAAAATGGCAGGGGTTTGAAAATGTACAACCATTGATGAAATAAATTCACAGCAAAATGAACTTGATTTGTCATTTTGACAATCCATAATGTCTGAATGAGATGTGTGTCATTTTCTGACAAATAGCCTGGAGGCCAAATTTCACCTGGTGAATACAGATTCATATAATATGCAACGTGCAGATAATGCCTATGCACACCATTCATTATTATTAATGACTTATGTATTATTATTATCAATAGTAATAGAAGACAGGTGCATTTTGGATGGGGAATACACACCCATATACCTAAATGCCAGAAGTTGTCAGCTGTATCTTTGAGCAGGTACATTGATATATACTATACATACTATGCTATACATATTATATCCACGCATCTCTGAGAACATCCTTTCTTTAATCTCCTCTCTTATCAACAGTCCCCAAACAACCAGCAAAGATCCTGCTGCTCTTAACACTAGAACTTCAGCAGTTTTGGGGAAACTATATTGGCTAGGTGTTAAGCAGTGTAGCTACTCAAAGTAAAACCTGCCATCTAAAAAAAAAAGTATTTATGTATGTTATAGGATAATAGATCACTTAGTTAAATATTCTAATCTTTGTTTGTTATTGAAAATGAAACCTTCAAACCGCTGAAACTCCATGCTGACAGTGTTTATCATAACACTTCAATTAGACACAGAGTCTAACAAGAGTGGGTAATAAAAACTTATTTTAAATAAATAAAAACAGGGTAATAGAAAATCACCCTTGTAACGTGGAGGCAGCTCACCACTGTCATCCATTTACAGATGTGGTATTATAATACCAGAGACTATGTAATATTAAATGTGAGCAAGATACTCTCAAGTAATGTTGACATCTTATTAGGAGAATTTGAGTGGGGCTGCAGAAAAACACATTAGAAGAGGCCCAAAGCACACGCCTGATTGGAAGGGGCAAATGGAAAAATGTTAACAGCCAGAACAACTAAAATGGACAAGATGCCAAAGTTATTTTTAAAAAAATTAACTTCAAGAGTTGTTGCTGCTATCTAATCACTTTTAACATATGGTTAAGCACTGTAAAGCCTATTCTCACGTGTTGTTTTACGGTTTTCAACACTGAACACTGTTAGCTCATAGGCCTGCTCTGGTTGCAAGCTGAGAAAATGGAGGTATGTGGAGGGAGAGAGAGAGAGAGAGAGTTGAGAGAGAGAGAGAGAGAGAGAGAGAGAGAGAGAGAGAGAGAGAGAGAGAGAGAGAGAGAGAGCGAGAGAGAGGGGGAGGGAGGGGGGGAGAGAGAGAGGGGGAGGGAGGGGGAGAGAGAGAGAGAGAGAGGGAGGGAGAGAGAGAGAGAGAGAGAGAGAGAGGGAGGGAGGGGGAGGGAGAGAGAGAGAGAGAGAGAGAGAGAGAGAGAGAGGGGAGGGAGAGAGAGAGAGAGAGAGGGGAGGGAGAGAGAGAGAGAGACTTTTTGACTTTTGATGTTCCTTTATTGAAACATGAAAACACAAAACCTTACCCCACAATCACTCTAACCTATCCCACTCCCCTATTTACATATTTACAAAGACAATCATCCTCAACTCCCACACTCAACTTAAACACGTCTCCATCTCTTCTTCGTTTACCACACAAACAGCCTCCCCAATACACCACATTCGTTTAAACGCTTCCACATCATGCATCATTTTAAAATACTCAAATTCTACCCTAAGGCGCGCAGAGACATAACCCTTAAACAGTTGCAGCGGATCTGTAGACCCACTACCTCGCAGCATGTTCCTGCGTGTGACCCACGTCGCCAGTTTTGCCTGACCATATAAAATTTTTTGCAGTACCACCCTGTAGCGCTGCTGGAAACTGTACCTTGGTCCACAGACAAAGTCCCCCACAGAAAAAACCACCCCCAGCCGCAAACATACTGTTTTCATTAACATAAACATTTCTCGCAACCTCTCGCATGCCACAAAGAGGTGCGACACAGTTTCCTGGCATGTACAAAATGGACATTCTTCACCCCCCCCAGATTCGACATGTGTTAACCAAACCTTAGTGGCCACCGCTCCATGCAAAACCCTCCACTGCAGATCCCCAGTCCTCTTAGGGATGGGGGCCTTGTACAACACCCTCCACCTGTACCCAGCCATTGTTTGGTCCCCTAGCTCTTCCTGCCACTGATGCTCTTTTTCCCCCCATAACGCTCTCATGTGCCTGACCTTCATGCACACTGCATACAAATCTTTCCCCTTCACCTCCTGAAACTTCCCCAAACACGGAGACTTGAAGGATAAAAGCTTCCCTCCCCCTTCCTGCCACTCCTCTACTGCTGCTGTCACATAAACGATCGGGAACTCTGGGAGCTCCCCTTCAGGTGCCTGGTTGATCACTCCCCTCTGCAGCCCAGGAAAAGCCTGCCTTACATCCCCCAGGATCCTCTCCAAGACTCTAATAGACTGTACCCCTGTGCAACCTGCTAGTCTCTGGGCTGTGACCAAACTGCACCCCCCTGGTTGACGCAGGTGAGCCAGCTTACTGATGCCTGCCTCCACAAACCGCCGCTGCAGGGTGACTGACCTCAATGGCTCTGATCTGATCACAGGGTTGTGGAGAATCGGTTCCTCCCACACCCACGGTCCTTGCTCCAGACCATCCTCTCTAGAAGACTTCAGCAGATGCTATGCCTTCAACACAGCCACATAGAACTCTGCGAGCCCTGTGGTGTTACGGCTGTCCAGTGTCATTAAAAACAGCTGTACATCCAGCCCCATGCCGCCTGCACTTCTCAGCAGTGCGCATGCTTGCTCCCTCCAGCATATCTCTCGCTGATAGAGGAGCCTCTGAGCCGCCTGTAGCCTAAAGGCTGCCACCCTGCTTTCCAGGTCAATCAACCCCTGCCCTCCTTCTTGTACAGGAAGATACAGTATTGGTGCCCGTAGCCAATGGTGCCCTGACCAGAAAAAGTCTACCAGTTTTCGCTGGATCTCAGCCAGCAACCCACCAGGGGGGTTCAGTACCATCAGCCGGTGCCACAGAGCGGATGCCACCAAGTTGTTAATTATTAGTACCCTCCCCCTGTATGACACCCGTGACAGCAGCCACTTCCATTTCCCCAATCTAGCCTCCAGCTTATCAACCACCCCCTCCCAATTTCTGGCCATAAAAGTGCTCTTTCCCAGGTAAACTCCCAGTACCTTAACCCCTGTCTGGCCCCACTGCAAGCCTCCTGGCAGTTGAGGCAGGGACCCCTCCCTCCATGTACCACATGCCAACGCTTCACTTTTCCCCCAATTCACCCTTGCTGTGGAAGCACCCTCATACACTCGGAGGCTGTCCTCCAATGCTTGTATGTCCTCCCCGTCCTTCACCAACACAGTAATGTCATCAGCATATGCCGACAACCTTACTGCTTTTGAAGCACTGGCTCCTGGGATTTCTACCCCCCTTATCCTCCGTCTTAGCATTGCTAACAGTGGTTCGACCGCTAACGTGTATAGCTGTCCAGACAAAGGGCAACCCTGCCGTATCCCTCTCTCCACCCATACTGGTTTACTCAACCCCCCTCCCACTTTGACCAGACATGAGGCACCCTTGTACAGCAGCCTCACTAGGGAAATAAACCCTTCCCCAAACCCAAAAGCATGCAAAGTTTTATACAAGTACTGGTGGTCCACCCGATCAAATGCTTTCTCCTGATCTAAGGAGATCAGCCCAAAGTCCACCTGACCACCCTCTGCTAACCCAATCATGTCCCTTAATAAAAACAAATTGTCCATTATTGAACGTCCTGGCACACAGTATGATTGGTCTTTTTCTACCAGCGATTCCAAGTGGGTCCTCAACCGGTTGGCGAGGGCCTTGGACAGTATCTTATAGTCCGTACACAGCAGGGCCACCGGCCGCCAGTTTTTTAGTAAACATAAGTCCCCTTTCTTTGGTAACAGTGTGAGGACTGCCCGGCGACAGCTGGTTGGAAGTTCCTTTGCCTCCATGCACTCCAGCAGCATGTCGTAAAAGTCCCCTCCTATGTGTCCCCAGAACTTTTTGGAAAAGTCCACTGGCAGCCCGTCTATCCCTGGGGCCCGACCTGCTGCCATTTGCTTCATTGCTACAGTAAGCTCCTGCAATGTGATGGGTGAATCCAGCTCCGCTTTCTCCACCTCGGTCAATGTGGGGAGGTCTTGATGGAGCTCTCCCATCAACATGGCCTCACTGCCTTCTGCAGCATATAGCTGCTTGTAAAAATCCACTGCCGCCTCCCTTATCTCCCTGGGCTCTGATGTAATACGCCCATCCGGAAGACAGAGACAGTTCATACATTTCCTTTGCCCCTCCTGTCTCTCTAAGTTAAAGAAAAATGAGCTTGGGGCATCCATCTCCCTCAACAGGGAGAATCTAGCTCTTACAAGTGCCCCCTTTGTTTTTTCATTCAAAAAGGAGCCCAGGTCTCTCCGCAGCTCCTGCAACTCATTATTCCGCCCCACCTGATTTTGGCCCACTATCTCCTCCTCCACTTCCCTGATCCTCCTCTCAATGTTGTCAATCACCCTTCTTTTTTCCCATGCTGAAAATGATGCATGCTGTTGACAAAAAATTTTAGTCTGAGTCTTCCCAATTTCCCACCACTGTCTAAGGGACTCAAAACCTCCCTTTTCCTGTCTCCACCTATCCCAAAAATCTGCAAAAGCAGTACAAAAGGAGGCATCTTGTAATAACTTTACATTCAATTTCCAGTATGGTGATTTCTGGGGACCTGGTGCAAGTGTCACATGTGCCATAGCGATGTGGTGGTCAGAAAATGGCACTGGAAAAATACCCGCCTGTACCAGTCTATTGTTGTACTGTAGCGGAATGTACACCCTGTCCAGCCTGGCAGCACTGACCCGCTGCCCAACCACTCTCAACCATGTGTACCCCTTCTTCCTTGGATATTTGTTTCTCCAAGTATCTATGAGATCAAACTGCACCAGTAGATCGCCCAAAACCCTAGCTGACCTTAAATGGGGTTCTTCCCCATTTCTATCAACGTTAAAATCTACCGTGCAGTTCCAATCACCCCCCATAATTAAAAAACTGTCTTGCGGGATTTGTAGCAGCTCCTGCTTTAATTTTGCAAAGATACCCTCCCGGGCTTGACCATCATTTGGAGCATACACATTTATAAATGTACATTTCTGTTGCTGCACACATGCGTGCACAACCAACAACCGGCCTTGGCACACTTCTTTTTTCGCATTTATAGTAACTGCAAGAGAGGGGGAGAACAGCACTGCCACCCCTGCACTAAAATTAGTACCATGACTTAGCACATGTCCCCCCTTCCACCAGATCCCCCAATCAACCTCATTACTTTGATCAGAGTGCGTCTCCTGAAGAAATAAAATGTCGATTCTTTTCTGCTGTACTAACTCTGACAGCAAACCCCTTTTTAAATCGTCTCTGGCGCCATTTATATTTAGTGAGCCTATTCGTAAAAGCTCCATCATGGTAAGAAAGGGAAACCGACAACCAGGAACCCGTGAGAAAATCAGAAGGAAAAAGTGCATTATGCTATTCATATCAGTTTTTTTAAAACATTGTCTTCCGCACTACAGTCGCCCACTTCCTAAGTCTAAACCTCTTTTTAGGAGACAGCGTATGTAAATCGGCTTTTTTTGACAATGATTTTACCGATCTTAAAAATGTATTCCCATCCGGAAAATAATCTGACAGCATAACCGACTTCCCTTTAGTTTCCACTAGAAACTGTATTATTTATTTAGCCGTATACATCGAGCCATCACCCATTTGACTCGCTGTTATTTCGGACACCGAGGAAGAATCAGAGTTTCCCCCGTCCTCTTCTTCGATCTCCCCCGCCTCACCCATCTCAGTTTCCCCGACCTCGGCCCCTTCTCCCGGCGCCACAGAAACTACAGTCTCTGGTTCTGTCTGCTTCTCAATTTCTAATTCTACCTGCTCCCTCCCTTCCGAAACCGAAATGTCTTCTTTCTGAAAATTCTTTTTCTTTACCGTATTTACCTCTCCTTTCGCGCTTCTCTTCACTGACCTTCTAACTTTCCCCAATCCTGAACCTGTCGCTAAACTCGCTCCCGGAGCGTCTCCTTCTCCCGGCTCCGTACTCACCCCTGCTGACGCTTTCTCTGCCGCCTGTTCTCCTCCGCCATTATTCGCCTCCGTAGTGGCTTTCCCATTTCCTTTATCCCCATCTTGTCTCGCCTCTTGTCTGTCTTCACCGGTATCTCCCTCCCGTGGCTTAGTCTTATGCGGACACGCAAACCTTTTGTGCCCGATATCCCCACACTCAAAGCAACGTAAACTTTCCGTTGATGCAAACACCAGATACAAACTTTCCCCATGCATGCAGCGAAACGCCACATCAAGGGTCTGATCAGTGTTCTTTAAAAACATAAAAACCTGTCTTCTAAAAGACAACACATGTTTCATTGCACTGCTTTTACAGCCCAATGGGATCATTTTTAATGAACTAGCGAATTTTCCAAACCTCGTCAATTCTCTCGCAATTGCTTCGTTTTTTATAAAAGGGGGCACGTTAGAAATGACTACTTTGGTAGCTGGTGCTGAAAGCGGGGTTATCGGCGCAAAAAGTCCCTTCACCCAGATACCACTCTCTATAACCTTAGCCACTAAGTTTTCCTTCTTAAGGAAAACTACCACTGCCTTATTCATCCTCGAAGCCGAATAGATCTGTTCGCAACCCACCTGTTCCCCGACTGCTAACAACACGTCTTCAACCGATGCATCGCTGTCCGGCACGCACCTAAATCCATGCCGGAGAGACTGCACTTCTTCCTCCGCCTGGGAGGCCATCCTGGCCTACCCCTACCTCCCCACCCCGCCAAACACTCCCGAACCCCTAAAAACCCCACCACCAGTTTATAATCAGTATATATACAATAATCAGTAACTAAATATATAATCAGCCCACTGTGAAAGAAATAAAGGAAAGGAAAAAGTGCGAGAAACAAGGGAAAAGCGCCAAAAAGGCAGAGAGACAGACAGAGAGCCCTCCACACGTCCTCTCAGAGAGCGAGAGAGCGAGAGAGAGAGAGAGAGAGGGGAGGGAGAGAGAGAGAGAGAGAGAGAGAGGGGAGGGGGAGAGAGAGAGAGAGATGAGAGAGAGAGAGAGAGAGGGGAGGGAGGGAGAGAGAGAGAGAGAGGAGAGAGAGAGAGAGGGGAGGGAGAGAGAGAGAGAGAGAGAGAGAGGGAGGGAGGGGGAGGGAGAGAGAGAGAGAGAGAGATGATGATAATGTAGTATTTACTATTTATGTGTTTGTGGTAAAAAAATATTGGTGTGCATTTTGTCAATATTTACACGCACTTGCTGAAAATAAAGCATCTTGTATTTAAATCTGAGAAAATAACCATTCAGTGAAAAAGATGTTCCTCCAGCAAGACTCACAAAGGGACTGTGCTATCAAAGACAAACAGAAAAACTCATAATCAATAATACATACAACAAGCAGACACTACTCTGGAAATGAGGACAATTTGTTTTTTTATAAAGTGGATTTAAAACAGAAAAAACTTGCAGCAGAGTGATATTAGTCACCTAATGACCCATCTGAGTCGTGAAGTAGAAGGTTTATGGATATGGCTTTTTTAAAAAGAAACAAAATGAACAGTGATCTACAACCTGTTCCTTCCAAAATACTATTCTTCCCCTAATGGGGGGGACCACTGACTGCTTAAATAAAACAAACTAATTGGTTAATAAAAATATACCAAAAAAAGACAAGAGAAAGTAAAGCGACCTGTTCCCAGCACACATCAAATCCTGTGTGCCCTTCTCATTTCAAATCTTCCAGCTGACACCCAGTGTAGAGTTATGCCCTCTAACTGCTGCCCTGAGAACATGCACTCTGTATCGAGCTGCTTCTGTTCTCAAAAAATAAAATAAAATAAAAATCTACCACAATGCTCTCATAAAGGGGACACATTTTTATTTTATCATTTGTATCATAATTTAATACATGCTATTTTATATTTCAAAACCAGCTATCACACAGCTGAGTCTACCTACCATATCTATCTTCTCTCCATTACATTGGGTATAGCATTATATGATGTAAGCAACAGATACACATCTGTCCATCCATTCTCTAACCTGTTTATTCCTGGTCAGGGTTGCAGGGGGGCTGGAGCCTATCCCAGCATGCATTGGGCAAGAGACAGGAATACACCCTGGACAGGTTGCCAATCCATCGCAGGGTCAGATACATCGATTCCTGTATTCTTCTGATGTGTGTTCTTATGCCTTAGCCACAAGACGTCTCGCTTCATTCCGGCAAATAAATCTGGTGAAAGACGTCCTCAACATGTAAATTAATGTGAATGGGATAGCTATGGAGTAGCACGCCTCATGTTCTGTTACCCTTTCTGCTAATACCTATTGTCCTCTGCCACTTCTCCCAGGGCAATGAGACAGCCTGTTAGCACCTCCTAGCAGTTAACCCGGTGTGCCTTAACACAGGGTATGACCATCACAAGTCAAGCTTAAAATTTAAATGCTAAAGGAGCATTGACATAGGCTATGAGAACCAGTGTGATATCGGTAATTTAATTGCGAGTCAAAGTTCTGGGTTTTGGGTCTGCCTGGTTTTCACCTGCCTGTTGGAGTCCAGCGGAGTGCCACTTTTGGTATACGGTCCTGAGGCATTCTCAGTACATGGCCCAACCATCGGAATCCACGCCTCTTTATCTCAAGGACAACACTCTGGCAGTCAGTCATCTTGTACAAGTCGACGTTGGATACCTTGTTTGGCCAATAGATGCTGCAGATCTTCCTAAGGCATCCATTTTGGAAGGACTCAATACGTCTCGTGTCCTTTTTGATGACTCGCCAACATTCTGAACCGTAGAGAAGAACGGATGTGACGATGCTGTTGCAAAGTCTGATCTTCGTCTTCTGGTTCAGCTGACTTGACTTCCAGATAGGACGTAGCCTGCAGAATGCACCGCAAGCTTTGTTCAGCCTCGCCTCGATGTCTTTTTTCGCACCATTCTCTGAGCTGATGACACTGCCCAGATATGTGACATCCTCGACTGTAAGTATATCTGCTCCATGTACGGTGAGGGGGGTGGGCGGTGTGGTGTTGATGTAAATTGCCTGTGTTTTCGTGGTGTGGATAACAAGGCCGGTCTGCTTGGCGTAACTGTCCAGTCGCTGTGTCCTTTTAGTTTTTCTTGTAGCATGTTCCATGACCAAGGGGCATTATAAGTAAATGCCAGTTTTACAAATTCAGAAAACGGGCGAGGCACTTTAAAAAGGATAATCGAATTTGAATGCAGATTGTAATTACTATTAATCCCTATCAAGTGAGATGAAAGATAAGGCAGTTTACCTAAAATAGCTTTGTAAATGAAAACATACCAAGAACACAATCGATGATTCTTTAGAGAAGGTAGACCTGCACTCTGATAAAGGAAGCAGTGGTAAGTGGTCACGGGTTAGTGACCTTCCATTTGTAATAATCCGTAGAGCACCATGATATACTGAGTCTAGGGCATGTAGAACAGGATGAGGAATGCATATAAACTACATCACACTAATCAATCATTGGTAAGAATGTAGCAAGAACCAGTTTACGTTTGGCTTCACATGAGAAACAGGATTTGTCACGAAAATAAAAATGAACACATATCGGTGCATTTAACCCACACAATAATGTATTCATCAAAATGAATAAATCATTATTTTCACAAAACAAAACCCAAGGTACACTCTCACAAAGCCATTCCACGCAGCCCACTTTGAAATGGAATATTAGACTTAATATTTCCACATCTAAGATGCCATGGCAACTAACCAGGGCAATAAGAATCTCTTTGCTAATGTGTTCTCATGCTGTCTTCATATTTTGGCATAAGCTAGAGCCACTTTTACACCTTAAACTCAATCCCCTGTGGATAAGTAGCTGTGGTGCATGTAGGGAAAGCTTTATTGCAGTCTTGTTCGGTTCATTGGAGTGGGGGAGGATGGGGGCCAGAGAGATGCTGGTAGGTGTGCACTGGAATTCATTAAGCACAAAATGAGAGAACTGTCCATGGCAACATAAACAGTAGACAAGTCATAGGAGAAGTGGAGAAGATATCGCAAGTAACAGCGATTAGTACAACCAATATATACAATTGTGGCAATGCTCACTCATTATATTAATTGTAAGATATAATTTCTCTACCGGCATACAGTCAGTGTTGTAATGTTATCTGAGCAAACAGCAAAATTTTCAGTGTAAAATAAACTCTGAAAAGATTTAACTCTTACAGAGTACATGCTCGTCCAATTGAACTCATAAACATAGTTAATTTAAAGAGTTCACTTTGTGGAGATTTCAGGAGTAGCGCATGTTTTCTAGTGGCTAAGTCGGTTTGTGTGTGTTGGAGGATATTTACAGAATCTAAGGACCTACCAGCTTTACTATCGCTAGCTTGTGTAGAGGCAATCACAGGTTTGCCTAACTTTATTTCTGTTGAACGGATGAGGAGTTGTTTCAGCAAAGGCTGATAGGTTGAAGAGGAAAAGTAACATCCCCTTTGTTTAGAACTAGCCACATTTAAATAGGTCTGGGTTGTCTAAAGGTTGTTGGTGACAGTGTAGGTCTGGGTTGTCTAAAGGTTGTTGGTGACAGTGTAGGTCTGGGTTGTCTAAAGGTTGTTGGTGACAGTGTAGGTCTGGGTAGTCTAAAGATTGTTGGTGACAGTGTAGGTCTGGGTTGTCTAAAGGTTGTTGGTGACAGTGTAGGTCTGGGTAATCTAAAGATTGTTGGTGACAGTGTAGATCTGGGTTGTCTAAAGATTGTTGGTGACAGTGTAGATCTGGGTAGTCTAAAGATTGTTGGTGACAGTGTAGGTCTGGGTTGTCTAAAGGTTGTTGGTGACAGTGTAGATCTGGGTTGTCTAAAGATTGTTGGTGACAGTGTAGGTCTGGGTTGTCTAAAGGTAGTTGGTGACAGTGTAGGTCTGGGTTGTCTAAAGGTAGTTGGTGACAGTGTAGGTCTGGGTTGTCTAAAGGTAGTTGGTGACAGTGTAGGTCTGGGTTGTCTAAAGGTAGTTGGTGACAGTGTAGGTCTGGGTTGTCTAAAGGTTGTTAGTGACAGTGTAGGTCTGGGTTGTCTAAAGGTTGTTGGTGACAGTGTAGGTCTGGGTTGTCTAAAGGTTGTTGGTGACAGTGTAGGTCTGGGTTGTCTAAAGGTTGTTGGTGACAGTGTAGATCTGGGTTGTCTAAAGGTAGTTGGTGACAGTGTAGGTCTGGGTTGTCTAAAGGTAGTTGGTGACAGTGTAGGTCTGG
The DNA here is from genome assembly GCA_022702515.1 of Ilyophis sp. 1 JC-2022. Taxonomy (NCBI): domain Eukaryota; kingdom Metazoa; phylum Chordata; class Actinopteri; order Anguilliformes; family Synaphobranchidae; genus Ilyophis; species Ilyophis sp. 1 JC-2022. The sequence goes on from CM040396.1 coordinate 2,159,379, forward strand.
GTTGTCTAAAGGTTGTTGGTGACAGTGTAGGTCTGGGTTGTCTAAAGGTTGTTGGTGACAGTGTAGGTCTGGGTTGTCTAAAGGTTGTTGGTGACAGTGTAGGTCTGGGTTGTCTAAAGGTTGTTGGTGACAGTCTAGGTCTGGGTTGTCTAAAGGTTGTTGGTGACAGTGTAGGTCTGGGTTGTCTAAAGGTTGTTGGTGACAGTGTAGGTCTGGGTTGTCTAAAGGTTGTTGGTGACAGTGTAGGTCTGGGTTGTCTAAAGGTTGTTAGTGACAGTGTAGGTCTGGGTAGTCTAAAGATTGTTGGTGACAGTGTAGATCTGGGTTGTCTAAAGGTTGTTGGTGACAGTGTAGGTCTGGGTAGTCTAAAGATTGTTGGTGACAGTGTAGATCTGGGTTGTCTAAAGATTGTTGGTGACAGTGTAGGTCTGGGTTGTCTAAAGGTTGTTGGTGACAGTGTAGGTCTGGGTTGTCTAAAGGTTGTTGGTGACAGTGTAGGTCTGGGTTGTCTAAAGATTGTTGGTGACAGTGTAGGTCTGGGTTGTCTAAAGGTAGTTGGTGACAGTGTAGGTCTGGGTTGTCTAAAGGTAGTTGGTGACAGTGTAGGTCTGGGTTGTCTAAAGGTAGTTGGTGACAGTGTAGGTCTGGGTTGTCTAAAGGTAGTTGGTGACAGTGTAGGTCTGGGTTGTCTAAAGGTTGTTGGTGACAGTGTAGGTCTGGGTTGTCTAAAGATTGTTGGTGACAGTGTAGGTCTGGGTAGTCTAAAGATTGTTGGTGACAGTGTAGATCTGGGTAGTCTAAAGATAGTTGGTGACAGTGTAGGTCTGGGTTGTCTAAAGGTTGTTGGTGACAGTGTAGGTCTGGGTTGTCTAAAGGTTGTTGGTGACAGTGTAGGTCTGGGTTGTCTAAAGGTTGTTGGTGACAGTGTAGGTCTGGGTTGTCTAAAGGTTGTTGGTGACAGTGTAGGTCTGGGTTGTCTAAAGGTTGTTGGTGACAGTGTAGGTCTGGGTTGTCTAAAGGTTGTTGGTGACAGTGTAGGTCTGGGTTGTCTAAAGGTTGTTGGTGACAGTGTAGGTCTGGGTTGTCTAAAGGTTGTTGGTGACAGTGTAGGTCTGGGTTGTCTAAAGATTGTTGGTGACAGTGTAGGTCTGGGTAGTCTAAAGATTGTTGGTGACAGTGTAGATCTGGGTAGTCTAAAGATTGTTGGTGACAGTGTAGGTCTGGGTTGTCTAAAGGTTGTTGGTGACAGTGTAGATCTGGGTAGTCTAAAGGTAGTTGGTGACAGTGTAGGTCTTGGTAGTCTGAAGATTGTTGGTGACAGTGTAGATCTGGGTTGTCTAAAGGTTGTTGGTGACAGTGTAGGTCTGGGTTGTCTAAAGGTTGTTGGTGACAGTGTAGGTCTGGGTTGTCTAAAGGTTGTTGGTGACAGTATAGGTCTGGGTTGTCTAAAGGTTGTTGGTGACAGTGTAGGTCTTGGTTGTCTAAAGGTTGTTGGTGACAGTGTAGGTCTGGGTTGTCTAAAGGTTGTTGGTGACAGTGTAGGTCTGGGTTGTCTAAAGGTTGTTGGTGACAGTGTAGGTCTGGGTTGTCTAAAGGTTGTTGGTGACAGTGTAGGTCTGGGTTGTCTAAAGGTTGTTGGTGACAGTGTAGGTCTGGGTTGTCTAAAGGTTGTTGGTGACAGTATAGGTCTGGGTTGTCTAAAGGTTGTTGGTGACAGTGTAGGTCTGGGTTGTCTAAAGGTTGTTGGTGACAGTGTAGGTCTGGGTTGTCTAAAGGTTGTTGGTGACAGTGTAGGTCTGGGTTGTCTAAAGGTTGTTGGTGACAGTGTAGGTCTGGGTTGTCTAAAGGTTGTTGGTGACAGTGTAGGTCTGGGTTGTCTAAAGGTTGTTGGTGACAGTGTAGGTCTGGGTTGTCTAAAGGTTTTTGGTGACAGTGTAGGTCTGGGTTGTCTAAAGGTTGTTGTGACAGTGTCATTTTGACATTCCTTTTCACCACAAATTGAAATTGCGCAAACCACTCATTTGTTTTGCTCTGTGGTCTTCTCTCATCTGCATGTGTCATAGGACATAGCTTTAACAAATAATATTAAACATACTGTATGTATTGTTTTAAATAATCAGGTAATGTAAACACATACAAGCTGTGGAGGAATAATGTTGCTTTGTAGTTACATGAACTGTATTTCATGTATGAACTGTATCCTACACCAGCCATTATAAAGCCAGCAGTTTGTCAGTAACCTTTGTAAATACTTAAAATATCCTTAATCATACACAGTGGGCCAATAAAAAACAAAAACAAACTATAGCTGTTATTATTAAAAAACCCATCCATTTAAACACTAGAAATTTAGAAAATGAAAAAACTAGGATTTTTAAATTTGTTACTCTTAATTTTTATCCACAATTTAGAATGACTAACAGTCTTCCCAGTGTATTTTTTTTTTGGGGGGGGGGGGCTTTTGGCTTTGGGCTTGTTTTTTATCTAGTTGCTTGGAAAAAGTTGCTTGGAGTTTTAGATGGCAGTGTCTTGGGGCTTGTGTCTGGAGAGGCCAACGGTGGAAAATTAGAAAGGTTTTAAAAGGAAATGTCCGGAATAGTCCAGAAACCCCATCTGTCTTGTATACCCCCGATGATGAGAGATGAAGCAGGGCTAGAATGCTGACTTAAACAGTCCCGTTAGGGGACTCCCAGCCAATCAGCATCAGCATGACACATTGCACAATGTCTCTCTCATGGCAGCCCATCGTTGTTCCAATACAGAAGCACTAGGTTTCCTTCAACAACAAAGATCCAGAGGACGTACAAATGCTGGTCTTGTGTACGTTTTCTGGTGAATTGCATTGTAAAGACATTTTCACATCTTTTTACTACTGTCAAACCACAATTGCTACATTATAAATACATTAAAATCACATACTTTTTTGGGCAGGAAAAGTGTTTTAATGATATTGTTTACAGTCCAGTAAGATCAGGGGAACACAATGGGCCTCATTTGTCAATATGTTCGTAAACAAGAGCGTTCCAACTTGCGTACGAAATTCCCACGTGTGATTCATCAAACTTGTGCAGATCACTGATCTGAGCGTAAATGTATCATAAATCAGACTTGATCGTAGCTATAATAGGAAGTGTGTTCACATCATTATGAATTACCATACTCACACGCCCATTTTATTATCTATATTTGGCAAGGCCATCCCCTTTAAAACGCACATGCCAACGCGCTTTTCTAAGCTTCATGCTTACGAATGAACATATTATTGGGAGTGTGCTTATTGGGAGCGTTAGTAGGCTAGTGGTGTGCAGCCTAGCTCAAAAGCCGCTATGTTGTAGAAGATAAACAGGGCTAAAATGCTTCCTCTGAAACTACAGCTGAGATAAAAAAAAAAATTAATAAACATTACTGGGTTTTATTTGTGCGTGTGTTCTTTCTAATAGAAGACAGTCACAAGGTACAGTATATACACAGATATACGCAGGCCAGGTGCAACTGACTGAAGTTAATCATAAAGGAGGGAGTGCAGCCATCTCAATGAGGTGGAAACGCATTATCGCCGTGGAAGATGCACAGTAAAAAAGGAGGGTTTGTTGAGACACACTGCTAACCCTTATGGAGTGGAAATGGGAATGAGAAATCACGTCCAGTCACCTCACCTGAACTACACAGGTACTCCAGCCTACCTGCAGGATGCACGCATATATTATATATATATATATATACATATATCAGACAAATATATATATACATATATCAGACAAATATATATATACATATATCAGACAAATATATATATACATATATCAGACAAATATACAGATTAACTGTTACAAAACAAAATGTAGCAAACACCAATGTTCTGACTTGTGTTCTACTATTTTGTTTCATAACACTTTCCATAAGTGCTACATAGCATGTTCACAAGCATATGAATAGGCATTTATAAAAGCTCATGTCTGAGTATCTGTATTACCACATTGTTGTAATGTGTAAAGTGTTCTTAACTTTTAATGTCAGTGTTGTCAGGCGTGTATTTCTTTGTTTCTATCAAAGAACACATGGAAATATGTTTCCCCCAGTAATGTGTGTCGTGCTATGCTCTACTCTCAAATATAGATGCCATCTTTTATAAAAATGTATGTATTTTAACAAAAGAATGTATGTAATTCAATCCATGGTCATGTCACTTTTATGCTGCCTCTGAGGTGACATAGCATGCCATATGCCTGTTGACATTAGCATTTATACAAGTTTATGTGCCGCTTATGAGAGAATTATAATGTTCATAGTGTTACCTTTTTCCCCTTCAAGCAGCTACTGTTCTTAGCAAACACAGCTGAAGCTGATGACATGCTGCACAGCTTGTCTTAAACATCAGAAATCCCCTTACATAAATCTCTCTATATCAACCACCAGACGCCTGGCATAAAACTAACAGAGTTATTAAATGCAGTGTCCCCCCGTGGAGTTTATCTCCCATTTGGCTTGACCTGGATATCAGAAATCAACAGCACTTCAGTCATTTTTACAATTCAGCAGCAGAATGGTTTCAGGCACCTGAAGCATCTCTTCAGTGAAAACACAACTGAAAGAAAAGTTCTCCCTTTCCAAAACCCTGTGCAATTCATAACTCCGGCTGAAAGATTCTCCCTATCCAAAACCCTGTGCAATTCATAACTCCGGCTGAAAAATTCAATTTAAACTGTAATAAGCAGCCTTTTGTTAGCCGCACCACTACTGTACAAACAGTTGGACAGAAAAGCGGTTTCAAAAATATAAAGCCTAGTCGCACACAGTAATGAAAGCTCCCCTCAGAAAAGCAAAGCAAAGACATAACCATTAATATACATGACAATGTGTGGAAACACTGCATTTTTATATACCGCATATAAAACTATTACAGGTTATTCAGGATAAAACAAACTCCACCGAACCCATTACCCCCAAAGGCAACTTTATCTGGTCACACAAGCCTGCACCAAAGTATGCAACAAACATCAGCACATGCAGAACGATACTGAAATATATAACCACCAGCCTGTCAGAGATCTTAGTCCACACCATCCCTCTATTGCCAACCACCTGCCTCCGATGAGATACATCCAATCATTCAATATAATATTTCATCCCACCGTCAGAAATACTTTTTCACCTAAAATATCATAGCCAGAATGGGAATTCATAGCGGGTCCAAACTGGTACAGCCCAATGTCAAGGATACACCAACATGGAGAAACTAGCAACACACGGAACCCTCCATACTCAGTATCTATAGCAACACACGGAACCCTCCATACTCAGTATCTATAGCAACACACGGAACCCTCCATACTCAGTATCTATAGCAACACACGGAACCTTCCATACTCAGTATCTATAGCAACACACGGAACCCTCCATACTCAGTATCTATAGCAACACACGGAACCCTCCATACTCAGTATCTATAGCAACACACGGAACCCTCCATACTCAGTATCTATAGCAACAACTCATAACTTATGCTCATGCTTGTTACACAGCACAAATGGTGGTGTTAATTTAACACCCCATGGTGTTAAACGTACACCAGCAGTGTTAGATTTACACCAGCATGTTTGCTGTGTGGAATCATCACTGCAGGTATTATCATATAGCATAATAACTACATAATAACCCTAGCATAAATAGCCATGATGGAGGTTAACGGTCTGAAAAACCAAACCCCAAAACAGTTTTACATACTAACCTATTGTTTAAAAAAGGAAAACAAGTCATATTCAAAACTGAAATCCATCAACATTTTAAAATCAAACGGTTAATGCTTGTTGCATGTGATACCCGCTTGGTTTGGGGCCATATTTTAACAAGCGAGGTCACGTCACTTAAAATCACTTGCCAATTAAATTAGATTATTATCTACAAATCAGAGAAAATGCAGTGAGCTGCATTTCAACAACTGTTAACTATGTGCGTTCAGTGTTGCCTTGCGCACGTTGTAATATCTTTCCATCGACTTCTGTAGGATCATGCTTCTAATTAGCCAAAGGGTTTGGTTCAGAAACTGTGTGAAAAGGTACGCCTGTGATTACGAACACCACTACAGCAGCCAAAAGTGCCTGCCAAGTCTGAGAGAACTCAGCCTGCCCTCAACAGAACAATTCACATTTTGCTTAGAATGAAATGTTCATTTGTGCTGCGGGCGATTCTGAATCACAAGCAGAGCTCATTTTGTTTTATGAATATGATTTTTAGTTTTTTTTTACCGTTATTTCTCTCTGCCTTGTTGCCGTTTCGTACTTAGCTTTTTAAAATGTCCCCTGATGCCGCTGTTTTGGCCCACACTGCCCGGAGGTGACCCCTATGACCGATGAACCAGGCTTCTCGGGGTGTTGCCGTCTAGATAGCAAGTGGATGCTCGCGGAAACGTCATGCAATTTGCTAAATATATCCGCACATAACCGAGAGCTTCGTCTCGAACGCTGGGGGCGAGCAGTGACAGAAAACATTACTTTTGTCTGGGAAACATTTTCTAATTGGAGAAAAGCTTAAAGTTTCCATTCTGCCTTTTTTATGGCTTATCGTGGTTCGCTACCAAGGGATAAATATCTAAAGCTCGGAACTTTGCCACGAGCGAGGGAGATATTTTCTCATTAACGGTGTAAATGGCACAGCGTGATTCCAATTGTCAAGTCAAACAGTGTAAGCAGACAATAACATACGGCTAAAAGACCGTGTTCTAAATCGAGCTCGCTGTGCATCAGTTCTGGGTTCCTGTCGGATTTTACATCCTGTTTTTGACCCAACTTGCAGTGCAAAAAAGTGCAGGCAAACTAATGTGCTGTCCAACAACCCTCTGCTATCCAGTCTATGTCTTTCGATACTGTACAACCCAGATATGTGCTCTACTGCCAACGTACTGAACTGACTGCATTCACACCATCAACCCAGATATGTGCTCTACTGCCAACGTACTGAACTGACTGCATTCACACCATCAACCCAGATACGTGCTCTACTGCCAACGTACTGAACTGACTGCATTCACACCATCAACCCAGATATGTGCTCTACTGCCAACGTACTGAACTGACTACATTCACACCATCAACCCAGATATGTGCTCTACTGCCAACATACTGAACTGACTGCATTCACACACAAAAAGCATTTAGCAGAGGACTCATCCCAGATGAATTAATATGCATTCGCTTGAGCCTCAATTCAGATGTTGAAACCACATATGCCTGAATGTATACCCATGTACGGAATTAAGCAAATGCAGACAGACCAACCAATTTTGAAGATTCTGTATATGTACTGTACATTATTATGGAAACCATGATTAAAACCATCTTGTACCATCTAATGTTGAACTTTTCTGTATGTTGCATTATATATTTTATCTACATATACTGTATTATATCTCCTGGATATAAGTTAGAATTTGAAACAGCAATGTCTTATGAATCATAATACTTTGCAAGACTCCAATCAGTCTAATAAAATGTGAGGGCAGCGATGACTACTTTGCGCCAAAAGGCATTGCATGCATTCTCCTTCTTCATGGACATGGAAACACAATAACAGGATAATGCAGTTATTGAAAACAAAGTCTATTTACAGACTGTTGCGTAATATGATTATGGACCCGTTTGCCTTTTACAATCTGCACAATGCCTGCAATAAACATGTAGAGCTTTTCTGGATTTAATATTTAATTGGGAAATATGACTGCAAAGGACCATCGGGGGATGTCCTGGCTGCGTGTCATCTCTCCCACAATTCCTCCAGGCCCATGCCATCATTTAGAGGGAGAAAATGAATCAAGCCAATTCAGAGCAGATCCTTTGATGTGTGCAACCCACTTCACCTTGTCTTTGTAATGACATCCAAGTCAAACAGGGCAGGAGCCCACCACACTCAATCAGATAGGTTCTCTGTGTTTTTGCATAATCAGACATTATTTCAAGATGTGCCCGATAGGGTGAATAAATTTGCACAGGCGCTCCGCCGTATCGCAGCAGAATTCTGCAGCTATGTGTGAGCGGCAGTCGTTAGCTTACCCGCTAGCCTCAGATTGTTCTCTTCTACAATGGAACGCTATGCACAAAACAATAATAGCAAGCTAAAGTGCATTTATCCACGAGAACTTGTTCTGCAATTACAGAGGTCAGCGTCACTCTGAAAGTTCATGACTCCACATTCTTTAAATGTTCCACATCATAGCGATCCACTGTTTCCAGAAATAAATGTATCAACTTGCCTTGAATGCGTGATTCCACAACTGTACAATCGAAAATGGCTTGAAGCCTGCCAAGATTGTAGACTAATTTGTATACAAAACTGATGCTGTTTTCCTGTTAGTCGTTGGTGAAGATCATGTGAATCCTTTGGAATTGGGCGGGGCAGTCTAGTGTCTTTAACACTATTGCCATGCTGGTGGGACACACATCTCAGATCAGTGTGAAGTCTGAGGCTTGGATTCTATAAACATTTGTCCTTAACCTTGGCTCACGCTCAAACAAAGGTTTTAGCTTCTTTCATAAGCACGGATTGGTCGGTCCATTTACAAGATTTTTGAGATGAATCAAAAATTATGATTGAGTCTAGAACCTGAATGAAAAAATTAAATGAGTCTGCTTGCATGAGCTTTCGAGTATTCTTTTTTTTTTAACATATATAAGACATACAAACATGTAAAAAACATGCGTGCACATGTGCCCTCACCCACATCATGCATTGTACCGCCACATACAAGCTCTTACAATATGCTTATTATGGTAACAGGAAGAGATGAACAAGATCTGTATCAATAAAGGTCATCTCGAAGTACTCAAAGTTACTTAAACTGCAAACATGGGCGTCTGTGTAGCTACGTTAATAACAAAACACGCCCCGCTGTTGGTAGTGTTTATTTTCTGCCGGTGGAAGATGACAGGGCTATAGAGTTTCTCTTAATCTCAGTATGTAAGCGCACTCTACCTTGTAGATTCTGCTGATAAGGTCTTGGTGGATTAAAAACATGCTTGCAGCTCTAGCTTATACCAAGGCTACCCTGGTTTATTCATCTTGGTTCCCTAGATAAGTGTTCTGCCAGTGCTGCCCATATTGTAGTGGGAATCATCCTTGCGTCCCGGTTGACGAAATTTGTACTGGAGCGTTGGGAGTTCATAGCCTCGTATATTATTGTCACAGTAAGTTTCATGTGTGATATTGCAAACCCACAGGTTGCCACTCTATATATCTGCCAGGGGACGGTACGGGGCCCGTGGGGCAGATCTGATTTCTCGCTGACTCACTAACTGTGCGGTTTAATTTTGATAATGTTTCTTTTGCTACCTTGCGAGGACAGCTTGCACTCAGCAGCAGTGGTACAGATCTCCACACCTCCTGGCCGCTGAGCTGAGGGAAAACCTGGGATTCAGTCATCTGCAAACCCCCGTCCATCTGGCTGGGATGTCGGAAAACCCACACCTCCTCCCAGTGGAGCCCCCTGCTGGCTCTGCTCGAAGCAGCACCCCTTCCTACATATGAAACAAGCACAAAAAGGTGATAAATTAGTGTTATATTTCCTTCATGTCCTTTCTACTGTTTGTATTGTTGTGCTGTTCTTTGCAATGAGCATTAATCTAAAAATGTATTTCAATCTAATGGAATATATTTAATGGACAATATAGCATTCTAGTTCAAAACTATAGTATACTCTGTAGGTCCTTTATTGTCAGACAGCTCCTTTATGTAATATGAAATGAAGCACACTAAATATGTGTGTGTGTGTGTGTGTGTGTGTGTCTGTATATTTATGTGTGTTTGTGTGCGTGTGTGCATGTTTGTGTGTGTGTGTGTGTGTGTGTGTGTGCGCATGTGTGCACACGTGTGTGTGTGTGTGTGTGTGTGTGTGCATGTGTGCACACGTGTATGTGTGTGTGTGTATCTGTGTTTGTGCGCATGTATGTGTGTGTGCATATATATGTGTGTTTGTGTGCGTGTGTGCATGTTTGTGTGTGTGTGTGTGCGCATGTGTGCACACGTGTATGTGTGTGTGCACTTGTATGTAAAGACTTGCAGTGCAAGTCCCCAATACAAGTTTAGGATTTGACATTAATGAGGCGACGGCGTCTCATTTAGCAACACTTCAGCCCACCCATGCAGTGCCAGTCTCACAGAACAGATTCTTTCAGTATTTAGCTTTACCAATTATCAGCGTGTGACACCCTGGGGATAGAGTAAAGGCACTGTGCGGCTCCAGTGGCTGGGTAGCGTCCCTGGGGCTCTCGGTCCCAGCTCGCTTGCCTCTCTCATCGCCGGCCGGCCTGGGACGCTGTTGTCACTTTTATTTAGTCAGGCTATGCCCAGGACTTCTACAGCTTTAATGGGTTTTGATCCAGACTAAACACAATGTCCACGTGTGTTGTCCCATGCCCCACTGGGTCCTCAGAAGAAACGCTTCTCTCTCATCGCCTCTGGCCCCTTTTACCCTTTGAAGAGGAATGGTTTTTTTGTTTTTTTTCCCTCAACAAGTCAGTGTTCTAGAACTCCGTTGCTTTCAGTTACCAGGAGTGATTGTTACATCAGCATTAGAATGTTCAGTTACCAGTAGTGATTGTTACATCAGCATTAGAATGTTCAGTTACCAGTCGTGATTGCTACATCAGCATTAGAATGTTCAGTTACCAGTAGTGCTTGTTACATCAGCATTAGAATGTTCAGTTAAGAACATTCTCATCGCACTTGCACAATAAAGGGTTTATTGGAGAGATTGTAAAATTGTTGGCCTTTAAATTTGCATCATTTAAAAATGCAATAAAATCCCTGGATTGCTTCCTCAGAATAATAATAGCACAGAATCAAGCATCAAAAATTCAATGAAGGTGACATTACTATGATCAAGTGACACTCCATATGCCTATTTAGCAGGCACGTTTACAAATGCCCCTGCAGTGCTTATGGAGGAGATACACAGCAGCTCTAATCAAGGCCCATTTTTGGAAAGTGATGCCAAAACATTTGCCTGAACGAACATGTACACGTGCATTATTTATAACAGACATTTATGACATACCCAAGATTAATTTTAAGGTGCAAGAATAAGATACAGTTACAGTCCAGAATTTAGTGCACTAATAACCAAACTCTCAGCAGTCAAACATGATATTTCGTGGGTGACATAAATATGTTTTCTCCACCATGGATGGATGCACAGAACACTGTTTATCTTGAAGTTGCCCATAAAGTCATAGCTCTTCCATATAAAGTCACTCCTTGGAACTATTTTATTAACTAACTAGTTAGCTTTTTATTCATCTGCTTATTGAAGTTCCCCGTTTCATTGAAACGTTGTGTTGTCCTCCTTTTAAAATCCCCATATGTCATTGACACCCATACATTTTTACTGTCAAACTTCCTTTATGAATGTTTAAATCCCCTACATTTGTGGGTAAATCCCCTGTAGTGCGGCTAATCCGGTATCATTGCCTTACCGGGGGAACATTTTTATCAGCAAAAGTACAGTTTTATATTGTTGCTTCATGACTGAGTAGTTTATAAATACTTAAAATGTTGTGCTTACTGCATTATATCCGTTTATGGGGTCACACACCAATTACGGTTTACGTTCATTTATTTACTGTGCTCCTGGGGTAGTATTAAGTGACCTGAATGCCTTCAGAACTAGTTTTCTGGATGTTGTATCCAAGTATTATAGCGCTGTTGCTTAGGTTACTAGGTATCTGTCATGGTCTTCCTTCCTTCGCTCTAATTCCACGCCTCGTCTTTTCGGTCTATCGGATTTTTTTCTCCGCATTCCCTTGCGGGATTTCCTTTCGCCCAGGTGATTATCTGGTTCACCTGTCGTCCACGTCATGAGGTATTTAAACCCCTGAGTTCCGCTTCCTGGTGCTTCGATATCATTTCGTGCCTTCACGAATGTTAGGGATGTTGGTGTCGCTCTGCTCGCATTTAAAAAATATAGTTTTTTTTTCTTTATTCGCGCAGTAGAGCTGTATTTAGTAAACTACCTAGAAAAAAAGTTTTCCTTCTTTTCCCTTCTCCTTTTCTACTCCCGCTCTCTTTGTTGTTGGAGAGCGTGAGCGTTATTTTATTTTCATTTGTTTCACCATTTATCGGGCGTTATAGTCACGTTCCGAGGGTGCCTTTGTTTTTTGCTGTTCTTCCTTCAACCATTATTACTATTGCCCGTGTTTTCGTGGCTATCCCGTTTTAGAAGGGTGTTTTTGGTTTCGGCTACGGCTGGGAGGTTTTTTTTCTTTCATTATTTTCTTGTTCGCGTTTGGCTCATCGTTGTACCGCAACAACGCCACTACAGTACCCTGTTTTCTGGATGTTGTATCCAAGTATTACAGCGCTTTTGCTTTGGTTGCAATGCTTCAGTGAGGCACCAGTTACGTACCACAGCTACAAGCGACGTACCACAGCTACAAGCTACGTACCACAGCTACAAGCTACATTTCTCTTACCTCAGACCCTTGTAGCTCCCTCATCACTCCACCCTGGTATACTTCTACACCCTGGTATACTTCCCCACCCTGGTATACTTCCCCACCCTGGTATACTTCCCCACCCTGGTATACTTCTACACCCTGGTATACTTCCCCACCCTGGTATACTTTTCCACCCTGGTATACTTTTCCACCCTGGTATACTTCTACACCACAGTGGCACTGGTGGTGGGGGTCGGAGCATTGGTGGTATTGAAGAGTGTTACCTTGCAAGGTAACATCCATAGCAGTGTATGGCGGTGGCGACTGTGTGCGTGTGTGTGGTATACTCTGCCTATTCTCCCTCTTTCTGCCCAGCAGGCGGCCCCAGAATTCATACCATGTATCATTTATCATTAGGTCCTGAAATTACGCTATTTTTTCCCCCTTCAAAACAAAAAAATGTAATTAAATTAGATTCCGTTTAATTTGTATGGCGCGTTTTACAGAGAACTGTCACAAAGATGCTGTGCAGAGAAACAGGAGAATTGGGCAAAAACCAGCAATGAGGGAACAGAAAACACCAAACAGCAAATGAGGTAAAAACTCCCAGTGGGAAGAAAAACCAAACCGATAGAACGAGATCTCAGAAGGAACCTGGCTAGAACCTGACTAGAACCTGGCTAGAACCTGGTTAGAGAGATTAACATAAACGTAATGAGGGATCTAACACAGCAAATAATCACGTGGGTTGAACATTTTGCATTAGTCTGAGATAGTAAAAGTAAAAACAAGGTGGAAATGATTTAATCTGTGATGAAAATAGACTTGTAATTTTGAAGTTGCTCAACTTGGTGTGCTTGCTAGCCAATGCTATAGGCATTCTCAGTAATAAGTAAGTAATTTAGTTCCTCATGTCAAGCAAAATGCATCAAATTCAGTGTGCTGAAAAGTATATCTAATATCATTCACTAGGCTTGGATTTATCTTGATTTTTTCTTGAAAGCCTGTCCAGTGCATGAAAAAGCAAAAGATTTATTTTTATTTTTAATATGTTTTATTAAAATTAAGGCATGTAATGTGCTTTATATTTTAGCGGTAGCTCAGTCAGCCTCTCGGCTACCCACCTTGATATTAATGTCACAATACCATTGGGCTGGGCGGTATACACTGTATTTATTATTTTTATACTGACACTATTACTAATTATTATTATTATTATAGGCCTATTATTTTTCATTATGTATTTTAATTCAAACAACGTTTGAATTAAAATGTTTAAATACGTAGTATTGCTTGTGGCTCTATTCTTAATGAAAGGCTAGGCTATATTCCGTTTGAATTAAAATGTTTAAATACATAGCATTGCTTGTGGCTCTATTCTTAATGAAAGGCTAGGCTATATTCCGTTTGAATTAAAATGTTTAAATACATAGCTTTGCTTGTGGCTCTATTCTTAATGAAAGGCTATATCTCATTTGTTAGATAAGGAAAAGAAATACTGCTGAAGAATGCTCCTAATCAGTGCTAAACAGAGACAGACACAACATTTCAACCAGAAGGTGTTCGTCAGGTACGTTGTGTCTGTCTCTCTTAAACACTGATTGGGAGCATTCTCTTCAGCAGCGAGCGGGTAATCTCTTTTTCTTATGTTGCTACTCATTTATTTACCCCGCACCTGTCTACATGTCTTTAGATGCTCTTTTATATCATTTGTACACATTGTCCATGATGTCAGAATGTAGAATGTGAGTGAATCAGTAGAATATTAAGTCTCAGTAGAGTTAAGTCTCAATAAAGCCATAATCGCATTATTGTCGTGAAGATAGGCAGGAAGATAAATGTACAATTCAATATTGTATTAAGCTGGAATCTTTTTGCAACATCAGTCAGATGCAGATACAGGAGAGTAGTGAGGGTGGGAAATAAACGATAGTGTAGCAACAGTGGCAGTGTTGAAGGACGATATGTCCCCAATATCATCTTTTCATAAAGTGCCATTACTCTCAATATAGATTTATATATACTTTAAATAATTGTGTAATTACACATTTTCAGTGTGAAAAGCAGGCCACATGATGCGGGGGGGGGGTCATGCTACTTTCTCTTTTTCCCAGAATTCCTGGCTACGCCCCTGTTCCTGCCTCTTTGTATCTGCAGTATCTTGTACTGCAGTATGCTGGGCATCTTTTCCTCATCCTTCTTTCTTTCCTCCCTATCTCCCTCTATCCCTCAATCATTGGACTACATTCCAACTACATTCCAACAACATTCCCAACTACATTACAACAACATTCCCAACTACATTACAACAATGCCATTCAAAGAGTCAAGTCGTCATAAGTGTTAGGACCATCAGGTATTTCAGATTTCAAAGGTTTACCATATTACTTTATTATTATTTATGAATAGAAAGCTGTGGGTATTGGTTTCACCCTTTCAAAGCATTTGTAGAGTACTTTATAAGAGAACTGCAGATGACGACCAGAGAACTGAATATGATAGAAAGCTATTGTGACGATGAAAGGAAAGAAAGATCTATTAGAGCTATTGCATATTATTTGTGTATTCCAAAGTCAACAGGGTATGCAAATTTGGATATGAGGCTAAATTCACAAAGTCTGCATTTATTTAATGTGTTTGTTTTAAACAGACTTTGAATAATATTTCAACAATGCCATTCAATGAGTTCCCTTATTTCAAGTTAGCATACGTATTGGGACAAAGCAAGTTTTGAGAAATGTAATGACTTGCAAGATAATATTTCATTGCATACCCGTTACATTTGATGACTGTATTGAGTCTAAGTCATGGAAATCACTCGGTTCATGATGTGATCCTTTGAGATGCTCTGCCAAGCTTTTACCACCACCTCTTTCAGTTACTGTGTGTTTCTTGGATTTTCAATATTCTCAGTTCCATCATACACACAAGAGAAGTGCATCCACAAACAGCCAAAAATATGATGCAATTCGATTTTAAACTGCCATTTTAAAGACAATCAGGCTGCATTCACCATTTGGCCTTCACAAATGTCGCTTTTAAAAACGCTGACATAATTACGTCCATTAATTTCCTCTCCAAAAGCGAAGCAGAGAAGGAAAGACCATTTTAACGCTCGCGAGTCAAATTAAAGGACAAAGGCTGGACTGAATCCAGGCCACTCTCCCTTGAGGCAAAGAAGAAAACTTGTATATTTGTATTCCTGCATTTTCCTTCCCTGTTAAAAGCATTGATGATAAATAATACATACAGCCACTCTGCACAGTGATTCAAGCCTTTTCCAGGCAGGTATTTCTCCTTTCCACAGGTGTCACCGCTGTTTATCTCAGGCTCAGTGGCAGAGGGCACACACTGACAGATCAGCCTTGTGACCTGCTCTTCCATTTCAATCTGATTAATCAGGTTTCAAGTTCAAGCCTCAAGCTTTATTTGCCATGTCAAACAATTACTGGTGCTAGGATATTGGGATTCTTAGTCTTGCTCTTCCTGTAGATCTCAATATAAATGTAAATAAATAAAAAACACCATATAGCCTAAGTATAAAAAGCACAATAAAACCATGAGTAGCAAAAATAAGAAAATAAAATGGCACTAAGCGGCTTGTGCAGTGACATGTCTCAGCCTGACAGTAGCCCAGTGAAGTGGCTATTGTAGCAGGTAGCAGTGCCCAGTGAAGTGGCTATTGTAGCCGGTAGCAGTGCCCAGTGAAGTGACTATTGTAGCAGGTAGCAGTGCCCAGTGAAGTGGCTATTGTAGCCGGTAGCAGTGCCCAGTGAAGTGGCTATTGTAGCAGGTAGCAGTGCCCAGTGAAGTGGCTATTGTAGCAGGTAGCAGTGCCCAGTGAAGTGGCTATTGTAGCAGGTAGCAGTGCCCAGTGAAGTGGCTATTGTAGCAGGTAGCAGTGCCCAGTGAAGTGGCTATTGTAGCCGGTAGCAGTGCCCAGTGAAGTGGCTATTGTAGCAGGTAGCAGTGCCCAGTGAAGTGGCTATTGTAGCAGGTAGCAGTGCCCAGTGAAGTGGCTATTGTAGCAGGTAGCAGTGCCCAGTGAAGTGGCTATTGTAGCCGGTAGCAGTGCCCAGTGAAGTGGCTATTGTAGCAGGTAGCAGTGCCCAGTGAAGTGGCTATTGTAGCAGGTAGCAGTGCCCAGTGAAGTGGCTATTGTAGCAGGTAGCAGTGCCCAGTGAAGTGGCTATTGTAGCAGGTAGCAGTGCCCAGTGAAGTGGCTATTGTAGCAGGTAGCAGTGCCCAGTGAAGTGGCTATTGTAGCAGGTAGCAGTGCCCAGTGAAGTGGCTATTGTAGCAGGTAGCAGTGCCCAGTGAAGTGGCTATTGTAGCAGGTAGCAGTGCCCAGTGAAGTGGCTATTGTAGCAGGTAGCAGTGCCCAGTGAAGTGGCTATTGTAGCAGGTAGCAGTGCCCAGTGAAGTGGCTATTGTAGCAGGTAGCAGTGCCCAGTGAAGTGGCTATTGTAGCAGGTAGCAGTGCCCAGTGAAGTGGCTATTGTAGCAGGTAGCAGTGCCCAGTGAAGTGGCTATTGTAGCAGGTAGCAGTGCCCAGTGAAGTGACTATTGTAGCAGGTAGCAGTGCCCAGTGAAGTGGCTATTGTAGCAGGTAGCAGTGCCCAGTGAAGTGGCTATTGTAGCAGGTAGCAGTGCCCAGTGAAGTGGCTATTGTAGCCGGTAGCAGTGCCCAGTGATGATAGTGGTTTAGTGGGGTGAAGAAAAGAAGGCTAGTAGGTAGGGGGGGTTGGGGATGATCGTGATGTAAAAAAAAAAAAACTGTTGCCAATCTTGCCAAATTGACTCCTGTTTTGATTTCCCCTCAAAATAGCAAATTGTGCTGTTACACCACGAGGATCGGGGGTTCAATCCCCGGTCCTGCCAGATCCGAGTAAGGTCGGTGCCGTGAGGGAGCGGCAGTTGGTGGCTGCTCCCGGGGTGGGGGGAGGGACTTGGTGAGAGTGGTCGTGCATAAGATGGCCCTGCAAATTGCGTCACCGCAGATCAAATGCAGCGAAAACGTCCAATCACATCATGCATATAAACTCACAGTACAAATTCAACATCACCAGCTCCGCTCTCCTGTCAATTCACAGTGTATTCATCTTTAGCTAGCTATCTTTCAGCAGACAAGAAGCGGCTACTTGCCATGTCTACATCAGATGAAAAAGGCTTTCATAAATAATTATATTGCTTTTTTTATGGGCATTTTCAAAGCAAAAGGTTCAGAGAAACGGTTCAGACGGTAAAGCAGATTCTAAAAAACCCAGGAATTTAGTGGAGTCAGTTGCAGTCACAGTGACAGTGCTAATGCTAGCAGCTTACACTTTGTGAAAAAGCAAATTAATTGAGAGAAGTCAGGAGGCGTCGGGCGATGATAGTGGTAGCACAAGCAGGAAGTAGCCACAGAAAGTAGCTTATGAACACATCGGTGATGTGCAGTGGGCGTGTTGTGTGGTGAAATAAAGGCCGTGATTCATATTATTATATATTTTGACTATTTGAAATGCTTGTAAGCATTAATAGAGGATTGCTGGAGCATAACTGATTTCCCACTCAACCATCTGTTACAGCACCATAACCAGACAGATTCATTTATTCATTTTTCTGATGAGCAACTTACAAGGCAAACATTACCAAATAGATGCATGGGATAAATACATTAATTTGTTTTCCGATATCTCTGAGCTCATTAACTGCGTGGTTCATTTTATACATCCTTCTTTCTTGTCTTCATCAAGGGTGCTAATAAATTTGGAAGTGACTAAGTTAAAAAATGTAATATAGAATAGTGTACTACACACACTTGACAATGTGTCTACAGTACAATAAACCAAGAGGGAGCTTAGATATAGTAAGCATAATAGGTAAATTAAAGAATGATTGGCTATAATAGTTAACTTCAGTCTCAAGGCTACTGTGAATGGAATGGCAGTGTTCTTAGATCTGTAACCGATAATACGCTGAGAGGATCAGAATGCATGGCAAAATTTCATTTTTCTTAGATTATTCTGTTGCCAGATGTGATCATGGCCTTGTCATTTTTTACCATGTTCACCTACACCCTGACCAGCTGTAAAATAAAGTTTGGAATGTGTACATTTCCAATTAATTTTCACAAGTCAGACCTTCCCCAGCTGCCATTGACGTGTTTTGATTTATTTCAGGCTGTTGAAACCACCAGACATGATTTCAACCAGCTACAAACTCAGGGACTGGAAAGTTTCAGATGTTACTTTCAACTTTATATGTTGGTATGCTAAGACATACTCAAGTTGAGTTGAAAAAAGTGAATTAGAGCTACTGGGGGTCTAATGGAGACTTGCCTAGGGCTCACATTCACTCACGTATTCAGGTTTATTTATGTGATATTGCTGTATAATGCTACGTTGAATTTATGCTGCTCGAGTACAAAAGTTCATTTCTCAACACAAGGTCTCCAAATAGATCAAATACATAATTATGCATATACTGTAGTTATTACTTATAAAAATAAATAATTAAAAAGCTCTAAAAGCAGTCAAAATATGTCACTGTCAGGCATCTGTTGTGGTGTGGGGCTGATTTTGGGCCCTGATTTGCCCTGGTAGGCATCTTGTGGCTTCGAGCCCCATGTCGTTACACCTTCAATTATGTTTTGTTGTCATTCATAAATGTTTCCAAAACAGTTGAAGATTTGAAATGATGTTCAGTACACTGTAGATACTGATAAAAAGGAAACATGTTTGCATGTTGTACATATACACACAACCTTTTGGAGATGCTAGAACTTCGCAAGACGTTTTCAAGTTTGGTACACTACTGTTAAACCCTTGAGCACGCCATTCAAATATTGTAAATACTTCTGTTCAAACGGCTGACATGTGAAGGGTTTGCTACTGCACGTTTGTATTCACATCTGCATCTGTGAGGGATTCTGTCAGCGGTGAATCAAATGCGACGGGGGGTCAGAATAAGTCACCCACAAAGGTGAGGACCACTGGAGGAGGAAAATAAAAAATACTTCTGGCTAAACAGCCAAATAATAATCAACCCAGGAAAAGTTGGCGAACTCGAAGACACGAGTGAGGAGAACAAAACAAAGTTTCCCGAGCTCAAATACTAGAGCTGACACGGGGAAAATAACAGAAAAGAAACACCTTCGGCACGTAACACTAAAACGGCAAGTAGGAACAGAAATGGCACCAACGAGGAATAATCCTCAACGTCAAAACTAACGTAGCTAAAGCAAGTCCCTCGTAAACATAAAGCAAAGCTTTAATATTAAGAGGTCGCTTGTACCTGACTACACCTGGCTCAGTGTTGAGTCGATAAGACGGACCGAAGCACGGAAGTGCGGGACTTAAATAGTCGACAGGTAACTAGCACAGGTGAAGCGACTGAGTGCAGGGAGAAAACAAAACCCTGAAACGGAGAGTGCTATCGAGTTGCTCAGAGGATGAACAGCCGTAGAGATAACGAAAGCCTGCTACGACCATGACAGAATCAGAGTATTTCCAATATAAATTGTTCTCATTTTGCAATTTGATGTGGAACATACAGTTTCATTGACCACATTCTCTTGAGATGGTAAGCTGATGAAACGCAGGTTCAAGTTGCATTAAATAATTTAGGAAAGTTTGGATAGCACTGCTTTGGAATAGAGCTAGTGTATTTAGTGTGAGGTACGATAGGCAATATTGTTAGTTATTTGGCCACATTTTGATATCAATACTTTTAAAGACTGGCCTATTTTTTGGCTATGCGTGAGTAACTTGGCTTTTTTTACGTCGGAGACTTTTTTTTGTGAGATATCACTGATTTTTGGTAGGTAACTAATGATGAATAATGCAAGATAATGACACAGAGACATGCATACAGAATACATGCATTCCAAATAAATGCATGCAGACATTCGCGTAACCATAACGCCCTCTACTGACGAGAATGAGAACATTAACTCCTATTATCCATAGCCCACAATTACATTAAAAGAGTTTGTAGATGAGCTGTATTTAATGTCTAATGAAATAAATTTGAACAGCACCACCTGAGCCATGGATCATGAAGCAGCATGTAAATTAATTAACCAAGTCTATGTAGAGACATTCGTGCACAATAGGCTAGACGCAAACACATTCTAGCTGAAAGAAAGACATACAGCCTCAATAGTTAGTACAGCCTAAATAGTTTGCATAAGTAAAATATGGAAATATCTTTTCTTTTTCCATGACATTTGTGAAAGACAAACCAGAGCGTTGCAGCGAGGGACGCTATAGCAGGCAACGACAGCAAACTACTTTCTTGTTCGATCTGTGCTTCCCTCCGGTAATTTCACAAATGTCATGGCAAAAAAAAACTGTTGGCGTAGCTCGAAGCATCCACGTTTGTGTGAGGTAGGCTATGTTTCGCATTTTTCAGTGTCCGTCTGACTCGCCATTTCGCTGTCGTACAAGTGAAACATTGAACAGTTAACATTGGACAAATCTTTTGCCTTTGCAATAAAAATATGTTTGTAATTAGATTAACCTCCTGTGCTATTCTAGCCTTAATTAGATTAACCTCCTGTGCTATTCTAGCCTTAATTAGATGAACCTCCTGTGCTATTCTAGCCTTAATTAGATGAACCTCCTGTGCTATTCTAGCCTTAATTAGATTAACCTCCTGTGCTATTCTAGCCTTAATTAGATTAACCTCCTGTGCTATTCTAGCCGTAATTAGATTAACCTCCTGTGCTATTCTAGCCGTAATTAGATTAACCTCCTGTGCTATTCTAGCCGTAATTAGATTAACCTCCTGTGCTATTCTAGCCTTAATTAGATTAACCTCCTGTGCTATTCTAGCTGTAATTAGATTAACCTCCTGTGCTATTCTAGCCGTAATTAGATTAACCTCCTGTGCTATTCTAGCCTTAATTAGATTAACCTCCTGTGCTATTCTAGCCTTAATTAGATTAACCTCCTGTGCTATTCTAGCCTTAATTAGATTAACCTCCTGTGCTATTCTAGCCTTAATTAGATTAACCTCCTGTGATATTCTAGCCTTAATTAGATTAACCTCCTGTGATATTCTAGCCTTAATTAGATTAACCTCCTGTGCTATTCTAGCCTTAATTAGATTAACCTCCTGTGCTATTCTAGCTGTAATTAGATTAACCTCCTGTGATATTCTAGCCTTAATTAGATTAACCTCCTGTGCTATTCTAGCCGTAATTAGATTAACCTCCTGTGCTATTCTAGCCTTAATTAGATTAACCTCCTGTGATATTCTAGCCTTAATTAGATTAACCTCCTGTGCTATTCTAGCCTTAATTAGATTAACCTCCTGTGCTATTCTAGCTGTAATTAGATTAACCTCCTGTGCTATTCTAGCCGTAATTAGATTAACCTCCTGTGCTATTCTAGCCTTATTTAGATTAACCTCCTGTGCTATTCTAGCCGTAATTAGATTAACCTCCTGTGATATTCTAGCCTTAATTAGATGGCTTAAAAGAACAAAGAATCCATTAATATGGCCAATGATCTGAGCTCTCTAAATATGGGTTTAATGATCAGTGTTTAAGTACCTAGCCAAAGCTTCACCAGAAGAAGGTCACATAATGTGCTGTGACAAGCAAACAAGGTGCTCGCGCTCTATAATATGACATATAGATTACAATACAGCACTGATTTCACTTGGATAAATAATTTTTAAATCTGAGAGTCACACACTCAAATCTCTCCTTTCTGTGTTTATCAGCTTTTGCTGAAACGTTGATCATTATTAAAACAACGGAAAAGGATAATTTGAGTGTGCGACTCAGATTTTTTTATCCTTGTGCTCGGTTGGTCTGCACCTTGCTAACTTTTGGGTGTGCGCCATTTTGTCTTTATACTTGGAGAAATAATGCAATATAAATGTGTGAAATACCACATGATTTTTATGGATTAAGTCTGAAGAACGAGAGGACGCCTTATGAGCAAACTCGCTGTCATGTACTGTAATTAATGGGCTCCCCTAAGTGGTCCGTATTCAGCTTGCCCTTAAGTGACTTGGAAGATTTAATTTACACAAACACATTCTTGTTTCATAATCAGCCGACCGGTGTCTTCAATTACTCTAGCTGTTTGATGATTACTTTAAGTTCTGGATGAATTGCTTAATAAAGGACAATCAGATTAGAAGGAGGCAGTGTGCAGCCCTTAACCGTTTCACACACTTTCAGAAGGAAAGTACTGCTACACGGTTCGGCTTTTAAAGCTTGAGCACACTCAGCTGTTGGTGTGTACCTATAAATGTCCCTGCCAGTATGTGCAACAGGCTACATTTAAAAATAAAAACCCTGGTTGTGATATGGCCCATAGTCCAAAAATGGTATATAATTATAATATCATGGTATAATGGTAAATATAAAATGCCAAAATTGTGGCATCAATTTATTTTATTTTGCTTCTCATAATTAAATAACTAAATTCACATAACCACTAACATATAGTTTCACCTTGAATTTCTGTTGCTGAATAAGGTGATACACTTTTTGCGTATTTAATTTTGCGTTTTAAGTTCTAAAACCCTCATTATTGTAAGGTGCTTTGAGTTTGAGAAAGGTGCTATATGCACAGCATTATTATTATTATTATTATTATTATTACGATAACCTCGGTATTCTTTATGATACCCTAAGTGCTTCTTGGGGGAGCCGGAATGGAATACATGAGAAGAGTGCCACAGTGTTTCTTTTGACCAGACTCAATTCAGATTGGGCCAATGGCAACTGGAGTCCTACACGGAGACACAGTCAGTTGACCCGTCCAAGAACTGTAAGAACCTGTGGATGATTCAGGGGTTTTTGTGCGCTCAGGTGTGGGGGCGTCCTTAATTTAATGAGGATACTCAGAGGCAGACTGGCGGGCTCTGGTGAACCCTGAAGCCACCCCCCCCCCCACCCCACAAACAATTTCATAAATCAAAATTGAGTTTGTGAATTCACAGTGTATGTTTACAGCATATCAAAGAGCTTGAGTAATACAGTAAGTGATATTTGTTTGCTGTTTGCAGGGAAGCATATTGCCATGCCAACCCAAACTATTACAGTCGTGCAAGAAACGATCACTTACTATTTCTTTTGCTCCAAATTTATGTTTCTTTGAACATATATATATTTTTTTTCTTGCAAAAAAAATAAAGTAATACCCATTTCACCCAGGTTATGAACATTAGCATTTTGCATGTGCTGTTGCCTAGCAACACAACTTACAGCTGCTTTTGACAGTATGACCAGCGATGTACAGTACGACTCCGCAGTGATATCCAGTTTATACTATTATTCTGTTATTACTATTTAGGCTAATTAAAATAATAATCAAAATAATTTAAAAAATATATATTTTCAGTCATCACCAGCTGAACTTTAGATTTGATATAGTGATATCTAAATATGCCAAAGCTGGAGAATATGGGCTGCCCTGTGGATCCGTATTCGGCGTGATTTATTTTCCAAATGAGCCAGTAAATTACACATCATGGTCCCCTTTGCCAGCACACAAATCCATATTCAATCATATAAAAAATTATTCTTATTGTTTTACTTTGGAAGAAAAAGTTAAACATCATCAGTTCATTTTGGGTGACTTTGCCCAGGTGTTTGTCTCAAACATGCTCAGTCAGGCACAGTCCGAGCTCCTCCATCTTCTCTAGGTGTTTGTCTCAAACATGCTCAGTCAGGTACAGTCCGAGCTCCTCCATCTTCTCTAGGCGTTTGTCTCAAACATGCTCAGTCAGGCACAGTCCGAGCTCCTCCATCTTCTCTAGGCGTTTGTCTCAAACATGTTCAGTCAGGCACAGTCCGAGCTCCTCCATCTTCTCTAGGTGTTTGTCTCAAACATGCTCAGTCAGGCACAGTTCGAGCTCCTCCATCTTCTCTAGGCGTTTGTCTCAAACATGCTCAGTCAGGCACAGTCCGAGCTCCTCCATCTTCTCTAGGCGTTTGTCTCAAACATGCTCAGTCAGGCACAGTCCGAGCTCCTCCATCTTCTCTAGGTGTTTGTCTCAAACATGCTCAGTCAGGCACAGTCCGAGCTCCTCCATCTTCGCTAAAATGCAGTATTAACTTGTGAATAATGAGGGGACCACTGTGGATAGCACTAGGGTTTTCGTGCTGAAAGAATGCATTGCGCTTGATGCAGTAATTGACCATTCGCTAAGCCCCATCCACCTTGTACGTAAATCTTTGTGTTCATCAAAGCAAAAATAGCGTTCTCAACCATGAAAGTAGGCTACTAGCCTTTTGAAAAAATGGTAACTTGAGGAACTTTTGGAAAAATTGATCTTCCATAGTTTAAATGATTCAAAATAGATTTTATGATTCCAGGCAGAATTATTTCCATCACAGCTTGCCATCTCATTTGATAGCTTGCTACCACAGTGAATGTCTGTAACTAGTGATAGTTACAGAAATCAGCAGACAGACAAGCTGGCTTAGCTATGCATAGCAAACCTTATCTCATTCATGAAGACGTTATCCTCATCAGTCTGTTTACGAGATGGAGTCTGGTAACGTTATTCATTGTTAGCTAATGTTTTAAAAATATATCTCCAAACACTTACATACAGTCTTTTATATGATTTAGTAAGCTAACTAAACATCCATAGGTTTTTCTTTTTTTACCATGGAGCAAACATAGGTGTGCTTCGTAATCTTCGAGGGGTTCAAAGGTCGCCCACCTAGTTTTATCCACAGCCTACACTTTTCCTCATTTGATTTGGGTTTTGGAAACGGGAACAAGTGACATCCTCCAAACTCTTTAGATCAGTTTTGCAGGTTCCCCAATCTCACTGTTTGACCATGATGACAAGCTAGCCTACAACTAGGAAAGCTTGACAGAGGACCACTGCCTAGAAATGGTTCCTAGGCTATGATTTGACTATCGCCGCTTGGAGGAGGGGTTTCACAAAGGGTCAGTTGTTGTAGTTATAGCCCAATGATTATTATTTTTGAAAGCTAAAGGTTGTAAATATAATCGAGAAACTGTGATATTAAAGTGATGTAATGATTGGAGTGTAGGTTCAGAAAACCAAATGCGACTGACAGGGAATCAGAAAGCGAGTGTAATACAGACTCTCCACAGAAACGGAAACTGACCGCAGGGGGAGGAGTTACACAAAAGATCGGGAACAAAACCTCCCTGGCATGAGCCAAAATCATAAACAACCTCAAAAGAAGGTGAATCTCGAATAAACAGCAAGAATAATAAACCAACAGAAGAAAACCTCACGCACTAACTAGGAGGTGTAGACCAGAGGTAAAATAAAGATCCAAAGAATACGTGAAAAGAAAGAACATATATCTTTAAACTCAAGCGAAAAAGAGTTTAAAACCGCACGATACCAGGCAGCCAAAACAAAGAAGGAGATGTAACTATGTAACCCTATATTAGCTAAATCTCTAACCGGCTGCGTTCTCTATTTTGACAAACCAAGAATGCGATGACCGAAGAGCGGGGGCTTCAATTGGTTCTAGAAACGGGACCCCCGAATGGCAAAGGTCGCCTATGCCCTTATGTTAGGCTATAAGATTATGACAGGACAGAAACAGGATCGTATATGCATAGTACATTTCCAATAATAATGCAACAAAACGCTGATTATTTATCCGTTTTAAACCAAGAACCAGTATTCATGCTTTTGGACAGTATTCAGCATCTGAATTGGCCAAAAATAAAAGGTATCAGTGCATCGCTACGCTAAAGCGAAGAACAGAGAGGGCGTGCACGTGTAAGTGTTTCAGATCGCTAGCGACAGTCCCCTTAAAACACGGGCTTCGTCACGTTATTTCCCCCAAGGTTGATAAATTATCCCAAATAGGAACTCCAAGCGCTGTTAGTTTCGCTCGCCTTGTAGTATTGATTTGATTTGCCTCTGTGTCCCTCAGTCCCTGGCCCCATTGACAACACTCTGCTTATTTAATGATGTAAAAATAATTTAATAGAGCAACTTAATGTCGGCGTCCCATTGGGGCTATCGGGCTTACACGGCTTCATTAAAAGACACGGAGCCCCTCGATCCAAGCAGACGGCACTGATCCTCCTGCTGATTCAGAGATGAATGCACAATGAAATGAGGTAGAATCAAGGCCAACAGGCGAGGCACTCGTACGTTTATGTACTTTATCATTTCTCTGAAGTTTGTCAAAGCCACAAATGAGGAAACATGGGGTACCTGTACAAACTGTACATAGAATATTTAATGCATTTATGTATTTGCAATAAAAGGCCTCAGACACATTCCTGTATTCCCAACAAAATAAATTAATAAATAATAATAAATATATACATTAATAAATAAAATCTAATTGTTTGCAAGCTACCAGTTATGAAAACACATCAATAACTAATATAATAGCTAATGTGAGCTAATCTCATAAATCAGATCAAACCAGGCTGGTATAAATCTGCATATTCTGACAGCAAGCACCAGAAGTACAAAAACCTTTTCATGAATTATAGAAATATTTTCAGTGAAGGATAAAAGTACAACAATTGTGTTTATTTTTAACACACCTACATTACTAATATTATTAAGTTGTTGAAGCGGTAGCAGTAGTTGTACACTGCTCAAAAAAATGAAGAGAACACTTATTCATCACAGTATGAGTCAATTAAACCAAACCGGTCATGCTGGATGATGTTGGAGGCAGTATAACATTCGCCACGGCGTCTCCAGACTCTTTCACGTCTGTTACATGTGCTCAGTGTGAACCTGCTCTCATCTGTGAAGAGAACGGGGCGCCAATGGCGAACCTGCCAATTCTGGTGTTTTCTGGCAAATGCCAATCGAGCCGCACGGTGCTGGGCTGTGAGCACAGGTCCCACTACAGGACGTCGGGCCCTCATGCCACCCTCATGGAGTCTGTTTCTGACAGTTTGGTCAGAAACATGCACACGAGTAGCCCGCTGGAGGTCATTTTGTAGGGCTCTGGGTTGTTGCCCTTCTACGGCCCTGTCCAGCTCTCCTCATGTAATGGCCCGTCTCCCGGAATCTCCTCCACGCTCTTGAGACTGTGCTGGGAGACACAGCAAACCTTCTTGCGATGGCACGTATGGATGCGCCATCCTGGAGGAGCTGGACAACCTGAATGGGCTGCAGGTACCGCCTCATGCTACCAGTAGTGACAAGGGCACTAGCAAAATGCAAAACTAGAGAAAAATCAGTCAGGAAAAATAAGGAGAGAGAAATGGTCTGTGGCCACCACCTGCAAAACCATTTACTTTTTGGGGGTTGTCTTGCTGTTGCCTCTCCTGTCCACCTGTTGTCACTCATTTGCACCAAAGCAGGTGAAATTGATTCACAATCAATCGTTTACGCTTCCTAACCGGACAGATCGATATCCCAGAGGTTTAATTGACTTGGTGTTATACTGTGTGATTAAGTGTTCCCTTCATTTCTTTGAGCAGTGTATTATGACTGCATATTGTATCCTGAATAAGGCTGTTATTATATAGACACTTGTTACACTATTTAAAGGGAAACCCTTTATTTCCCTTCATACAACTTCTACTCAAGTCGCCTTTTGTGTGCGCCTGTTCATACTGTGCAAGCACAAACCATAACTGTAAATAATATTGTTAATGAATCCCTGGATATCAGTATTGCACTGAAAAGCCCCAATGGATAAAAACTCATTATTTGCTCTGCTGCTAAACCCACAATAACAGTAATGTGTGTGGTGTGTGTGTGTGTGTGTGTGTGTGTGTGTGTGCGCGTGCGCGGCTGTGTTTTATGCAGTATAGCTCAGTATAATAGTGCATTCAAGCCGAAGTATTCAGGTGGATGCAGTGCCTATCCTAGTGAGGCCTTATTAGTTTGGTACAGTTATTTGATTAAAAAAAGCTGGAAAGCGGCTATATCTTATAATTATGTGATTTTATGGCAGGTTGCTGTGCGCCAGGCGCTCTCTCTCTCTCGAGACGGAGAGACGGGTTAATGCCAGGAGTAGTGTGGAAGTAGTGTGGAGCAGACAGCTGTTGTGCGCTCTGGTGACACACGAACGTCTTTAATCTTGTACACGCGACAGGGCAGGGTTGCCATGTTCTCAGCCACCACAGAGTGGGGAATCTGTACCCAAGAGATGGTGAATACAGTGACTGAAAGACAGAAGTTAAATAACAAAAATGAAAAATTTTAATAATAAATAAATAAACCTTGCCAGGGCCATAGCCTGAAGCATCATCATAGGCTGATCTACAACATGTAAAAAAGATCTAATGGACTTGTCTTATGAATATGTATCTCTGAAATGTTTGTTCTTTGCACTTGCACCTTTTTGCACAATGTCATTTTGTACCAACTATATATATATTTTTTCTTTTTCACTAGACATTTTAGTTTTATAGAGTGTGTTCTGCTTTTTTTTCTCATAATTTAAGTGAAAAGCCACACCTTCATGAAATGTCATTGGCTCCTCATTCAGCCATATTTTATCATAGAAAGGTGACTAGTCAAATGATGCTTTATTTCAGTGCTTGCATAAATCAGGCTTAATATTAGTTATACTGTTAGAAAATGTTACTTATAATGCTATAATAATGTTATAATATTTGCTTAATGTACAGTAGCCCTTGGGGGCAGGCCTTTATATCCACTCTAATAAATTGATGTTTATTAACCATTACCATGCTGTATTCCTATAATATTATACTTTATTGCGAATACTAATGGCTTATGGGCAATAGTCTTAGGAAACATGGAGGTTACAGTTGGTTACTGTTTAATATTTAAATAAGTTTCATCTCAGGACAGAAAAACAATTGCCGTCCATCCATCCTCATCCTGAAAATTAGTCTGGGACTGTTTTTATTATTATTATTTGGTTTGTATAGTTATGCGAAGTGCATCTGGAAGTGTTCGGATTGACTCTACTTTCATTAGCTGGACCACTGAACTCAAGAATGCATGCAATGATGGAAAGGTCTTAGTGTTGTCCTCACTTTGGCAACAAGCCCAGACATTACACTTCTGAATCATAGCTTCAATTTTAACCGGCACGCGAAATGCAGTTGTGGAGATGCCCTGTAGTCATAGGTTCAGTTCATTGAGGTGAAAGAACAGATTTCCTAAATAGGCAAGTTGTGTGAACCACTCCTCGTCATGCAAAAAGTCCAAAAAATAAGAATTTAATTTCATTTAAAAGAAACGTTTCAGCACTTTGCCATCAGAAAACTAATTTCATGATATTCTCCAGTGCTAGAGTCGACAGCTGCTCTGATCTTAGTATTTCCACTATACACGGATCCACCATTGAGAGAGTCTCTGTCTATAAATATCTAGGCATATGGATTGATGAGCATCTTACGTTTAGAACTCATATAGATAAGCTTGTAACTAAACTAAGGCAAAAAATTGGTTTTCTTTATGGAAATAAATCAAATTTTCCATTGTTCTGTAGAAAGAGGGTTATTGATGCTGTTTTCATGCCTGTACTTGATTATGGTGATGTGATCTACAGGCATGCCTCTGACTCTGTTCTTAAGCCTCTGGATGCCGTTTACCATTCCGCCATTAGGTTTATCACTGGTGATCCCTATAGAACTCATCATTGTGCTCTGTACGCTAATGTCGGATGGACTTCTCTCTCTCAGAGACGCGACAAGCACATGTACATTTTTATCTACAAGGCCCTTCTTGGCAAACTTCCCGCTTATATTACTTCTTTGCTTGTCCAGCCTACTAGAACTCATTTTACAAGGTCCTGTGATTGGCTCACACTACTCGTCCCTAGGGCTCGAACTGAGCTGGGCAAACGCGCCTTTTCTCATCACGCTCCTGCTGCCTGGAACTTACTGCAAAGCACTTTTAAGTTGGACTCTTTAGTTTCCCTCAGTCACTTTAAAACTTTACTGCTAGATCATTTTATTTCCGATTGTACTTGTTTTAATTGACTGATTTATCCTGTTTCTTATTTTCTAGTACCGGTTTTATTGTATGATTTTTGTCATGTTTTTATTTAGTTTTATTTTTGCCTGTTTGTTGTTTCTAAATGCACTGTTTACTCGACATCACTGTAAATGAGGCCTTCACCTCAGCTGATTTTTTTCGAGTCAAAATAAAGGTCAAATGAAATGAATGAAAAACAACACACCTCCGGATGAGGTAGGACTGTGGCACGGTCACTACCTATTCCATCACCTCCGGATGAGGTAGGACTGTGGCACGGTCACTACCTATTCCATCACCTCCGGAGGAGGTAGGAGTGCGGTATGGTCCCTGCCTATTCCATCACCTCCGGAGGAGGTAGGAGTGCGGTATGGTCCCTGCCTATTCCATCACCTCCGGAGGAGGTAGGAGTGCGGTATGGTCCCTGCCTATTCCATCACCTCCGGATGAGGTAGGAGTATAGTATGGTCACTGCCTATTTCATTACACAAGTAAGAAAATGCACAGAAGACGAGGGACCTTGCTTTAACAATGTTGACCATCTTTTTCAGACCAGTGCCATCCAGCACATTTTTCGGGCACAGTGGCTTGGACGTGCATCACCACCCCACTGTGCTTCACCACCCCACTGTGCTTCACCACCCCACTGTGCTTCACCACCCCACTGTGCTCCTCCACCCCACTGTGCTCCTCCACCCCACTGTGCTTCTCCACCCCACTGTGCATCACGACCCCACTGTGCATCACGACCCCACTGTCCTTCACCACCCCACTGTCCTTCACCACCCCACTGTGCATCACCACCCCACTGTGCTTCTCCACCCCACTGTCCTTCACCACCCCACTGTGCTTCACCACCCCACTGTGCTCCTCCACCCCACTGTGCTTCTCCACCCCACTGTTCTTCTCCACCCCACTGTGCTTCTCCACCCCACTGTGCTTCTCCACCCCTGTTCTTCTCCACCCCACTGTCCTTCTCCACCCCACTGTCCTTCTCCACCCCACTGTCCTTCTCCACCCCACTGTCCTTCTCCACCCCACTGTGCTTCTCCACCCCACTGTTCTTCACCACCCCACTGTGCATCACCACCCCACTGTGCATCACCACCCCACTGTTCTTCACCACCCCACTGTGCTTCTCCACCCCACTGTGCTAATCCACCCCACTGTTCTTCTCCACCCCACTGTGATTCTCCCATCAATAATTCGAAACCGGCAGTACAAATGTGAACACACTCTGTCCATTCAAGACTGTCCAATAGTTTAAAAATGTCCTCACTTGTTGTCCTAGTCTCCAACGGTTTGCAAAACAGCATGTTCTTCTCAATGGAATCCTTAGGAATATGACACAAACAAAAAGCTCTGTGTAGGCCCCTCTGATCGAGTGGACTGTAACTCCTCTAGATCTGTAATGTCTTTTTGGCCTTTCCCCCCCCCCAACATTGCCCCAGCTATATTAGCAGCTGCAGAATGAAGTCCTCAATAATGTTGTGGAGCTGGCCTGTCTTATACACTCTGTAGCTTACCATGCAGGATGGTCATTTTTATGGCATTCACAGCTGCTCACAGATAGGCCTTCCTTCCAGAAAGATGCCTCTTTTCTCCCTATAAAAACGCCTGTGGTTTGCCCTTCAGGTGGGGATGTTTCATGTATAAATGTCCGTATAGTACACTTGGTTTCATTTCATTATTGGACAGCACCACTGCGCATACTACACAGCAGGGGTAGTGGGACATCTAAGCTACGGACATAAGAGTGAAACCGATAGCGATATCATTTCCCTCGCATTTCCACCTTTTCCCTGAAGCTCTTTCCTGTAGATCTGCCGCTGGGCGCTTTGTTTGTGCCGGGGGCTTTCTCTTCTCCTACCCTTCAGACTGGAGGTCAATGGCAGTCTCACAGGGGCTTTCTCTTCTCCTACCCTTCAGACTGGAGGTCAATGGCAGTCTCACAGGGGCTTTCTCTTCTCCTACCCTTCAGACTGGAGGTCAATGGCAGTCTCACAGGGGCTTTCTCTTCTCCCACCCTTCAGACTGGAGGTCAATGGCAGTCTCACAGGGGCTTTCTCTTCTCCTACCCTTCAGACTGGAGGTCAATGGCAGTCTCACAGGGGCTTTCTCTTCTCCCACCCTTCAGACTGGAGGTCAATGGCAGTCTCACAGGGGCTTTCTCTTCTCCTACCCTTCAGACTGGAGGTCAATGGCAGTCTCACAGGGGCTTTCTCTTCTCCCACCCTTCAGACTGGAGGTCAATGGCAGTCTCACATGGGCTTTCTCTTCTCCTACCCTTCAGACTGGAGGTCAATGGCAGTCTCACAGGGGCTTTCTCTTCTCCTACCCTTCAGACTGGAGGTCAATGGCAGTCTCACATGGGCTTTCTCTTCTCCAACCCTTCAGACTGGAGGTCAATGGCAGTCTCACATGTGCTTCCAGCATTGCTACTGATGATGACGCTAGCGATAGCCGTGTTAGCGAGTGGCTTTGACGACGAGGTTGCAGCTGCCAGAAAATGGACAAAATAGTTAGATGTAGCTACATTTGCAGCCAATTAAAACATAATTTATTTTTAGTGGGCCTGTGAGCCCCTTCTCTAGCCAGATTCCTTCCCAGATTTCTTCCCATCGTGGAGTTTCTTTTTCGCCAACGTTTGAATGTTTTTCGTCCCACCAGAAAGTTTTTACCTCGTTTGCTGTTCGGGGGCTCAGGCCTGGTTTTTGCACAATCTTCCTTTTTTTCTGTACAGTGTCTTTGTGGCAGTTCTCTGTAAAAAGTGCTGTACAAAATAAATTGGAATAACATTATCCCATCCCATACATACCTCAATGTATATTATATCTCTCATTGTATAATATTTAAAGACTACCCTGACAATTGGCCATTTGCTTGGCTTTGTAGTCTTTCTTTAATTTGAGAGCTTAGAAAACTACAGTACGGTATCATGCTGTAAAAAACCCAGCTGCTCATCTTTAAATGAACCGTTTTAATGAGTCGTTTTTTTTTCAGCTTGTTTGTTCACGAGACACCGCACATTCCCGTGGTCACGGCAACAACCTCTCTCCCTCACTTAATTGCTTTGTTTAACAAAGTGGCAATCAATCAATCACCCAACCTCCTTCCGTTACTCTATCCAGCCGTGAAATAGACTGGAAGGACACGTTTCAAGTTCGCTTTCCCAAAACACTTTTCCGTACCTTTTTTTTTTTTTTTTTTTTTGACGGTCATTGAATACGGCTTTGTTTGACACTTTTTTTAGGCTTTTAAAAAAATTCTACCCTTTCTTTCTCATGCCACTTTTTTGGTAGCAACTGTCAACACACATTATATCTTAAATTTGCCACAGAAAAAGGTGCAAAATTATACAGGGGTTCCCCCTCTCTCTCTTAATACAAGGGTTCCCACTCTCTCTCTCTTAATACAGGGGTTCCCACTCTCTCTCTCTCCCTCTCTCTCTCTCTCTCTTAATACAAGGGATCCCTCTCTCTTAATCCAGGGGATCCCTCCCTCCCTCTCTCTCTCTCTCTTAATACAGGGGATCCCTCTTTCTTAATACAGGGGTTCATGTCCTTTGTCCTTGAGAATCCTCATGTGCTGGTTTTCATTCCAGCCTTAATAGTAATTTCTGAAGTATAAAATCAGTTAATGTTTATTTTTTTATTTTTTTTAAATGAGTCACTTTTAATGCTTAATGAGATATGGTTAACCCT
The DNA here is from genome assembly GCA_022702515.1 of Ilyophis sp. 1 JC-2022. Taxonomy (NCBI): domain Eukaryota; kingdom Metazoa; phylum Chordata; class Actinopteri; order Anguilliformes; family Synaphobranchidae; genus Ilyophis; species Ilyophis sp. 1 JC-2022. The sequence goes on from CM040396.1 coordinate 2,193,391, forward strand.
CGTAATGGCACTCTTTTTTATATCAGAAACAGATATAGAAATTTAATAAAGTATACATATTCCCTATTTATAATCAGTTAGATCAGGCCCCAGGCAATACTTTTATTCTCTGTAATGCGCTGTGGTAAATGATACCATTTAAAAGACATTACAGTTTGTATTGATTAATTGGAAATCAGCTCTAAGCACTATGGACACTAAACACAGTGTGTATCACTGATGCTGAAATCAGCTCTAAGCACTATGGACACTAAACACAGTGTGTATCACTGATGCTGAAATCAGCTCTAAGCACTATGGACACTAAACACAGTGTGTATCACTGATGCTAAACCAGCTCTAAGCACTATGGACACTAAACACAGTGTGTATCACTGATGCTATAGCTGAAATCAGCTCTAAGCACTATGGACACTAAACACAGTGTGTATCACTGATGCTAAATCAGCTCTAAGCACTATGGACACTAAACACAGTGTGTATCACTGATGCTAAATCAGCTCTAAGCACTATGGACACTAAACACAGTGTGTATCACTGATGCTGAAATCAGCTCTAAGCACTATGGACACTAAACACAGTGTGTATCACTGATGCTGAAATCAGCTCTAAGCACTATGGACACTAAACACAGTGTGTATCACTGATGCTAAACCAGCTCTAAGCACTATGGACACTAAACACAGTGTGTATCACTGATGCTATAGCTGAAATCAGCTCTAAGCACTATGGACACTGAACACAGTGTGTATCACTGATGCTATAGCTGAAATCAGCTCTAAGCACTATGGACACTAAACACAGTGTGTATCACTGATGCTAAATCAGCTCTAAGCACTATGGACACTAAACACAGTGTGTATCACTGATGCTAAATCAGCTCTAAGCACTATGGACACTAAACACAGTGTGTATCACTGATGCTAAATCAGCTCTAAGCACTATGGACACTAAACACAGTGTGTATCACTGATGCTGAAATCAGCTCTAAGCACTATGGACACTAAACACAGTGTGTATCACTGATGCTGAAATCAGCTCTAAGCACTATGGACACTAAACACAGTGTGTATCACTGATGCTATAGCTGAAATCAGCTCTAAGCACTATGGACACTAAACACAGTGTGTATCACTGATGCTGAAATCAGCTCTAAGCACTATGGACACTAAACACAGTGTGTATCACTGATGCTATAGCTGAAATCAGCTCTAAGCACTATGGACACTAAACACAGTGTGTATCACTGATGCTGAAATCAGCTCTAAGCACTATGGACACTAAACACAGTGTGTATCACTGATGCTGAAATCAGCTCTAAGCACTATGGACACTAAACACAGTGTGTATCACTGATGCTAAACCAGCTCTAAGCACTATGGACACTAAACACAGTGTGTATCACTGATGCTGAAATCAGCTCTAAGCACTATGGACACTAAACACAGTGTGTATCACTGATGCTGAAATCAGCTCTAAGCACTATGGACACTAAACACAGTGTGTATCACTGATGCTGAAATCAGCTCTAAGCACTATGGACACTAAACACAGTGTGTATCACTGATGCTGAAATCAGCTCTAAGCACTATGGACACTAAACACAGTGTGTATCACTGATGCTAAATCAGCTCTAAGCACTATGGACACTAAACACAGTGTGTATCACTGATGCTAAACCAGCTCTAAGCACTATGGACACTAAACACAGTGTGTATCACTGATGCTGAAATCAGCTCTAAGCACTATGGACACTAAACACAGTGTGTATCACTGATGCTGTAGCTGAAATCAGCTCTAAGCACTATGGACACTAAACACAGTGTGTATCACTGATGCTGAAATCAGCTCTAAGCACTATGGACACTAAACACAGTGTGTATCACTGATGCTGAAATCAGCTCTAAGCACTATGGACACTAAACACAGTGTGTATCACTGATGCTAAATCAGCTCTAAGCACTATGGACACTAAACACAGTGTGTATCACTGATGCTAAACCAGCTCTAAGCACTATGGACACTAAACACAGTGTGTATCACTGATGCTGAAATCAGCTCTAAGCACTATGGACACTAAACACAGTGTGTATCACTGATGCTAAACCAGCTCTAAGCACTATGGACACTAAACACAGTGTGTATCACTGATGCTAAACCAGCTCTAAGCACTATGGACACTAAACACAGTGTGTATCACTGATGCTGAAATCAGCTCTAAGCACTATGGACACTAAACACAGTGTGTATCACTGATGCTGAAATCAGCTCTAAGCACTATGGACACTAAACACAGTGTGTATCACTGATGCTAAATCAGCTCTAAGCACTATGGACACTAAACACAGTGTGTATCACTGATGCTAAACCAGCTCTAAGCACTATGGACACTAAACACAGTGTGTATCACTGATGCTGAAATCAGCTCTAAGCACTATGGACACTAAACACAGTGTGTATCACTGATGCTAAACCAGCTCTAAGCACTATGGACACTAAACACAGTGTGTATCACTGATGCTAAACCAGCTCTAAGCACTATGGACACTAAACACAGTGTGTATCACTGATGCTGAAATCAGCTCTAAGCACTATGGACACTAAACACAGTGTGTATCACTGATGCTGAAATCAGCTCTAAGCACTATGGACACTAAACACAGTGTGTATCACTGATGCTGAAACCAGCTCTAAGCACTATGGACACTAAACACAGTGTGTATCACTGATGCTGAAATCAGCTCTAAGCACTATGGACACTAAACACAGTGTGTATCACTGATGCTAAACCAGCTCTAAGCACTATGGACACTAAACACAGTGTGTATCACTGATGCTGAAATCAGCTCTAAGCACTATGGACACTAAACACAGTGTGTATCACTGATGCTGAAATCAGCTCTAAGCACTATGGACACTAAACACAGTGTGTATCACTGATGCTGAAATCAGCTCTAAGCACTATGGACACTAAACACAGTGTGTATCACTGATGCTGAAATCAGCTCTAAGCACTATGGACACTAAACACAGTGTGTATCACTGATGCTAAATCAGCTCTAAGCACTATGGACACTAAACACAGTGTGTATCACTGACGCTAAACCATGAAAAAGTTAAACAAAGTATGGCGACACTGCGGTGAAGCGGTTAGGGAAGAGGGCTTGTTATATTATACATTATATTTACATGCACTCTTCAAGGACTCTTCAAGGACACTTACAATGATGAGGGGGAAACTCCCCTCCACCACCACCAACGTGTCGCACCCACATCCTGGGATTTTACGTCAAATTTTGTTGTGCTATTGAGCAAGGTACTTCATCTGAGTTGCTCGAGTAAAATATCAAGCTGTGAGAATGTAAATGGCTGTGGCTAAAAACCTTTGCTATATGACAAAATTAAATTAATTGAAATTAAACAAACAAACAAGCGTAGTGTTAACCGAGAGACGGGGTGTCTCGGTGGTGGAGCCTGTGAGAGCACAGAGCACATGCTCATCGTGAGCCACAATGTCAGCGGTTTGGATCAAACCTTGTGACCTTTGTCACATGTCTCTACCTCTCTCTCTCGCTCCCACTCTTCCTGTCTCTACACTCTGCTCTCCAATAAAGCTGAAACTCTCCCTCTCTCTCGCTCCCACTCTTCCTGTCTCTACACTCTGCTCTCCAATAAAGCTGAAACTCTCCCTCTCTCTCGCTCCCACTCTTCCTGTCTCTCTACACTGTGCTCTCCAATAAAGCTGAAAAGCCATAAAATATATTTTTAAATATATGGTTGGGTTGAAGACCAGCGTACACTAGGCTTCTCTGGGAACCCCTCACCTCTTGCTTTGACTTAAACTGCGGAGCTAAATTGGACTACCTGCTAAGGCCTCCCCTTTGGTTGGGTCCAATCCCCACTTAAATTTCTACAAATATAAACATAAAAGGAACCAGTACGTCCCATTTAAAGCACTTAAATCGCTTATCCTTTAGGTTCTCTTGGCTTTGAACTTCGTTCCCTGTAGGCCATTCACAATATAGTCAGAGATGATCGTGGCATGACATGTAAGCCTTCGCTAATTCCGCAGAAGTACAATTCAAACAAACCTCAAATATACCTTCTGTTAGCTTTTCAGATTGTCTCTCTTTTTTTGGCAGCTAGAGATGCTGTCAGGATTGCCTCCTTTGCGTTGTGATTCACAACTTCACTGTCAATTAAATATGGGTCATTTAGGTGAAAGGATGGAATATTACAACATTAAAATGGCATGTGGGTAAGAAATAATCACTGCCAGCTATGCAATAAATAAATACCTCAATGCATCTATCTAATATAATCATGTGTAGGATATTCCATCCATCCATCCATTATCTATCCCAGCATGCATTGGGCGAGAGTCAGGAATACCCCCTGGACCAATCAGCAATCAATTACACACACTCATACCTACTTAGAGTCTCAAATTAGCCTAACCGACCTGCATGTCTTTGGACTGTGGGAGGAAACCGGTGTACCTGGAAAAAAACTCATAGTAGTATAACACTCTGTGGTGTGCGATTCTGTTGCTTTCACCGAGTGACGCATTCAGTTAAGACTCACACGCATGGTGTAGTAATCCATGTTCTGGGTCTATGGTCCATGTTCTGGGTCTATGGTCCATGTATCTGGAGCCCAATATGGTGGCGTTTAATTGGTCATCGTTACACCCAGAGACTTCCATGTCTGTTGCAGCTAAAATGCATAATGTATACTCATAATTTTCAAAAAGAAGTGCCAAATGTTTAATTTTAGGAAAATTAAGCCATTTCTTTTCAGCTAGCTGGAATATTTCTCATGATTCAGCTAGTCTGATATTTAGAGTAAATGAAGCCAGAGCTTCTTTTGGCAATAATACACTCATATGAAAGTATTCCACTGCAGGCCATGTGTTTTGTTGACTCATATTTTCAGACAAATAAGACAATAATTATTTTTGGGAATTTAATCTAGCAAAGGAACTATATCACTTATGTCAGATGGTGGCAAACATTCAACCAACATGAATATCTATTATAAAATTGATTGCGTCAATCCTAAATGCTGATTGGTCAACCAGTATTCCAGATCAGTGCTTATATCCCTGATGTAGGATGGCTAAATACAATGTGCACACACACCATACAGAATCGACCCCAATCCAGATTTTGAAGCATAAGAACCAAACAATCGTAATAAAAAAGGCTATTAGTAAACAAAACTCAAATTATATTAGACTTAACTTTTAAAAATGATGAGAGAATTGGTAATGTCATTGATTGGTGATGTGACACTCAGAAACCTACCCTTACAATATGGCAAACCCAATTCATGACAACGTACCCAATTTAATGATGAAAATTATACACCATATAATTTGGCTGCATTTGAATACTTTAAAAATCAATCCATCAATCCTTCCTTCTTTCCTTCGACCGACATGTTGTTGTGACCTGACAGAGACAGACTGACTACCATGTCATCAAATGTTTCAATTGCTTGGTAAACAAAAGAAGGGAATGTATGCCCTCGTTTACCTTCTTCACCACGGACCTGATTAGGGCTCTAAATGACTGCAAGTCCCAAAATGCCTTGCCTCAACCAAGCAAATGAAAGGACGGATGCATTAACCCTTAAGTGTCAGCAATGACGGGAGAATACATTTTAAAGCCATTTTAGGAGGTTTAGTCACGGCTGTAAAACAGAAAATGCACAACCCGTCTTCAAAGTAAAAATTTCTTACCTATAAAAAGAAGCACTTGTTTTACATACATATTATTTATTCCAAATGGTTCTTCAAAAAGTTTTATTTGTCAAACATCATAAGCATTGTGTCCTGAAAAATAAGGTTGGGAGTGAAAATAAGTTTAAAACGATTACATTTCAACATAAAATATAATATGTTTGGGTACTTATTTAATACTCATTGAAGCATCCCTAGTTATAAAAAGTGTACTGCTCCAAAAATGGCGTGAATATCTCTCGCTCACTCCCCTTCGCACACACGCAGCACTGGTCACGTGATGCAGTGCGGCCAATGACAGCCTTTCCAACAGGTATGTGCCAGACGGCACTTTAAATTGAATCCCTGGGTGATTAGGGTCTTGTCCAATTTGTGGGGCCTTGCTTCAGCACCCTATAGCCTTGCATGCCTCTCTAAAACCTCTGATTACCAGGAAAGCAGCTGTTGTGCAATTCTGGCAGCCATCTCTATAAGCATGTCAGTATCAGGATTAATGAAGTCTAGAAAGACAACAGAGTGCACGCACCAGCTTAAAAATAGAAGTTAATTGTTTATTGTGTCAATCAAGTAAACCAATTACATTGCACTAAAAATGCAACTAATGACATGCATGCATTCATATAGACACATACAAATTGCATGTTTTCAGAAAAGGCCAAATATATCACAAAATTCTCAAGCAGGAATGTTGTGACTTCAGTTTTGTTGCTTCTGTATTGCGCAAAATCTCCCCCTAAATTAGAGGTCTCCAAGACCTGCGTTTGTGCATCGGGGGACGCAAGACTTGAAGAGAACGATTTAAGATAACGTCGGTCGTACAGGCAGAAAGGTTGGCCACGCTTTGTTGCTTGATTAATGAGCTGTTGTTAGGCGCTGCTTATGAAATGATTACTCGGAAATGACTGTCCAAGTGAGATAGGCAGACGATGCGGAGTGGTGCTAATCGCCCTTTGTCTGGTGGAGTGTAATAGCAGCTCATCATTTTTTATCTTGTTTCAACTCCTGGACAGCAATTCAGGTTGAATCCCAAGCATGTTTTATAAGGAAATTGCATTGATTGCATTTGTATTTTTTAAGTCAATGAATCAATTTATTGCTCGTAAAAAGGATTATTCTGTTCAGATGTAGATTTATTTTTCAGTGTATGAAGGCAATATCTCGCCATGTTTAGTTTAATATTAAATTAAATGTACATTTCAGTAGTTTTGAGGAAATAAAATAAAAGTTATATGGCCAATAAAAGGACAACATTACACCAGGGCCATAGCCAGCCTGCTGTTTTCCCCACAAAGTGGATGTATTCCAGGCTGCATTCAGGTATAGTTGCTCATGGAAATGTCTAAGTTTTGTCATTTTGTTCTCCAAAAACATAGAATTTAAAAATATATTTAAATAATCACTGTTTTATAGTGTTTTTCTGACTTATCTCTGTTCTGATTTTACCATATAACAAAGATCTGATAAATGTTATAATTAGCTTAACCCCTTGGTGCAGATGGCATATTTGGTAAATCATGGGGGTACTCTGTTGAAGGCTTTATAACTCCAGGTGTGAGCATCACATAAACTTGGTAAATGGCTTAAATGAAACAAAACCGGTGTACCATTTTTTGTACAAACTTAGATTTGTTTATTTTCATAATTTAAGGTCAAAATAAAGTGCCGGAAATGCAAGCAAAACTTGGCTAAAAATGCTACAAAATATATATTTCTTCAAAATACTGAGAGGTACATAAGTGAAACAGGTAAAACAACACATTTCCTGGATCATAAACTCCTTGTCCACAAGCATTCAATAATCGCAGGGTGACATACAGAACTACTAAAGATCTATGACACGAAATGTAAGCAGTGTAGCCTGATGTACCCAGGGTCTCCAAACCTATCCAAATTGGCTAAAATGTGAATAGCTGTAAATCTTAAACTAATCATACATTTCAGTGCAAATCAACCGTTTTGACTCATTTAACTCACCTTTTTATCATTTTCATGTGGGAATTATTTTGGATCAGTACAGGGGGGTGGATATCTAGGTGTCCAATAACCTACCCAAAACCTCTCCGAGAAATTATTAAAAAGCCTTTTGTCCTTTATAAAGCATATACATTTTACCTTACGATCACTTAATGGATGAAAACATTGATATTGCACAGTTTCAGTTCAGTGTTTGATGCCAAGTGTGCCATTTTTTCACCATTATCCTTCATATACTGCTTCATCCTGTGCCGTGCCTTCGTGGCCAATATGCACTCATCAATGGCACGGTCTTCAGTTTGCTGTAAGGATCTGGTCCTGCAGTGGCTTCACTCTGAACAGTAGAGGGCACTGCTGGAGTGGCAGAGGTGGAGGGTCAAGCATGTTATAGGAACAAATTACATAATGCAGAAGCATTATAACACTGTGGTACACACAGCTAAATATGCAATCATTCACTCTTGTACTTCAGTAAACACTTTCTTCTGTATGCTACATTGTTATATTTTGTTGCATGCTCTAGGATGGCATTACTCTGTAGTGTTTCACAACTGTTGCTTATTTATTTTATTTATTTATTTTACATTCATCTTGCACACATCTGGACACAGTACATTTGAATACATATTTTCCATTCCCTAAGTGAAAAGCATCACCCATGGATATACTAATACCCCATAGAGTACATTATGCACAAAGAAATTACAATACAATAAAATAATATCGGAAAACACTACCAATGTTCTAGCTTCACGGCAAATCGAGGCATAAAATAAACTCCTAAAAAAAGTTTGGCAACGTTATTTCGGTCGATTATTCCTCCCCTTTACTAATACCAATTGGTATTGTCTTTTATATCGTTGGAAAGCCTGATTAGTCACCTTTGCAACGAGGTACAACTTGTAAGGATCATGCATTCGTGGAATGAGCACATAACCGTGTGGGTAGCGGCCCAAAAAAATGTGCCAAAATCCCCTGCAATATTCTTCTGTTGGTATTCACTCTCGTGTTGAGCTTCAAGTGCTGGCAGGTGTATGCCAGTCACAGGTGTGTGACCAGGCTGGTGACCAGCATGAGGAGGAGGTGCCAAGCTGTTGTGGCTGCGTATGGATCTTCCACACGCTACTGAGGTCCCTGACAGTGTAAAATGAATAAAGTGTAAAAATGGCCAATATGTGTTGTTATTTCCTTATTACTGTGGGAGAGTGCAATCATCCAGTCCACCAAGCAACTCAAAACGAGAGTGAATACCAACAGAAGAATATTGCAGGGGATTTTGGCACATTTTTTTGGGCCGCTACCCACACGGTTAGCTGTGTTGCTCATTCCACGAATGCATGATCCTTACAAGTTGTACCTCGTTGTAAAGGTGACTAATCAGGCTTTCCAACGATATAAAATACAATACCAATTGGTATTATTAAAGGGGAGGAATAATCGACCGAAATAAGGTTTCCGATCATTTTTTGAGGAGTTTATAACGTACGACTGAGCAACCAAACAGAACAGCGCTAAAATACTCTGTCATTGTGAATGCTATGAATTCTAACAAAGCAGGCCACCACGAGCCACTACGGGAACGGCACGAACACAATATCAATACATTACAGTTATTTGGCAGACGCGTTTATCCAAAGCGACGTACAATAAGTGCATATTGAACGAAGCAGTCACGAAAGCGCTACTTTATCACAACGTAGATGCTATCGCTAGTAGTACTCAACACAATACAGTCAGCTATACATTCTAAGCGATCCGATAGCTAAACCAAATAGAAAATAAAATATAAACGGAAAGAACGTACTATATTATTTGCCTTATACATGTAGTTATTCAAGGTGGAGTCTGAAAAAGTGTGTTTTCAAATATGTTCAGCATTATTAGCAGGCTAACAGTGGTCTATTACGACCGATGCAAATACAAAAATTACGACTATATAGCACGCAGTGGAAAAACGAATGTATATAATCAAAATATTACAAGCAGTAATACTTACATGTCGAGGAGGATATCTTCCCCATATTGATAGGCACCTCTTCCACAGAATCTATGATACAGGGATTAGAAGAATCTCTGTTGTTGTCCTCTTCTGACCGACTGCGGGGAAAACTACTAAAAAGTCACATCAAAGTTGCGCGCAGTTTTATAGCGTAATACCAAATGCGTCATAGTCAAACCAAATGCGTCATCTGCGCATGCCAGCGTAAAATTGTCGTGATATAACAAGTATTGCAGTTACGCTCGCCCTTAAATAGTTAATCCAAGCTTTCATTTACACATGTAAATTACTTTTGGGAAGCTTGTCGTGCCTTCTATTGGATAAAACAATTGTCGATCAAACCAGAATAAAATTGCAAGCGTCACAGCCGTGCAATCAGGGAGGGGGAGTTACGCAGAGATAGTTTCGTTTGTCTAATAGTGTTCCAATGCGCTGTGTATTTTTCAAACGGATTGTCCAAGACAATAAATGACCACGGAATCTTGAAAGGGACATATCTACGCTTAAATCCACGGGAGGATTGCACACGAATTCCATATTTAATTGCAGATATTGATAGTAGAATGGCATTGTATGATTTCACTTGTTTATGTCGGTATTGATTGAGCAGCGATTTGCACCGCTGTATTTGCATACGGTCGGGCTATTGGTGGGTTTATCTGGTTGCTGGACGGAATTCTGATATGATATGATGAATACATATATTTATGAACTCCCAACATAGACGCTATTGCCCACTATGTCACGCATGGGTAGGTATAGGCTGGGTGGGGAGTGCTTGTTAAATGGACTTGCTACGGAAAGATAGTGACACTTAGAAACTACGCATTGGTCAGAAATCGTCGCGAATGGTCTACCAATAAAGTTAAAATACCGCGTTTGGGTTTTCCACTAATAGTTTGGCTGCAGGAGCAACGCGTGTCTCAGTTGCGTAAAACTGTCTCGCAGGCGAGCCAAAATAGACTATCTGCACTAAGTAGTTAAGTGCTTACAAAATGAGATGTATGTTTGTCATAAAAAAAGCAAAAGGAAGCTCACACATGCTCCTGTGCCGTCAGCAGAGTAGTCTGTCCGTCCCACGGGTTCTGCTTGCTTGAGTTGGGGACCCACGCCATGCTGTTGGGCGTTTGGAGTGTCTACAAAACACGGAGGCCTTTTAGCGGAGGGAAAATGAACAGCAGTGATGCAGCATTCAGCAAAGCCTGTGTAGTCACAACCCAAATATCAAAGATTAATTTAAGCGCTAGGCCCCTTTGTACTGTATTATTTATTTAAGCTGATGATACAATCATCGTTTCACCATGATTATTTATTAATTTAGTTATATTTCTAAATTAAAAAAGAGTTTCTATGATGAAGTCGCAGAAAGAATTTAGTACATTTCTCCCCTTCCCCCATCCATTTAGCCCTTTTTCTTACGTAAATATTATCAGCTCTGAGTTTGTAAAGTCTTTCAAGTTCACTTTGCTTTTCATCCAGAAGATCCAGCCAATCTGCTGGTATGGTCTTAGATTTATCTATACTTTGGTTTAAATCCTTAATTTCTTTAATCAAAGTTTTCTCTTTAAAAAGATATTGTTTATATTTATAGGAAGAAAATTTGATTACATGTCCTCTCAATGAACACTTAAGTGTCCCAAACAATATGTGGATCCGCAGACCCAACATTATAGTGAAAGAATTCAGTTATAAACTTTCTTGTTTGTATCACAAATACATTGTCATTTAAAAAGTTTTGATTGAACTTCCAATACCCTGGACCTCTTGGAGCTTCATTGAGTACCATGTATAGAGTAACAAGCTTGTGATCTGACTTTAGACAGTCTGCAATGGCTGTTTTTATGATTTTGGATATTATTGAAAACGATATTAGAAAAAAATCTATAAGACTTGCCTGATTTGCTCTTTTCCATGTATATTGAGGAGTGTCTGGATTTTTAAGCCTCCATATATCAACCAGATCGAATGCATCCATTATATCTCGAATGGCCCGAAGTGATTTTGGATGATAGTTAATTTTTTGTCCACCTTTTCTATCAATACATGTGTCTAATACTGTATTATAATCTCCTACCATTATTATTTGATGACAATCTGCTGAAAATTGTCCCAATTTATCTTGGATTGTTCCAAAAAAATCTGGGTTATCATTATTTGGCGCATATAGGTTGACAAGACATATTCTATTTTCAGCAAATGATATGTCTAAAATAATCCATCTTCTTTCTAGATCTATTTGTGAGGAATGCAATGTGTAAACCAATTTTTTTTTTAAATAAAATCATGACACCTTTTGTGTTACTTGAGCCATGAGAAACTATTTGCCCACCCCATTCATTTCTCCATTTGACTTCACATTTGATCACTGAGTGGGTTTCTTGCAGACAATAGATACTATATTCTTTGTCATTAATCCATGTAAAAATGTCCCTTTGGTTCATTTGGTCAGCTAGGCCATTGCAGTTATAACTTGCAATACATATCCTTCCAAAATACATTTAAAAAGAGTAAATATAAATACAATGCACGAGCAGTAGGCTAGTCGATACATTATTACCCAAACAGAATGATATTATGAAGGCTGTTCCTCGCTGACTCCTCCCACTCCCTCCCACCCTCATAGTAGTGCAATGAAACATAGCTAAACACTTACACCAATGACAGGAAAACATAATAATTTATCAAATAAAATAAAATAAAAATAAAATAAAATTAAAAAAAACGAAAGTACAAACTCTGAAGAGAGCTCCTTTGGAACTTATTTGAGACTGGGTTTCTGGAGAAAGGGCTCCATTAGTATTATTCTATCTAATACAGTGAATGTACTTGCATCTTAGTAAGGGGATTAATATCATTTTCAAAGTAAGTTTCTTGCAATAGTAAAGAGAGATATGTATCCCTTTCTCTATACATTTTAACCAATTAACATTTGTAAAATACCGATTCTGTATTATTTCCTTATTTACATAATATCAAATAGCCTGCACCAGCCATTCTTCAATATAGTAGACCACTCCGTATTTAGCCAATCCTCAGGTTGCTAGCCGTTTGCGTGGGGTAGGCTATAAACTTTAATAATTCAAAAGCCTAATCTTGGGCTCATCCCTTAAACCAAACATTGTATTGTATTGTTGCCCCAGGCTATAACAAATTACATGATATCTAACCATTTTGGGGCAATATGCAGTTTAGGCTACAAGATTGATTGGTCTTTAGGCTATTTCACATTAGCACTATAAAAGTTATCAATGAATAGCCGCTTTAACATTGACGTTAGGGGAACAGCCACGGAGTCACCTTTGAATCGCTGAACATTTGTCCGTTTATGTATAGTTTGTCAAGCACAAGTCTTACATTCGCATTCCGTTTCTTGTTTTCACGCATTATCGGAGAGTTTTGAGCGTCGATCCGCTATCTCTTTCGGGAATTGGTCACTCACCCCGTAAACGGTGCCTGCTAATTTTCGCCCGTGACTCTTTAACCATTTCTTTTTGTTTTGCTTGTTCGCATTTTGCGATTATCGGTCTAGGAGCGGAATCAGGTGCCTGACGCTTTTTCCCCATGCGGCGAACTCTATGAAAAGTAATATTATTAACCTGATCGGCCGAAACTTTCATTTGTTTCTGAATGAAGTCTTTTAAAACCGCCTCAGTGTTCTCTGTGATATTACGGAAAACAAGATTCTCACGCATGCTACAGCACTGAATGTCCAGGACGGTGTCCTTTAATACTTTATGTTCCTTTGTTATTGTTTGCAAGTCTGTTTGCACCATTTCCACTTTGTTTTGCAGTTTCATATTTTTCTCTTTGAGATCCTTTATTTCTTTAAAGCTGAACTCGAGACTATCTTTTAAATCACTTATTTCTTTTTTGAGGAAGTCCAATATGTCTAGTTTTGTTAACTTTTCATTAATCAATGAGAGAATGTTATAATCCACCGTGACATACCGCTCGTAAATTGGGGATCCACCGTCAGAGAAACGCCGCTTCTTCTCCAGTGGTGTCTCCTTTCAGCTGTCCCTCCATGTTTCTTGGATTGTTTGTAAAAAACGAGTCAATAAAAGCTTCTAACGTTCTTATCTCCTCGATAGTTTTCCGAGTATCCAGTGTGATTGGATTAAATGATCGGTTTAATGTACCATTTTCCTTCTTTTTCCGTTTCTTTTAATCCTTTGCGGTGATTATATTTATTTTATATTTTTGCAGTCGGCTAACATAGCCTTAGGCTACATTAGCACGATTTGAAATTCCCACCATTTTGCAGAGCCCAATAGACCACTTCCGTTTACTCAGAGCGACATCATGTATTGTATTATTGATTTAAGCTGGTGATACAAGAGGCCTTCAAATGCTTCCACCCAACCTAAATATCAAGGAGGAATTTAAGCGCTAGGCCCCTTTGTACTGTATTATTTATTTAAGCTGGTGATACAAGAGGCCTTCAAATGCTTCCACCCAACCTAAATATCAAGGAGGAATTTAAGCGCTAGGCCCCTTTGTGCTGTAATATTGATTTAAGCTGGTGATACAAGAGGCCTTCAAATGCTTCCACCAAACCTAAATATCAAGGAGGAATTTAAGCGCTAGGCCCCTTTGTGATGTAATATTTATTTAACCTGGTGATACAAGAGGCCTTCAAATGCTTCCACCCAACCTAAATATCAAAGATTAATTTAAGCGCTAGGCCCCTTTGTACTGTATTATTGATTTAAACTGGTGATACAAGAGGGTTTCATCCTCCCCCCTACCCAAGACACACAGACGCCATAAAAGCCAGGTCAACCATGTGTGCAATAAATATGTCCTCACTGCAGGACTCCTCTCAATCACTTGTATTCATTATTTTCTCGGTTCCTAACCATGACAAATACTAAGTTAGGGAAATGTATCACACAGATGTTGCCTTCAGAATAAGAGCGGCCAATGTGCCGTTGTTGATCGTAATGGGGGCACACTGGAATAATAGCATTAATCTAGAGGAAGGTATCTGCGAGCTGGCTGATTGGTTTGTGTGAAGAAGATTCTTCCTCAGCCAGTTCATCCAATCACAATGTATTAACAAGACAAAGGGATAACCGGGTGCGAATTTAGGGGGCGTAATCACAAAGTGCTTTTGTTTTTACACTCGTAGTTCGGCCCACACCGGGGAGCTGTGAAAGATTTGTTTTTCGTCTATGTTTTCTGTCAAACCTTGGCACAGTGCATCCGCAACTCTGGGTTTGGTTTCCCTGGTAGCACCGTGCAGGTAATGACCCCAAAAAAATGGAACAGCATTCCAACAGAGGAGGGTTCTGGTGGTTTGGCCACATATCCCTGCTGTGGTTTGGGTCACCCTTGGAGGGAAAGGTCGATGTCACTCGTTACTTAACGCTACTGATTGATCCTTTTCGGAGATACGGGTGTTTGTCTGGACGACAGGGCCCCTGTTGAAGGGCAGTACAGTCAAACATGACTGGGAGACCCTAAACACACTTTGATTGGATGAAAAAGTCTACACAAATCCTCAACTTTTATATCAAAAATAGAGACAGCGCAAGGTCTCTACGGCCGGTAAATACTTACCCGAGTATGCACAGTCTAATAAAGTTTACCTGAGTATGCACAGTAAATACTTACCCGAGTATGCACAGTCTAATAAAGTTTACCTGAGTATGCACAGTAAATACTTACCCGAGTATGCACAGTCTAATAAAGTTTACCTGAGTATGCACAGTAAATACTTACCCGAGTATGCACAGTCTAATAGAGTTTACCTGAGTATGCACAGTAAATACTTACCCGAGTATGCACAGTCTAATAGAGTTTACCTGAGTATGCACAGTAAATACTTACCCGAGTATGCACAGTCTAATAAAGTTTACCTGAGTATGCACAGTAAATACTTACCCGAGTATGCACAGTCTAATAAAGTTTACCTGAGTATGCACAGTAAATACTTACCCGAGTATGCACAGTCTAATAAAGTTTACCTGAGTATGCACAGTAAATACTTACCCGAGTATGCACAGTCTAATAAAGTTTACCTGAGTATGCACAGTAAATACTTACCCGAGTATGCACAGTCTAATAAAGTTTACCTGAGTATGCACAGTAAATACTTACCCGAGTATGCACAGTCTAATAAAGTTTACCTGAGTATGCACAGTAAATACTTACCCGAGTATGCACAGTCTAATAAAGTTTACCTGAGTATGCACAGTAAATACTTACCCGAGTATGCACAGTCTAATAAAGTTTACCTGAGTATGCACAGTAAATACTTACCCGAGTATGCACAGTCTAATAAAGTTTACCTGAGTATGCACAGTAAATACTTACCCGAGTATGCACAGTCTAATAAAGTTTACCTGAGTATGCACAGTAAATACTTACCCGAGTATGCACAGTCTAATAAAGTTTACCTGAGTATGCACAGTAAATACTTACCAGAGTATGCACAGTTTTTTAAATTTGACCAGAAGTTCTATTCTTTACATTCTTTAAAATAATCTTTGTTGATACTGAAAGAACACAGTAAACACCGTGACAGCCAAGGGGATATTTCACAAAGCAGGATTACTCTGAGTTTGCTGGACAACTGCAAAACCCGTAACGGCTCTTTTTACTTCAGTCCATGTTCCAGATTTGGGAGGTTTCCAGGTTTTACTCAGTGTAGTTATCCAGCTAACTCAGTAATCCTGCTTTGTAATATCCTATACTGTATCTATAGTCTCAGAAGGCAACACTGATCTCATGCTGAGAGATGATTGAAATGTAGATGAGAAACTCCCTAGTCTCTCGTTACCTAAAGTGCACAGTATCTGTGCACTTAAAACAATGTGCCGTCAATGAAATAACAGCACAATCCAAGGAAACATGCCTAGTTAATAGATATGGAATTCTATTAATACTCACATGCATGCTTTATAACAGACTCATAATTCAAGTTTGAACAAAGGTCTAATATATTGCATGCAATACCTGTTGGTTTGTCAGGGAACAGAACACACTGGTGTACAAACACATTATAGCGAATGTGTTTCAGTGCATAATCACAAAGTGACATTGGATCCATGTCCTCATGATATAGTGTTCTTCCTAGAAGGAACACCTCCATGTTAATTGTACTGTGTAAAATATGTACAACCCGACGCACTCCGTGAAAAAGCCAAAGGAAACCAGTCAATAAAAAGCAGCTCAGGACATATTATTTATGATTGCATTCTGTCATAAATTTAAGAACCAAAATCTTGTTCATATCCATATAGGCTAATTAAAGTCACCCCTGTACGCTACTTTGATTAAATCCAGCCACCAGACCAATCCCAGCATCTGATTGATGGATTTACCCATTGCAGATGCAAAGTGGTTTCCTCATTACGTACTCATTCCAGGCTCCCTCGTTCCTTACAGGCTCCCTCGTTCCTTCCAGGCTCCCATTCTTCTCACAGGCTGAGCGCTCTTGTCTGTCTGTCTTCATGGCCCGTGTCTTGTCGGTCTTCATGGCCCGTGTCTTGTCGGTCTTCATGGCCCGTTTCCTGTCTTACCCCTGCCTGTATTCCATTAAATGTGCTCCCTGGCGGTTTTCTGATTTTTGCATTTCGGTCCAGTCCCCCAATGTAACTGTAAAGAAAGGATTTTTATAACCATTATTAATTTAAGATTACAGATCAATAACCATAACTTTGTGCAATGCAGCCACGTCACAGTGTAGGCAATGCCATGTCAAGTCATTTTTTTTTTTGTTGCAAATAAATGGAATGGCATGTTGTGTAGAATAATATTGTTTTACAGAAATATATTCCAGTTAACATTTGTCTCATGGTAACTTCTATCTTTCACATTAAAATAGTTGTAAAGAAATACTGGCACCAATACTAGCAACCCTGCTGTGAGCATTTTTCACTTCCAAGGAATTTGGATGAAGACTTTGCTCTCAGAGCCAAAATAAAGCACACATAAACTGTTATGACTGAGATGATAAATTGTATCCTAAAAGAAAGGCACAAGGTTTTGGATAGGGCTGTGAGCTTGCACAAAATCTCTATTTTTATCTATTTTTCTTGATACTGAAAGGTAATGTTTGCATATGTAGAATTATGTCACTCATGTTGGTAGTTTCTTCCTTGCACAAGAACAATGTAATCACCTGGCACCGCTCTCATGCAAGAAGGGACAGAAAAGACATGTTCAACATTTTTAATTTTGAACATATCCCCCAGTATGGCTGTTATTCACTCAAGGGCAACAGCACAGCCAGGCTGTTTGACAAGAATCATTTTATGCATTTTCAAGAGATTTCTAAGCCTTGTCCAGTTTAAAACTGGGAGCCAAATCTCCTCTTTAGTCAAGGCAGAAGAACAATGATTGTCTGCTACGCTGATTATGATCTAGCAAAATGGTTGTCAGCTGTTATAATGTGCCGTTTGTAAATAAGAATTGTTCTATCCCTTATGGAAAAAGAATATACTGCAGTATATTGTAAATATATATAAATCTTCACAATATATTTTAAATATACTGCAGTATATTGCATTTCCATAAGTGATATGTCGTACACATCCTTGACATTGCTCCTAACATCGAAGTCAGAATAAGAATTAGGTTCTTTCTGAACTTGCTGTATCTCCTAAAACTATAGAATCTGTAACGTTCCCCTTGTTTGTGTTTTCATATGTGACTGTGACAGTGCAGCAATGCTAAGCCAGTCATTCTGTATTTTCATCTATATTGCGTGACATTGTATTGAGTCAATAAGGGTTGATGCCACACAAATGCATTGTGCTGCTGTAACACAGCAGAGCCGCAAAACAAGCGTGAAGCAACACAAGGGAAATCAAACTCTGCAAATTCATCCCTGGTCTCTTGTAAAAACTTCTGTCAATTCGCAGGGTTGACGTGGGTTGTTTGTTTCTTATTGCTAAGTTCACTTGTACCTCCTTTTGGGGTTTGGCTAAATAAGTCATTCAGTCTTCAAATACATTTTAATTCAGGGAATTTGCTAATGGCAAATGCGTGCTAAACCATTGTTATGGTTCTGACAGAAGTGTTTCTTTGTAAATGTACAGATGGTAAATGATAAATGCCTATGAGAGATGACCAAAACAACATTTTAAGATTAGTAGTTTTTCTACAAATTGTCTCCCTCTACAACATTAACTCCGCAGACAGATCTGTTTTTGCGAGTATACTTAAGTAAGCCAATAAATTATCGCTGCCCATATAAAATATTGAAGAAGATTGTTGTGAGGGCTGGTTTTCTTTTGTGATTTTTTAACCATTTTGAACCCCCAGCACCCAATAGCATCTAGCTGCAGCCCCACAGAACAAGCCCCCGCCCACCAAGCCCCCGCCCACAGAGCAAGCCCCACCCCACAAAATCAGCCACACCCACACAAGCCGCCGCCCACAGAATCAGCCACACCCACAGAACAAGCCCCCGCCCACAAAACAAGCCCCCACCCACACAATAGCCTGTGGCTAGCTGGGAGAAGCCTGTGGCTGAAAATATATGGGAGAAAATCCTTGTTATTCTATACTGTGAAACTGTAGAATCGTATCCAGCTGTGTGTCATAAGCTCACCCCTATCATAAGCTCACCCCTTGCTGTAAAAAACTTAAAACGTATGAGCTCATTTTATGATAAGGGAGGTGGAAACATGTGGGCATGTCTTAGAATGCACAGGACGACGCGGGCAAATAGCCAAAATGCGTTGGACATATACATATATGGGAATATTAATGCATGCAGTGAATGTATTGGCCAAAAAGCATTGTATACAGAAGTGACTATAGAACATTGAAACTGTATAAAAGAGAGACAAGGCAAAGAGAGTTAGTTACTTCTGGAACTAACTCTGCTTTCATAATAAAGTCTACAAGCTCCAGTCTTCAAGAACATTCTTTATCAGAAAAAGCATGACGAATGCGCTTACAGCACATACAGACAATGTGCTGTAGTGGCCTCACTGTTTATATAGGAAGGCCAGAGCAGCGGTCAAGCCTGCTCGTATTAAATGCATGCATCAGTTTTTCTGTGTCATGTGGGGAGAGAAAAGGTCTTATTCTAGCACTGTTTTTTTAGCTGATAAAGAGCAGTTGTGAAATCATCTCTCTTGTTCCTTGACCCCAATAAATTAAACTTCCAATTTATCATTATTCAGTAAAATGATGTCTTCCACAACTTCAACTTCTCACACAGATTTACCTTTTTAACTTGCCAAAATATAATAATCTTGTTAATATAAACTATATGTATATAAATATATGTATATAAATATATATATATTTTTTTTTTTATAACAAAAAACGATGTTTTAAGTGTTAAGTTAGTGGCTCACCCATGATAGTACAAAAGCCGCAAAAAAGAAAAGAAAAATCAAGCAGCCAAACTTCAAACTTCAGCTCTCGAACACCATCAGGGATTCCAGTACTTTTTTTTTTTTGACTGCGATGCTATCTTCTGTAGTAGCTGTGTTGGTATTGTATTATTTAAAACAACATGTACTCATCACTGGGCAGATTGGTTCAAACCTTCTCTCAAAGAGCCTAATTCATACTCTTAGAGTATGTGCTACCACCCATGATAGTGACCTGTAGAAAAAGGCTTTGTATTTCCCTACTGCAGTTTAGTGGAGGCTATTTATCTATTCCTCATACCACTATTGATGCCACTATTGATGCCACTATATGGCTAACATGATAATATTGGTAGGTAGCTTTTGAATCTAAATCTTTCAGTCTGTTTAAAATTCAAATATTTTTAGAAGTATTCTAAAGCTATTGTTTTTATTTCTACCCTTTGATGTTACCCTGCAGCATCTGAATTCAGAACGTATACAGGTCGCACTATCACTACCTCCACTACTAGAAACTTTATTCATGTGCTACCGGATTACTTTGATTTAGACACTTCAGCCAGCTCCCTGTCTACCGATGATCTGGCAGAGGAATTCGATGCTGCTCTACGCAAAACCCTTGATGTAGTTGCTCCGTTAAAAAGAAAAAAGTAATTGAGAAGAGGCTTGCCCCCTGGTACACTGACCACATGCGGGCTCTTAAACAAAGGTCGCGTCAGCTTGAACGCAAATGGCATTCCACTAAACTGCAGGTATTCCACTTGTCCTGGAAAGAGAGCCTTAGTATCTATAAGCATGCTCTCTCCAATGCTAGGTCCTCTTATTTTTCAAAGCTTATACAAGAAAACAAGACAAATCCCCAACTTCTATTCAGAACAGCTGCTGAACTATAACTAATAATCATGCAGCAACTAACCCTCAAATTCCAGTTTCATGTAGCAGTAATGATTTAAAAAATGTCTTTAGTGATAAAATCATTGGAATCAGGAAAAAGATCACACAAGTTAGTGCTCATGGTTTTGACGATATATAACTGCCTCCTAGACACTCTGAAGGTCTTGAATCGTTTAAGGCCGGTATACACTGTGCGATTTATACCATTCTTTACGATTGTTGCATGTCAGACTGTGCGATGCAGCCACGATAATCTATTGTCTTCGTTGTAGTCAGACTGTGCGACCCAAAGCGTTCTATAATAAATTCAGAGATTCTATCCAACGATTTGGCTACAGTAGCCTCCGTCATCTGACGTCCACGCTCAGAATTTGATCAAATACGCACTCCAACAGACCGTCTATAACACTCCTACAACAATGTTGACCCTAGAGTGTTTGGATTACAGTGGCAGCAGTTGAGGGGATTTTAATCAGATTACAGTAAAATGGACAGAGCAATGGACTGGTTTGGTGGAACGCAGAACGCATTAGAACCGCTTTCCCTCATCGTTCAGATTGGGGAAAGATCGCTGAACGTGTTCAACAAAAGGGTGAGTTCTGCGGTGAGTTCAGGAGATGCCTGGAAAAAACTGAAAAATTATTGTGCCTGATTCACCTTGTAATACTCCTATTTTCCCAGTAAAGGAAGCATTATATTACAGTCATTTAGCAGACGCTTTTATCCAAAGCCACATACAGTAAGTGCATACAGACAAGTCATCGAAGTAACTACAGAACAGATCTTCCCCATAAAGTAGCAGCTATCCCTACTAGAAAGCAGATTAAACTTAATGAATTGTACAAGATTTGAGGGCCGTATCCACAGCGCTACACCCCCGAGCCCCAGTGGTCCCTAGTCCTACTACTATTCTGTCTGCACGCCCTTCTGAATTGACTTATTCCTCTAATAGATTTAGCAAATGTATGTTTTAGTATACCAGTAGTAGAATCTAGTCAGCACTGGTTTGCGTTCACATTTAGAGGAGAAAGATGGATTTGGGCGCATGCAAGGTTATGCCGAGTCTCTTGCAGTGTTTACCACGTTTAAGTGAAAATCTAAAGGCCTTTAGTTTTATATACAGAAGTACCTTAGTACAATATGTAGACTGTTTGCCGATATGCTCTCTCTGAAAACGCTTGCAAAGAAGACACACTTCTGCTGCTTTCCCGTCTTGCTGGGAAAGGTCATAAGGGGTCATTTAAAAAATAGCAGTTATGGAAACCTGAAGTGAGATACCTAGGATATGGTATCAGTCATGAGGGACGGAGATTAGCTCTGGAACAGGCAGAAGGGATTAAGTGCATTACAGGTTATATATAAAAAATTATTTTATAATACATTTTTAATAATAATTATATCATTCTTAGGATTGGTTGGCTATTGCCGAAACTGGACAGTAGATTTTTCTGTGATTGTACAGCAATTAGGCGAGATTACCCAAGGGTCCAAATTAAAATGAATGAAAAATTTAATTAGATGAGAAGCTGAAATTGCATTGAAGGGAATTCAATTGGCTTTGATAAAAACTCTGTGTTTAGGAATTCCCGAACTGTTTGTTGATGAAAAGAATGGATGTATGACAGCGGTCTTAACTCAGAAACATGGCGAAAAGTATAAACCTATTGCATATTACTCAAGAAAACTTGACTCTGTAGCTAGAGGACTGCCAGCCTGTTTACGAGCTGTAGCAGCTGCAACAGAAGCTGTATTATCAGTACATGACATAGTAGTATACTCTCCCCTGACTGGCTACATCCCCTATGCTGCATAGTAGTATACTCTCCCCTGACTGGCTACATCCCCTATGCTGCATAGTAGTATACTCTCCCCTGACTGGCTACATCCCCTATGCTGCATAGTAGTATACTCTCCCCTGACTGGCTACATCCCCTATGCTGCATAGTAGCATACTCTCCCCTGACTGGCTACATCCCCTATGCTGCATAGTAGCATACTCTCCCCTGACTGGCTACATCCCCTATGCTGCATAGTAGTATACTCTCCCCTGACTGGCTACATCCCCTATGCTGCATAGTAGTATACTCTCCCCTGACTGGCTACATCCCCTATGCTGCATAGTAGTATACTCTCCCCTGACTGGCTACATCCCCTATGCTGCATAGTAGTATACTCTCCCCTGACTGGCTACATCCCCTATGCTGCATAGTAGTATACTCTCTCCTGACTGGCTACATCCCCTATGCTGCATAGTAGCATACTCTCCCCTGACTGGCTACATCCCCTATGCTGCATCGTAGTATACTCTCCCCTGACTGGCTACATCCCCTATGCTGCATAGTAGTATACTCTCCCCTGACTGGCTACATCCCCTATGCTGCATAGTAGTATACTCTCCCCTGACTGGCTACATCCCCTATGCTGCATAGTAGTATACTCTCCCCTGACTGGCTACATCCCCTATGCTGCATAGTAGTATACTCTCCCCTGACTGGCTACATCATTTTTCTGCACAAACATGTGGGTTATTTGCGCTCACAAGAGCATGTCATTTGGCTAAAGGGAAAACTGTGACCATTTACACCGATTCGATATATGCATGATTGTTGAGCCTTATGGAAAGAACGAGATTTCATAACCTCAGGGGGCAAGCGTGTGTCTCACTATAGACGAGTCGCAAACCTATTAGAAGCATTACTCCTACCCAAAATAATTGCGGTGTGCCAGGCGCATACAGAAATTCAAGATGAAGTCTCAAAAGGAAATGCTCGTGCTGATCAGGCAGCAAAAACTGCGACACTCTCCTCTAATGCCCGGTGTTGCAAATTAATGTGAATAATGTAAATAATATAAATTTGTTTGATAAAGATGAATTGAAGTTGCTGCAGGAATCTACAGGACAACAGGAAGAAACCCAGTGGAGGAAGCATCGATGCACACCCCGCCCGGACAGGCTACACTGTAGGTCTCACCTGAAGGATATGTACATATCGATGCACACCCCGCCCGGACAGGCTACACTGTAGGTCTCACCTGAAGGATATGTACATATCATTTTGTTACAAAAATGACTCACGGTGTTGACCGTGCGTCAAAAACGTGTATGTTAGATATGGTGAAAGCTTACTGGTATGCACCAGGGTTTTCAGCCCCTGCGCAGCGATTCTGTGACAAATGTGTGATCTGTTTACAGAATAACTCTGCTCGCAGCCAATCAATGGGAGCAGTGTGACAGCCTGTCCCTGAGGAACCATTCTCTTATCTAATGATGGATTCTGTAGAATTAAGTCCATGCAGAGGTTATAAATATTGTCTGGTGATTGTGGATGTTTTCCCAGTGGGTGGAATGTTTCCCTTGCAGAAAGGAGACCGCGCGATCAGGGGCCAAAGCCCTCATGAGAGGAATAATACTATCAGGGGCCAAAGCCCTCATGAGAGGAATAATACTATCAGGGGCCAAAGCCCTCATGAGAGGAATAATACTATCAGGGGCCAAAGCCCTCATGAGAGGAATAATACTATCAGGGGCCAAAGCCCTCATGAGAGGAATAATACTATCAGGGGCCAAAGCCCTCATGAGAGGAATAATACTATCAGGGGCCAAAGCCCTCATGAGAGGAATAATACTATCAGGGGCCAAAGCCCTCATGAGAGGAATAATACTATCAGGGGCCAAAGCCCTCATGAGAGGAATAATACTATCAGGGGCCAAAGCCCTCACGAGAGGAATAATACTATCAGGGGCCAAAGCCCTCATGAGAGGAATAATACTATCAGGGGCCAAAGCCCTCATGAGAGGAATAATACTATCAGGGGCCAAAGCCCTCACGAGAGGAATAATACTATCAGGGGCCAAAGCCCTCACGAGAGGAATAATACTATCAGGGGCCAAAGCCCTCATGAGAGGAATAATACTATCAGGGGCCAAAGCCCTCATGAGAGGAATAATACTATCAGGGGCCAAAGCCCTCATGAGAGGAATAATACCAAGGTTTGGCATTCCGTCTAGAATATCCTCTGATAACAGAACCTTCCAGAAGCTTCCTCAAAAGAGAAATGACCACTTACAACGGAGTCCAAACCACAAAACAATAAGAATCCCCAAGAAAATGTATTTATCCATTTGCCCTTGAAAGCAGAAAAACAAAAACAATACCCCACCCCCCCAAAAAAAAACTTTTCTTGCCATCGGGAGGGGTACTCCATACTTATGCCCCAACCCCGGAAGTTTAGCCTTGACCAAGAAGTCCCCCAAATTTTTGTTGCGCCGAAATGCTGAAATCATGCAGTGATTATGTAATATCCCCGTCCCTCCCAACACCCTCTGAAAATTCCCCCTCAACTTCCTGTGAATAAGTTTTTGTAATAACAAAACACTTCCCCTTTTCCTTAGACCTTCCCACCTCCCCCGGAACCCACAAATCCCAATACACCACCCTCAAAAATGAGCGTGAATACCCCCTAACTCTTAGTGCTTTAAACAAAGCTCATCCTCATCCCAAGGCCAAGTGAAAATCTTAGAGAATCTTAGTGTTATGGCCGGTGGGAGATAGGGACTCAGAAGCAGGCAGGATTGCAGAAAACCGAGGTTTAATGTCCGGCAAAGGTACAAAAACAAAATTCAAAGGAAAGTCAAACAGGCAGAGGTCAAAAACAAGAAGGCACGGCAGAGGTACAAAATCACAGTCCAGGAACAGGGTCGCGAGAACACGGGCAGAAGTCGAAAAACCAGGAGATCAAAGAGACACAAAACATAAAACGAACAAACTCAAAACAAAGAAAACTCTGGGAAAAGCCTAAATACTAAAATTCTAACTAACACACGAAACAAAAACTTGGAAAACAAACAGATACTTAAAACCTAACTAAAACACGAAACACAGACTCGGAAGACCAGATACTCGAATACTAGAACGATAGGTAACAAACAAATGCTATAAAGATGTGAGGAACTCGCGAAGAGGGACTAGAACAACTGGGTTAAATACACAAAGAAGTGGGAGGGGTTACAAACAACGTATGGTGGACACATTGGGAGACAGTAACTCGATAACAAGGAAATCACAAAAACATGGAAGGGACTCGGAAACAAGCATTACAAACAACGGGCTCAAGTCGGAGCGGAACATGACTAGAATTAAGGAGACGTGGTCTCAAAGGAGACACAGCTGACACGAGGTAAACAGTATGTGAAGGACAGCTTAGTATCGCAGATAGAAAAGATACAGCGAGGAAACTTGTTAGTTATAACTAACTGCACCAATCACCCTGATACACTGGGCCCAGGATAAACCCTGAATCCAGGGATCCTGCTACCCAGCCCAAAAAATAACATTGCTTTTTCTGTTAACCAGTGAACATTTTTGTGTTGAAAAGTCGGCGAAATGCCGTGTAGCATTCAGGTGAATGCTAATAAGGGTTAGCATCCGTTTATGTCAAAACGACGTCTAGATTCCAGCTAATTTAGTTTGGTTTCATGAGTTTGTTTTAGGCTACGGAAATCCTGCTCCAATGCCAGTGCAAAGTCTACTACGGCAGAGGCCCTGAAAGGCAAGGTAAAAAAAATTTGCGGCCAAAACCTAAGTTTATCTCGTAGCCTACGTAGGTACAGCCACAGTGCACAGCCACAGTACACAGCCACAGTGCACAGCCACAGTGCACAGCCACAGTACACAGCCACAGTACACAGCCACAGTGCACAGCCACAGTGCACAGCCACAGTACACAGCCACAGTGCACAGCCACAGTGCACAGCCACAGTACACAGCCACAGTGCACAGCCACAGTACACAGCCACAGTGCACAGCCACACAGCCACAGTGCACAGCCACAGTGCACAGCCACAGTGCACATCCACAGTACACAGCCACAGTGCACAGCCACAGTACACAGCCACAGTGCACAGCCACAGTACACAGCCACAGTACACAGCCACAGTACACAGCCACAGTGCACAGCCACAGTACACAGCCACAGTGCACAGCCACAGTGCACAGCCACAGTGCACAGCCACAGTGCACAGCCACAGTACACAGCCACAGTCACAGTGCACAGCCACAGTACACAGCCACAGTGCACAGCCACAGTACACAGCCACAGTACACAGCCACAGTCACAGTGCACAGCCACAGTACACAGCCACAGTGCACAGCCACAGTGCACAGCCACAGTGCACAGTATGAGACGGGTTTAAATCTCTGGCTACTCGGGTTCAGTAAGTACTGATAAAGTTATTCATCCAGCTGAATAACTGCTTGAGGCAAGACAAACTTGGGCCGGTTCGTACAAAAATCCAAACCCGATCTCCTTGGTCACTCTAGTCCGTGAAATAAAACATTCAGCATGCAGTGGAAAGCGTTGTCCTGACTTGGGTCAGATAAGAGTTCTGGAAATTTCCTGCCATGTCAGTTCTTGTTGTCGCTTAAAACTTTACTTTGGTTGCAGTCTTGGAATGCAGTTTTAAAACATTTACAAAAAAAGTGTGATTTGCTTGGTTCGCTGCCCCCGTTTGTACGGAGTGATTATCAAAGTGAAACGCGTCCCGACTCTGCCATCCTCGCCTGTTCTGCCAGCATACAATCATTTATCTTCCTTTTTTATTGTTCAATGCTCATTAGTCTTGATTCAATTTTCATTTCCAGCGGCTACAAGCGACAAAGTCCAATTAAAGAACAAAGACAGCGTAGAGCTCCCTGCCTGGCCCCTGCAGAACGCTTCTGGCAGGCAGAGGAGCAGGTAGCATTAATAGGAGGCTGTGCAATGATTCTGGGATAAATAAGTGCCATGAAGGACAAAGGCTATCTTCAAGAGATTTATCTTTTCATCACTAATATAAAACCACAACAGTTTTTTTTCCCCAGTTTTCTTTAGAAAAAAGGATGTGCAATACAGGTTACTGTAGAAAAAAGGATGTGCAGTACAGGTTACTGTAGAAAAAAGGATGTGCAATACAGGTTACTGTAGAAAAAAGGATGTGCAGTACAGGTTACTGTAGAAAAAAGGATGTGCAGTACAGGTTACTGTAGAAAAAAGGATGTGCAGTACAGGTTACTGTAGCAAAAAGGATGTGCAGTACAGGTTACTGTAGAAAAAAGGATGTGCAATACAGGTTACTGTAGCAAAAAGGATGTGCAGTACAGGTTACTGTAGAAAAAAGGATGTGCAATACAGGTTACTGTAGAAAAAAGGATGTGCAGTACAGGTTACTGTAGAAAAAAGGATGTGCAGTACAGGTTACTGTAGAAAAAAGGATGTGCAGTACAGGTTACTGTAGAAAAAAGGATGTGCAGTACAGGTTACTGTAGCAAAAATGATGTGCAGTACAGGTTACTGTAGCAAAAAGGATGTGCAGTACAGGTTACTGTAGAAAAAAGGATGTGCAGTACAGGTTACTGTAGAAAAAAGGATGTGCAGTACAGGTTACTGTAGAAAAAAGGATGTGCAGTACAGGTTACTGTAGCAAAAAGGATGTGCAGTACAGGTTACTGTAGCAAAAAGGATGTGCAGTACAGGTTACTGTAGAAAAAAGGATGTTGAACTAAATTAAATAGAAGTGGAAGTGTTAGCACATTCATAAAGTATCATATAGCATTACTGTACGAATCTGTATTACAGTGAATGGACACTGCACCTCACCGGGGGAAAGGAATTGTGCGTGGAATTTAATCACATAAATGAATACCTTGAGAGGACCAATTTTATCAGCAACTGAGCTGAAGAGACATTGGCACAATGTCAAAGAGTGCGGTAGAGAAGAGCTTTTATTCCACGTGGTTTTCCCCACACGCGTGTCATGCAGGTGGGGTATCACCTGGGGCGCGTCCCAATATTCTTCACTCCCCACCTTCTTTCCTCCACTTCTCCACTACCACTCCTCTCCTACCCGGAAGTATGCAAAACTGCCTGAACGTTTCGAGTACAAGTATTTGCATGTACATTATACAATGTATCTGACATTGCAGTTTGCATCGAGACGTTAATTAATATGTAACCATTAATACGTACTTAAGATGTAATCAGCAACATTAGATTAAAACACAAAGATCTGTTTCCGGGGCATGGAAGAGAGGAGGTGATAGTGGAGGAAGGGAGGGTGCATTTTTCAAGTATTGGGACGCACCCCTGGTAACCCCCGCTATCCCAGGAGGCCGTGCTGAAGCTTACAGGCCAGGTGATGGGCTAGTGAAGACCAGGGGAGATATTCAGCCAAAGACGTTCTGTTGGCTTCTTCTCTTTTCGTTTCATTCGGCCTGGAAAGTGAAACTGCTGTCAGTAATATCCCCTCGTTCTCCCGGGACCCTGTTCATAAAGCATCTCTGCAGTAGTGCTGATCTGGGATCAGTTTAGCCTTTTCGCTGATGTTGGGAAATGAGGAATGTAATAAGGAACAAAATGATCCTAGCGCTCCCACTCTGAGTGACTTTATGGATACGTGTCCTGGTTTGATGAAGATGCCTCTGCCTCTGCGCTCTATGGGAATTACTGCATAGATATAGAACCATAGATATAGAACCATAGATATAGAACCATAGATGTGACATATGTCATAGCTAGTGGCACAATTTTTGAGACCATACCCAGGTAAGATGGTGCCCAGTAACCATGGTTTTATATCTATGAGCCAATCATCAGCTATCTGGCTTCTGAGACCCGATTATGACATCACAGTGGGTTAGAAAGTACTTTTGCCATAGGTTCCTCTTATAGCTGCACCCAGGTAAGATGGCTGCCAAATTGTTCCATTTCAGAATTCCAAATTACTATTACATTACGTGATATGTCTATGGTTCTCTATCTATGAATTACAGCCCGTGTGGTCAAAGACATGGCTCTGCAGTTCATATGAATTACAGCCCGTGTGGTCAAAGACATGGCTCTGCAGTTCATATGAATTACAGCCCGTGTGGTCAAAGACATGGCTCTGCAGTTCATATGAATTACAGCCCGTGTGGTCAGACATGGCTCTGCAGTTCATATGAATTACAGCCCGTGTGGTCAGACATGGCTCTGCAGTTCATATGAATTACAGCCCGTGTGGTCAAAGACATGGCTCTGCAGTTCATATGAATTACAGCCCGTGTGGTCAAAGACATGGCTCTGCAGTTCATATGAATTACAGCCCGTGTGGTCAGACATGGCTCTGCAGTTCATATGAATTACAGCCCGTGTGGTCAGACATGGCTCTGCAGTTCATATGAATTACAGCCCGTGTGGTCAAAGACATGGCTCTGCAGTTCATATGAATTACAGCCCGTGTGGTCAAAGACATGGCTCTGCAGTTCATATGAATTACAGCCCGTGTGGTCAAAGACATGGCTCTGCAGTTCATATGAATTACAGCCCGTGTGGTCAAAGACATGGCTCTGCAGTTCATATGAATTACAGCCCGTGTGGTCAAAGACATGGCTCTGCAGTTCATATGAATTACAGCCCGTGTGGTCAAAGACATGGCTCTGCAGTTCATATGAATTACAGCCCGTGTGGTCAAAGACATGGCTCTGCAGTTCATATGAATTACAGCCCGTGTGGTCAAAGACATGGCTCTGCAGTTCATATGAATTACAGCCCGTGTGGTCAAAGACATGGCTCTGCAGTTCATATGAATTACAGTCCGTGTGGTCAAAGACATGGCTCTGCAGTTCATATGAATTACAGCCCGTGTGGTCAAAGACATGGCTCTGCAGTTCATATGAATTACAGCCCGTGTGGTCAAAGACATGGCTCTGCAGTTCATATGAATTACAGCCCGTGTGGTCAAAGACATGGCTCTGCAGTTCATATGAATTACAGCCCGTGTGGTCAAAGACATGGCTCTGCAGTTCATATGAATTACAGTCCGTGTGGTCAAAGACATGGCTCTGCAGTTCATATGAATTACAGCCCGTGTGGTCAAAGACATGGCTCTGCAGTTCATATGAATTACAGCCCGTGTGGTCAAAGACATGGCTCTGCAGTTCATATGAATTACAGTCCGTGTGGTCAAA
The DNA here is from genome assembly GCA_022702515.1 of Ilyophis sp. 1 JC-2022. Lineage (NCBI taxonomy): Eukaryota > Metazoa > Chordata > Actinopteri > Anguilliformes > Synaphobranchidae > Ilyophis > Ilyophis sp. 1 JC-2022. The sequence goes on from CM040396.1 coordinate 2,224,321, forward strand.
GACATGGCTCTGCAGTTCACAGCAATGGCATGAAAGACATTAAATAGGTGAATACCTGTGCGCTTAATTAATGCCAGATTCTTTCAGTTCATCATAATACTGCCACATAATTAGTGCAGGCCTGTGGGCATTAGTGTAAATACTTAATGACTTAATTCACACACCTCCGTGTTTTTACACAAACGTTCCAGAAATCCAGAGCTTTGACCCGTTCAAAGACTTCTATAGATCTAACCTAGGTTTCTTTTTCTTTTTTTTTGGTGTCTGTACCCACTCTATGGTTGCAAAATGGCCTGAAAATGTTATGCATTTGAATAAAAATGTGTACCAGTAGAAAGAATTCATCTCAGATTAAAGGTGTCCGTGCTTTTCTTGGTTTGGTGCTTTTTCTTCATATAAAGTCCTAAGAACACAAGTTAGCGTATAATTACACCATCTGTCCATGGAACAAACGCACGCTTTAGAACTTCAGCCGACTCGGCCCGATACTTGCATCTGTGCGCTGAACACAAGACCTTACATGGTCCAACTCTGGGTTACCTTACCTACAGGACCTTGGGGTAACACTTTATAAATCATTATTCCTACATTCACACACATCTATAAATGTATTAATTAACATGAGTTAAAGGTGTTTTGATACCCATGTGGGTGATAATGCATTTTATTTGATTGATTTACAGACACACACACACACACACACACACTCCACCTGACCATGCTCTTCTAATAATTCATTTGAAGTGGCAGATGTAAATGACCTGTGTGATAAGAGCCCTGAGCAAGTACAGTTAAGGGGCCTAGTACCAGCCTCAGCCTGGGCCCTGCCCTTGGGCCTAGTACTAGCCTCAGCCTGGGCCCTGCCTTTGGGCCTAGTACCAGCCTCAGCCTGGACCCTGCCTTTGGGCCTAGTACCAGCCTCAGCCTGGACCCTGCCTTTGGGCCTAGTACCAGCCTCAGCCTGGGCCCTGCCCTTAGGCCTAGTACTAGCCTCAGCCTGGGCCCTGCCTTTGGGCCTAGTACCAGCCTCAGCCTGGACCCTGCCTTTGGGCCTAGTACCAGCCTCAGCCTGGGCCCTGCCCTTGGGCCTAGTACTAGCCTCAGCCTGGGCCCTGCCTTTGGGCCTAGTACCAGCCTCAGCCTGGACCCTGCCTTTGGGCCTAGTACCAGCCTCAGCCTGGGCCCTGCCCTTGGGCCTAGTACCAGCCTCAGCCTGGACCCTGCCCTTGGGCCAAGCCCCAGCCCCACCCACTGGAAGCAGGAGGATACATAAGATAAATTACTCCCATGTTCTCTTCCAGTTGACCAGCAATTCTCTAATCTTCACTTACCTCATGTTAATTCATATATTTATAGATGTTTGTGAATGTAGGAATCATTATTTATAAATTGCAAGTAAATAATATTGATCTATTACAAGACATTACCAAATTAACTGCTATTCTTTGATGAAGTCTTTAAAGCTGACCATGTCAAATGCACTGCCATAAATTTAGCAAATTAGTGAAATTATAACAAATAGTATACAGTACAGTAGTGTTGATGAACTGTTCAGTGTTTGCCACCTCAAATTAGGGATTAGCGCTATAATCATTTCAAACAGTCCCTTAAGAAACTATGCCAAATTAATAATATATACTAAGTAGTTTTATTACAATACGGTTAAAAACCACACTAATGAGGGCATGTGGCTGTAGTGCTGCTCACAGCAGGTTCTGCTTCAAACATAGATGTACTGTGTAACTGCCGTTTAAAGAGCAATGTTCTGAAGTCAGAGCCGACTGCTTTTTTCCTGCCTGCAAGTTGCTCTCATCCCTCCCTCCCTCCCTCCCTCTCTCCCTCTCTCTCTCTATTCCTCCCTACTTGTCTGTGCTCCAGAGGTCTGTGGTTCTGGGGCCTCTGGGAAGGCAAGAATCTGAGCCCTTTCACAGATCTCAGCGGGCGTGTGGAGCGGCCTCCTAAAGAAAACCGCCGGGCAATGCAGTCCATTAATCACTGCCTGATTCTAATCCAGTCCTGATCTCTCCGTTCCTGAGCACGGGCGCACCACCGCGCCCCTCTTTCCCTGCAGAAAAAAAGAAGCTCCAGCCCAGCGGGAACGGTGAGCGGCACCTCCAGGGTTATCTGGTACAAGGATATCTTTGTGTTTACAGAATGGACCAGGCTGCACGCTGTCATTCTTTGCTCTTGGGCGAGTCCGGGTAGTCGGGTACTGTTATTTGAAGATGCAGTCATGCTGAGGTCAATTCTAATGTCACTTATGCATTCAAGGAAACTGCATACTGCACATGCTTTCACAGCTCATAGCTGATCACCTTTAGCTTCAATAAGAATGTTCTGACATTTTTCATATCTGCAATAAAGGATTGTAACCAAAACCTAAAGGTTTTTTTTTTTTGTACAGGGGTAAATCCTGCTCTGTTATTGAGGACAGGAAGTTGATTGATCACATGACACTCCTGCCAATCATTGACTACAGAGATCCAATTGATACACATGCAGCAACCACCACACAAAATCATTGGATGGGTTTCACACCCATCCCTCTAACTTGTGTCAGTCTGTATAGGACGTCCATCCCTGTCCAGTAGAAGGGCCCAACATTGGCTTGTCTTCTTCAGGAACCTGCATGCTATCACACTTATTTTCTCCACAGGCAGTCCACAGATTACCATCACCAGTCCCAGAGCAGGCTGGTCCTCAGTTCTGCACATTCTCTCTGAAATCTATTGATAAATCAGCCTTTGGTTTCTGTGCCCTGTGTACTAGGAATACCTGTGTACCTGTGTACCTGTGTACCTTCGGAATACACTCAAATTAGATTCCCTGCTCTCACTTTTGGGCCAGTTCAGGATTTTAATAACTAATCTGTATACTGAGCAGTTTGTGTTTTTATTTTCACTGATTTTAATTTGAGTTTATTGTTTTGTGTAATTGACTTCATAAGAGACTTAGGGCCTGATTTACTAAGACCTTTAGCATGTGCAAAACCTTTTAGCACACACAAAACTAATAACACAACCAATGATTGGTGCAAAACAAATACCATAACCAATCATTGGTCATGTCATTGGTTTTGCATATGTTAAAATGTTTAGCACACACGGAAGGTCTTAGTAAATCAGGGCCTTAGTTATAACCGAGTTTGCTCACTTGTTTGGGTAGGAGAAAGGGACAATAGACCTGCCCATTGGGTCTTTCAGGTTTGGGTAAGAGAAAGGGACATTAGACCTGCAGGTTTAGGTGGATGAAAGGGACATTAGACCTGCAGGTTTGGGTAAGAGAAAGGGACATTAGACCTGCAGGTTTGGGTAAGAGAAAGGAACATTCGACCTGCAGGTTTGGGGAAGAGAAAGGGACATTAGACCTGCAGGTTTGGGTAAGAGAAAGGGACATTAGACCTGCAGGTTTGGGTAAGAGAAAGGGGACATTAGACCAGCAGGTTTTGGTAAGAGAAAGGGGACATTAGACCTGCAGGTTTGGGTAAGAGAAAGGGACATTAGACCTGCAGGTTTGGGGAAGAGAAAGGGACATTAGACCTGCAGGTTTGGGTAAGAGAAAGGAACATTAGACCTGCAGGTTTGGGTAAGAGAAAGGAACATTAGACCTGCAGGTTTGGGTAAGAGAAAGGGACATTAGACCTGCAGGTTTGGGTAAGAGAAAGGGACATTAGACCTGCAGGTTTGGGTAAGAGAAAGGGACATTAGACCTGCAGGTTTGGGTAAGAGAAAGGGGACATTAGACCTGCAGGTTTGGGTAAGAGAAAGGAACATTAGACCTGCAGGTTTGGGTAAGAGAAAGGAACATTAGACCTGCAGGTTTGGGTAAGAGAAAGGGACATTAGACCTGCAGGTTTGGGTAAGAGAAAGGGACATTAGACCTGCAGGTTTGGGTAAGAGAAAGGGACATTAGACCTGCAGGTTTGGGTAAGAGAAAGGGGACATTAGACCTGCAGGTTTGGGTAAGAGAAAGGAACATTAGACCTGCAGGTTTAGGTAGAAGAAAGACTTTAGACCTGCTCATTGGGTCATGCAGGTTTGGGTAAGAGAGGGTAGGAGAGACTCCCCTGAGTCTGTGGCCCTTCTGTACAATAACACACATGCTCACAAAAACACATTTTGTCCTGGATTCCATCAACATTCGCCATTAACTGTGACTTATAAATACTTTCAAGTATGTTTTCTTCAGCCTCACAACAGAGTGTGGAGAGTGAATTCTGCCAATGGCAGAGCTTACCAAAGAGTGAAAATATACTGTAACTAACACCAGTATTTAGCTGTGAGTCAAAGATAAGGAGGGATGTTGATCAAATCGAGGCCTTAGCATAGACCAGTCCCATAAACATCTGCAAAGAGCTTCGGTAACTTGAATTTACAACAGGTGCACTGTGTGCCCATAGTGTTTCTGTTAGTCTGCAAAGTTCTCTCACTGTGATTGTAAATCAGTCTCTCTCTATATCTCTCTCCCTCTCTCTCTCAGATGCTCACAAGGTAATCTATTTTTCCACTGTATTCCAGTCAGCTCATTTACATCAGCAAGCCAGAAAAAGGGTAAAAAGATTGTATCTCAACTTGGTAAGGAAAGAAAGTCGTCTCCGCCTCTCACGAGCCTTTTGAATAACGATGGTATGAGTTCATCAGTCATAATGACAATGATCATTTATTATGAACTCAAATAGGATGAAAAAGCCCTGCCTATATACCCTCTTTTTCCTTTCTGATGCCAATGGATCCATTCTCTTAACCTTGGATCATGACAGATAATAACTTTCCCATTGAGGACCGACCTCCTCTTAAAATAAAAGACCTTTAAAAGAGATGTATTGCTTACCCCTCGCTGATGAAGCTTTCATAGGCTAGGATTACATCTCTATTCATTCTCATTTACTTTCCCATAGATCTCATTTGAATGTCTCAGGCCAGTAATTACCGCCAAGGTGATCATTTCTGCCGCTAGATAAGGTGAGTTTATCCTCCGGTAGCGGTATCTTTGCCACGTGCACGCAGAGGTGACCCTGTCTGAACCCCATCACATCGTCCTCCCAAAGGGTTATATTCTTTCCACATCCATCATCATCATCATCGTTCACAAATAAAAATTCAGCGGATTCATCACAATATAGCGTTCATTTCCTAAGCTGGATATTTATTTGTGTTAACCTTCAGCATGCTTTTCTAACGTGCATGCGTTTCCATTTTACATGGCCTTGTTTAGGAATACCTGCGCACAGACAATATTTTTTTAGCTTGTGATAAGTGCAATAAGTTGTGACATTATACTCTCAAAAATAAAAGACGCGTTTAAAAATCAAGTTTCCCCGGCATACTGTAATATACCCCGAGTGCTTGTGATTAGTTTCCTACCACCACCTCTATTAAAATATCTTTTTTTTTCAGATAAAGATAATGGATTTCCTTGACGTTCATTCATGGTGAGACCGTCACAATCCAGTGTAGCAGCCAGTGAATCATACAGTATTTATCATGCCCCTCAAATCACCTCTAACACAGCTCACTTTGAAGATCCCATGCTAGTGTAAATGGGTAATCGAATTAGCATACAAGGATAATGGCTGTTACCAGCCCATTGATGTTCAGTGAGTAATAAGGGTCTGGCAAGTTTCAGTAATCATTTGGGTGGTGTTTAAATTAATTGGTAAAATGTGTGTTTGCATGGATTTTTCTAAGTCCAGTTAAAATGCTTCAGAGTGTCTTAGAAGTCTGCGAGGTTGTTTGCCCCGTTAAGGAACTGTTCTTATGCATGGATGGGCCCCGCTCTCTTGTTCCTAATCCATACAGGCCCATGGGGTGTTGCTCATTTGGCTCTAGTGTCATCCAGAGACGGGAGGGATAGTCAGTGGGGATAACAGAACCTCATTGCACACCAGAGACCGCTGCTTATTGATCGGGAGTCTGCCAGTTAAGCTGCACATGAAGTGTCTTTCTCTGACTCTGATGTGTGTGTGAGTCCTGCTTGTGAACTACACTGTGATAATAAGGGTCTCTGACTCTGATGTGTGTGTGAGCTCTGCTTGTGAACTACACTGTGATAATAAGGGTCTTTCTCTGACTCTGATGTGTGTGTGAGCTCTGCTTGTGAACTACACTGTGATAATAAGGGTCTTTCTCTGACTCTGATGTGTGTGTGAGCCCTGCTTGTGAACTACACTGTGATAATAAGGGTCTTTCTCTGACTCTGATGTGTGTGTGTGAGATCTTCTTGTTAACTACACTGTGATAATAAGGGTCTTTCTCTGACTCTGATGTGTGTGTGAGCCCTGCTTGTGAACTACACTGTGATAATAAGGGTCTTTCTCTGACTCTGATGTGTGTGTGAGCTCTGCTTGTGAACTACACTGTGATAATAAGGGTCTTTCTCTGACTCTGATGTGTGTGTGAGCTCTGCTTGTGAACTACACTGTGATAATAAGGGTCTTTCTCTGACTCTGATGTGTGTGTGAGCTCTGCTTGTGAACTACACTGTGATAAGAAGGGTCTTTCTCTGACTCTGATGTGTGTGTGAGCTCTGCTTGTGAACTACACTGTGATAATAAGGGTCTTTCTCTGACTCTGATGTGTGTGTGAGCTCTGCTTGTGAACTACACTGTGATAATAAGGGTCTTTCTCTGACTCTGATGTGTGTGAGCTCTGCTTGTGAACTACACTGTGATAATAAGGGTCTCTGACTCTGATGTGTGTGAGCTCTGCTTGTGAACTACACTGTGATAATAAGGGTCTTTCTCTGACTCTGATGTGTGTGTGAGCTCTGCTTGTGAACTACACTGTGATAATAAGGGTCTTTCTCTGACTCTGATGTGTGTGTGAGCTCTGCTTGTGAACTACACTGTGATAATAAGGGTCTCTGACTCTGATGTGTGTGAGCTCTGCTTGTGAACTACACTGTGATAAGAAGGGTCTCTGACTCTGATGTGTGTGAGCTCTGCTTGTGAACTACACTGTGATAATAAGGGTCTCTGACTCTGATGTGTGTGAGCTCTGCTTGTGAACTACACTGTGATAATAAGGGTCTTTCTCTGACTCTGATGTGTGTGTGAGCTCTGCTTGTGAACTACACTGTGATAATAAGGGTCTTTCTCTGACTCTGATGTGTGTGTGAGCTCTGCTTGTGAACTACACTGTGATAAGAAGGGTCTTTGACTCTGATGTGTGTGTGAGCTCTGCTTGTGAACTACACTGTGATAAGAAGGGTCTTTCTCTGACTCTGATGTGTGTGTGAGCTCTGCTTGTGAACTACACTGTGATAATAAGGGTCTTTCTCTGACTCTGATGTGTGTGTGAGCTCTGCTTGTGAACTACACTGTGATAAGAAGGGTCTTTCTCTGACTCTGATGTGTGTGTGAGCTCTGCTTGTGAACTACACTGTGATAATAAGGGTCTTTCTCTGACTCTGATGTGTGTGTGAGCTCTGCTTGTGAACTACACTGTGATAAGAAGGGTCTTTCTCTGACTCTGATGTGTGTGTGAGCTCTGCTTGTGAACTACACTGTGATAAGAAGGGTCTTTCTCTGACTCTGATGTGTGTGTGAGCTCTGCTTGTGAACTACACTGTGATAAGAAGGGTCTTTCTCTGACTCTGATGTGTGTGTGTGAGCTCTGCTTGTGAACTACACTGTGATAAGAAGGGTCTTTCTCTGACTCTGATGTGTGTGTGAGCTCTGCTTGTGAACTACACTGTGATAATAAGGGTCTTTCTCTGACTCTGATGTGTGTGTGAGCTCTGCTTGTGAACTACACTGTGATAATAAGGGTCTTTCTGACTCTGATGTGTGTGTGAGCTCTGCTTGTGAACTACACTGTGATAATAAGGGTCTTTCTCTGACTCTGATGTGTGTGTGAGCTCTGCTTGTGAACTACACTGTGATAATAAGGGTCTTTCTCTGACTCTGATGTGTGTGTGAGCTCTGCTTGTGAACTACACTGTGATAATAAGGGTCTTTCTCTGACTCTGATGTGTGTGTGAGCTCTGCTTGTGAACTACACTGTGATAATAAGGGTCTTTCTGACTCTGATGTGTGTGTGAGCTCTGCTTGTGAACTACACTGTGATAATAAGGGTCTTTCTCTGACTCTGATGTGTGTGTGAGCTCTGCTTGTGAACTACACTGTGATAATAAGGGTCTTTCTGACTCTGATGTGTGTGTGAGCTCTGCTTGTGAACTACACTGTGATAATAAGGGTCTTTCTCTGACTCTGATGTGTGTGTGAGCTCTGCTTATCAAGTCAAGTCAAGTCAAGTATATCTTTATTATCCCCTAGGGGTAATTAGTTTCACAGCCAGCAGTAGAAAACAAAACAAAACAAAAACAACAACAAATAGACAGGACAAGAAGTACAAACAATAAATATCATAAAACAGACTACAGGACGAGAAGTACAAAACAAAGAATGTCACTCACTTTATGTTGTTAAGAAGGCCAATAGCAGCAGGAACAAAAGAGTTCTTGAACCTGTTGGTCCTGCACCTTGGCACAATAAATCTGCGGCCGGAAGGGAGCAACATAAACGCTTTAAAAAGCGGATGGCTCGGATCAGCCAGGACAGCACGGGCTTTCTTCAAGGACCTGATCTTATACAGGTCATTTAGACTGTTTAAAGTCATGCCAGCGACCTTACCACAGACTTTAATAAGACCTTCTAATCTATTTCTATTTTTAATGCTGATTGACCCATACCAGCCTATAAATGAAAACGTAAGCACAGATTCAATAAAACAAGAATAAAACATTTTCATAAAAGTGTTATCCACGTTAAAATTACGAAGCTTGCGATAAAAATACATACGCTGATGTACCTTTTTACACACAGCGTCGACCTGTGGCTCAAAGGTCAGTTTATCGTCAATTAAAATGCCCAGATATTTATAGTGATTGACGACCTCGACTGTCTGATCACCAGTGACCACAGGGGAGATGACTGCAGGATTCTTCCCAAAATCTACAATCATCTCTTTAGTTTTGGCCACGTTGATGTCTAAAAAGGAGGACTTACACCACTCTAAAAAATCTGCCACCACAGGGCCATGATCAGGATTGTCATGGCTCACTAGGGACAGAATAACAGTGTCATCAGCAAACTTAATTATGTAATGCCCTGCATATTGGCTCTGACAAGCATTAGTATATAAAACAAATAAAAGCGGTGATAGCGGCTTGTGAACTACACTGTGATAATAAGGGTCTTTCTCTGACTCTGATGTGTGTGTGAGCTCTGCTTGTGAACTACACTGTGATAAGAAGGGTCTTTCTCTGACTCTGATGTGTGTGTGAGCTCTGCTTGTGAACTACACTGTGATAAGAAGTGACGCTTCTGAAGAGAGCGCTTGCTTGTCTGTGCTCTCCTGAATCAGAATAATTCTCACTTTAATCTCCTAAATGAAATGTATTCTCAGCATGGTCCAAGTTGACATGGTCTTTCTTGAGCAAAAAATAACAAATGTGTGAGAGTATTTAAGGTGCTCACAAGGTCCGGATGACCAGATATCTGACATGATTTCTGTATGATTTGGGATGAGACCCCCAAAGCACCCAATGCTGGGTAGCGACCTTGGCTGGCCAGGGCATTGTACCCCTTTAACATTGAAAGTTCTGTTTAACCTTAACTGAACTCAGTATCTTTAAAACTAGTTTTTGTTTGATAAGATGCAAGTTGTGGCAGAAATATGAGGAGCATCTTCATAAAACCTTTCTAAAAGAAAAAAATCAAATAAACGTTGATAAAATGTTACCGTCTTGTCTTGATTCCCTGTGTCTTTGAACTGAAGTGACCTTTAAAATATGAGCAGATGTAATGTCAAATGGGGAAGTGTTGACATTAAGCTCCAGAATACCGGCGTGCTTCGGCTGAGACTTTGCGCTGATATAAACGTTGGCTGTACTTTGGTAGAAAGTAGTTAAAAATAATAATAATTAAGTAAAACCGCGCACAACAAGGAATGTGGATGTTCATTAGTAACTCATTATATTTGGAGACGTTGCTGTTGATTTTTTCCAAGGTGCATTTTTGGCGCTTCGAGCATGACAAACTTTGGACCTGTTGACGTCTGTTCTATCAGGGTGAGCTGCAGCGGAGATCTACAAAACTAGTGAGCTCTTAGTGAAACTACCTGGACGGATAGATGGCACTCCGGGCATGTAGAAACATAGCTTAATTAAATTTTTGGGTGAACTGGGTGAATAATAGTGCTTGCTACAGATAAATATATAGGTGAATTACGTACTGGCTCCGGGCACTCTACAGGTTAGGCTGGTCTTAACCAGACGGGTCATTACTGATGACAAAGAGAAGCTTCATGAAATCAAAAAGGAGTAAGGCTGTGTCTGAATCAACACCCTTCAATACTACTGAGTATGGTTGTTCAGTACACTAGACAATAAAGCAGTTAAGTAGGCAAAATCTTCTCTAAATGTAGTATACTTAAAACCCCCGCATGATATACTTACTTCCGGGGTTTCACTGAGTATATACTTTTCAAGAAGTATGCAAACATTGTGGTCGCATAAATATGACTGAGGTGCAGCTTCACTGATGTTTTCCTCCGGAAATTCTTACAACACTTCCACAGTATGGAAGAGTACACAAGAGACAGGATGCAGTAGATAGGGTTCTGATTTGGACACAGCCAAGTATTGGCTCCAGGCAAGCCACAGATTTTGGCTGTGACCAAATATAATCCCTGTTTCCTGTCCCCTGTCCACTTAGACCCCTGTCTACTATGTGCCCTGTCCTCTCACTTTTCAAGCAGTGTGCAAAATAAATCTTGCAAAACTCTTTCCAAACTAGTGAGGAAGTAGTTCATAATATTTTTTTCATTTTTATTGAGTATATCAATCCGTTTACATATGACAATGATTACGAAGTGTAGATTATGAATGAAGATAAAATTAACAAAAATAAAAAGAGAGTAGTTTGTAATATGTCCCACTCTTGTACAGCAAGATGTAGTTTTTACTTCCGGTTTACTTCCCGAAATTGTTGGATGAGTGTGCTCCTGAATCCCCTCAACAAATCCCGGAAATAAGGGTTTCATCCGGGGATTTTAAGTGCCCCCATTGTGAAAAAAAGTCGCCCACTCAAAAACTTTTTGATGAAGTTGACTCAAATATGCACCCTCAAAAGGGTGTAGGGATCATATTGGGTCACGGCCGAGGTTGGTCTCTAATCCCAGCAGCACACGAGCTGATGACTGAGAGAAGCTTCATTCAATCAAAAATGATTAAGAGTAACCAAATGCAGTTTACGACTCAGCGATTTGAACCAATCATTGTGTTTTTCTGTGGAGAGCGACACATTTTGATTGGCTCAAGTCTAACTAGTTCTAACAGTTCATTGTAGCTCCAGGTTCATGAACCCTCCATCTTCCAAAACTGCATGGCAGCTATGCGATTTAATTATGTATCACTATGTTTCCACGAATAAAGCTCCTCTTTACTAAACTTACAAAAACAAAATGAACAAATAAACTCCCAAAAGGACTTTCCCCTTCCGGAAACAGGCTGTGTATTTTAACATTGCTGAGCTCAATTCTCTTTGACAGGAAGCCATGCTGGAGACCTAGCAGACACGAGTCTGCACACTGTTGTACACGGCTCTTAAGGTCTCACTACAAAGGCTCGCAGAGCTTGTAAACATCAGGTTTGCCTGACTAAAAGCCATGTAAGCACCTGGCATCGCTCACGGTCCGCCGAGGCTGACCGTCAGCGGTTCTGCTCACTGCCAACACTAGAATCAGACCACCGCATGCAGTAAAGAACTCATTCAGAACTCCATCAGAACAGGGAGCATCCAAACAAGTGGGGATATATTTCCAAATTGCATACTCAGGATTAAAATTAATCATTTAACTACGGGCAGTTATGGGGGCCTAAACTTAATTAAAACACTACTATTGTGTTTGAAATTAAATGAAATGCACAGTTTATAAACAGATATAAAAACTGCAGTTACATACTGACTGAAAGGTTTGGTAAAAAAAAGTTAATTGCAGTTTGGGTTTTATCTGCTGATTTCTGTTAGTTCAGAAAAAGAGAGAATCAAGCTATTCCTCCACCTCTGACTAACTGCTATTCCTCCACCTCTGACTGTAACTGCTCTTCCTCCACCTCTCTGACTGTAACTGGGCAGAGATGAAGTGAGACTTTAGCTGCAGGGCCTCTCACACTGTAACTGGGCAGAGATTAAGTGAGACTTTAGCTGCAGGGCCTCTCACACTGTAACTGGGCAGAGAGGAAGTGAGACTTTAGCTGCAGGGCCTCTCAGACTGTAACTGGGCAGAGAGGAAGTGAGACTTTAGCTGCAGGGCCTCTCACACTGTAACTGGGCAGAGAGGAAGTGAGACCTTAGCTGCAGGGTCTCTCACACTGTAACTGGGCAGAGAGGAAGTGAGACTTTAGCTGCAGGGCCTCTCACACTGTAACTGGGCAGAGAGGAAGTGAGACTTTAGCTGCAGGGCCTCTCACACTGTAACTGGGCAGAGATGAAGTGAGACTTTAGCTGCAGGGCCTCTCACACTGTAACTGGGCAGAGAGGAAGTGAGACTTTAGCTGCAGGGCCTCTCAGACTGTAACTGGGCAGAGAGGAAGTGAGACTTTAGCTGCAGGGCCTCTCACACTGTAACTGGGCAGAGAGGAAGTGAGACTTTAGCTGCAGGGCCTCTCACACTGTAACTGGGCAGAGAGGAAGTGAGACTTTAGCTGCAGGGCCTCTCACACTGTAACTGGGCAGAGAGGAAGTGAGACTTTAGCTGCAGGGCTTCTCACACTAACTGGGCAGAGAGGAAGTGAGACTTTAGCTGCAGGGCCTCTCACACTGTAACTGGGCAGAGAGGAAGTGAGACTTTAGCTGCAGGGCTTCTCACACTAACTGGGCAGAGAGGAAGTGAGACTTTAGCTGCAGGGCCTCTCACACTGTAACTGGGCAGAGAGGAAGTCGGACTTTAGCTGCAGGGCTTCTCACACTAACTGGGCAGAGAGGAAGTGAGACTTTAGCTGCAGGGTCTCTCACACTGTAACTGGGCAGAGAGGAAGTGAGACTTTAGCTGCAGGGCCTCTCACACTGTAACTGGGCAGAGAGGAAGTGAGACTTTAGCTGCAGGGCCTCTCACACTGTAACTGGGCAGAGAGGAAGTGAGACTTTAGCTGCAGGGCCTCTCAGACTGTAACTGGGCAGAGAGGAAGTGAGACTTTAGCTGCAGGGCCTCTCACACTGTAACTGGGCAGAGAGGAAGTGAGACTTTAGCTGCAGGGCCTCTCACACTATAACTGGGCAGAGAGGAAGTGAGACTTTAGCTGCAGGGCCTCTCACACTGTAACTGGGCAGAGAGGAAGTGAGACTTTAGCTGCAGGGTAGAATGTGTGGAACACAGCTGCCCTATACCTGTATTTAATAACACCCCGCCAAGAATGGACAGCTCTTTTTCTCCTAATTCATGGTTGTCAATTCAGGAGGGTCAAAGACACACATGCACTCTCCTCTGAAGCAGGGGATGTTGCCAGCACTTCTTTTTTACATTGAACAGTATTCAACTTAAATAAAAAATAATAATGAGACATTATCACTTGAAATGGGTTAAGCATGAACTTTTGTAACCATTATTTACATTTATACTTCAAAAACATTCTGTTTTTTCTCCTCACTGATCTGTAGTCTATTTAAATATGTAAGTATTTTAAGCAGCTCAAACAAATACAGAAATGAATGCAACTGAATGGTAAAGCAAGCATTTTGGGAGGTGATCCCAGCAGTATTAATTTCTCATGAATGTGTATTTAGAATAATTAGGCCTGGAGACACATTAGAGACATATTAAAGGGGAATGAGAAAAGTTTCTATGTTTGAGTAAATAAACTTTCATTGAGTCTCAAAAGTGAGTCATTTCAATTCCCCATTCAACAAAAAACAGAGAAGTCATTCTGGTTTTTAATCTTAGCCTCTGTGCGAATATCTGTCCTTCAGGAGACCCCAGCTGTGTGCAAGGTACAGGTACAGGTACAGGTACAGGACAGACCTGAGATGCGGTGAATTGTTTAAATTAGATCAGGATCTACATTGCATGTGAAAAATGCAGCACACTAACAGCCTTAATTATCAAAAGGGTTTTATCGCCGAATCCATAATTGATCAATACGTGTTTCTACAAGGAGTGCGCATACCTTCAAGAGCAAGGTAATTAGATGAGCGCAGTGAGAACTAATTGGACTGAAGGAGTCTGACAAATCTTTGTCTAATTGCTTTGGCTGCGATAACAGCCTCTTTCTGTGTGCGTGCGTGCGTGCGTGCATGCGTGCGTGCGTGCGTGCGTGCGTGTTTCTTTTGCAACATTTTCTTGTGAAATATTTGCTTGAAGATTAAGGAAACTTTTGTCCTTATTCATGAAACATGCGCAGAACAAATTTGTGTGTAAATCGTTCATATTAGCAATTTTGCTTTAAAGTGGCTTACAGGTCTGTAAGCTAGTGTTGCATTGCAATGGCTGATCTTGTGCTGTTTGAGGAGATAACGCATCTTTTAGGGAAGCTGTAAGACGGCAGGCTCATTGTGAAGAATATATTCGTCAAATTGCTGTTTACTGTATCAGAGTATAGATTCCTAACTACCTCTCTCCATCACTAAGAGACAGGGGTTACCCGCTTACGCCATGGCTGACTCCACTAACCAAACCGCGGACACATCCCATCATACGTTCTGTTATCCAGCGCACCAATAGCATGTTGAAGAGTCATTGGCTGTGCACCCTACTCGACAAACCTGAGAAGATGCACAACATAATATTGGCCTGCTGTGTCCTGCAGAACATGGGCAAGAAACACGCCCTTCCGAGACCAGACGTCCCCAATCCACCTGAGCTAGGGCTGCTGTCGGATGAACCACCACTCGAACTCGACAGCGTGGCCACAATTAGAACGTGTCAACAATTAGAGGGACACGGATTGATGACTTTGTTTTCATATGAACTTGTTTTATGCGTAAATGTACCCACATATTTAGGAAGGTTTCATGAATGAGGCCCTTTAGCTTTAGCTTTTATCCTTCTGCATTTTAAGGGAGTGCGAGTTCCATATAAGGTCATACATACAGTTTCTCATACGCTTGTCTTGTTTGGGTTATGTTCTCCAATTTGACGATGCAACTAGAAGCAGTCCCCGTATCAGCATCATAGTGGGCTGGCCCACAGCAAGTGTAAAATGGAATGAGATGAGTACGTTAAAGATATAGACGTTTTTCTATGTTTATACGGCTTACGCTGAACGCTGTTGTTCGCTATAAACAGTCTGCAACATTCAAAAACAATCTTTTAGATCCGTTTTGTTCTCTTCAGTGTGGTTGGCTGCAGTGCTGTGGTTGGCTGTGGTTGGCTGTGGTGCTGTGGTGCTGTGGTTGGCTGCGGTGCTGTGGTGCTGTGGTTGGATGTGGTGCTGTGGTGTAACCAGGAGCGGTCAGTCAGCCATCTCAGCAACCCCTGTAACAGCTGTCTGGGACTGGACATTAGACTTGGCACCGTTTAATTGTATAAAACAGTTTGTTTTTTGTTTTCTCTCATCTTGAATGCAGTTGTGGTATGGCATTGAAGTTTTAAACATTTGCTTTATTCCTGTGACTTAAAAGGTTTTGACACTTTGATGCACTCCAAAGTGCTCGTTTGGAAGGAAGCCGTTAGCAGTAAGTGAATGGGAACATGTCACTTTGGGATTAAGCTTTTGTTGTTTTTCACTGTCAGTAGAAGAGCAGTTTGTGGCGGCCCCTGGTACTCTATTCTATACTTGGGAAAATTCATTGTGTTGCATACACTGCTAGTGAGGATTTCTGGCCTAATCTGCCTTCTTGGGATGCATTTGGATACTTTAAAAATGCATTATTCCTTCTTTCCTTGTGACCCAGCGGAGCTAAATGACTGCCATGACAGGGAAGGGGAAAGGATACAACAGTGTATCCCTTGCGTAAGTGTTTTGGGCTAATATGACACTACAAGTCCCACAGTGCTTTGCTTTGAAAAAGTAATTGAAATGTTGACAGATAAATTGCAGCAAAGTAAAACTAAGCAGAGACAGAAAGAAAGAAGGACACATTTTTTACATTTTGTAAATGTACACAAATCAAAATGACAGGTCACCAGAAGTTACAGAAAGATGTGATTGCGGTTTGTGATTTAAATCAGGTTAAAATAGCGGGATTATGGCACTTCAAAGGGGGAATCCCAAAATGCCAGGATGAAATATGGCAGCCACACCAAGTGGGATTTGGTTCCAATTTAAGAAAGGGGAGGGAGTAATTATGTTCCTTCACTCCCTCGTTTATCCTCCCTTCCACCAAGAGTATAAAATGCAAGCTTACAGCAAGAAGGGGATCCCACAATGCAATGCTCCACACGGGAAAAGTGGGCAGTCACATTTCAACTCTATAGCAGATAAAAACAGCGAAATGAGACAAACCTTCACAATTCAAATAAGCATTTCACATTAAATTTACTGCATTTAGCATCGATGAGGGTTTCATTATGTGCTTTCAGCAGATCAGCGTGTAATGTGCATTATACAAACAGATGCAGTTACATGGTTGAACTCAACCTCAAAGTTCAGTAAGTATTGTTTGATGCAATCACAACTCAACTGTATGTTTTGGTATCAAGGTACATAGTGTCAGGGAGAATGACTTTTCAATTGGATCCAATTGATTTTCCTTGCAGAAGAAAAACTCAAATGTGCAAGGCGTAATTGTATCTGTCATTTGTTGACCCCCGACTTGAGCAGCTACTTTACATTTTCCTTATAAGAGTCGGCAGGCTGCAGCAGGTGCTTCTGTAAAGGTCCTTTTCCAGAGGGAATAACCGCCATTTCTTACTTAAATCCACGTAATTTAGGATTGTCTACTCTTTCAAATGCAATGTTTGCACTCAAAAATGCATCCGTGAAATCTCAGATGTCATCTTCCGCTCATATATGGATTCCCCCTTATCGTTGATTTCAGACTGTGATTCATGCCTTGTTTTTGTCTGTAAAAGCCATTTTATTGTTTGTTTGTTTGTTGTGCGACTGTCAGGAGGGTACTTTTGCACCTGGGCGCTCTGAGACCTTTGTGTGTGACGTTCTGTCCGTATCACATTCCTACCTCTCACCTGGTGATTTACGGCGGCTAATTGCTTATGTGAGGGTCACAACTAATCAGTAATTGCATAATTAGTCAGGATGCCACAGTCTAATGCCTACAGTACCGTGACCCCATGGGGATTCAGATGGCAAATTGAAATTATTTCGCATCACATGCCCTAGATAAAATAGTGCTCCCCACATACGTGCATGTTCTGGGGGATTTCACTGAGCCCCTTAAACTCAATACATGCTTTACACAAAGACACAAATTAATGACCTGCCAATCCAACTGTCACCAACAACTCTTAAAGTTGTCATGTTTGTTATTCAAGCAAAAAGTAAATAGTTTGAGAAGTTCAGCTGCTAGTTGGCAGGCAGCATAAAAACGTCCAACCTAACACTGTGTTCAGTTAGGTCCCATGCCAATTAGATTAGATAAATAATAATAATAATAATAATAATACCTTGTATTTATATAGCGCCTTTCTCGACACTCAAAGCGCTTTACAGTGATGAGGGGGAAACTCGTCTCTACCACCACCAATGTGTAGCACCCACCTGGGTGATGCAACGGCAGCCATTTTGCGCCAGAATGCTCACCACACATCAGCTGAGGTGGAGAGGGAGAGAATGATTTTAGCCAATTAAACTGGGGGATGATTAGGTGGCTGTATACAGTATTGGAGCGCTTGTTGTGGTGTTGCAACACACCTGTGGAGCAGTGCACTGCAAGATCCTCGTTACGCCTACTGTTACTGCCAAGGACATTTATTCAAAACTCAATACCTGGATCGGTGAAGAAGAAAAGTGTTTTTTCATTTACTAACAACTGAATAAATCTGAGAAATTGTGTTGCAGTCACCTCAATATTTATTAAATACCCCCAAATACCAATATGATAGTTTTCAACATGAGAATGTTTATGGTTTCCTGCCAATTATATATTTTTTCCTACACTCGTGCTCCTGGGTGAAAAAAAAAAAGAAACTGTTGAAAACACGAGATAAGAAACATACCATACCTGCCATATATAGACCCCATCTGCCAGGCAGCGGGAGGGAGAAGGCCACTGGGGACGGCAGCAGGGATTTCGGGTTGGGCAGGGTAACGTCATCCAGGCAGAGGCAATCTTGGCACAGTTCCTGGTGAGTGCTTGAGGACTCCACTGTGGGTGCTCAGATACCCAGCTCTAATTCGGGCAAGTCTGTAGTTCCTGTGACATCCCTGCTCTGCTTATGCAGGGAGGCTTATAAACCTTATAGCCTTATAAACCTCCCTGCTTTATGGGCCTTGTTTATCTCCAATTACAGCTAATGTAAAATTGGGCTGATAAGTCAGAGTATCCGGCTCTCATTAAGCCTACCGGTAAACCACAAAGAGCATTTCACTTGTGGATGGTGTGTGAGAATCAAGATTCAGCAGAGCCTGACAAAATGTTAGTGGTGAGAGACCAGCTACTGCATGTAAATGCGCCGGTACGGTGACCGCGTGTAAATGTGCCGGTACTGCGACCGCGTGTAAATGTGCCGGTAAGGCGACCGTGTGTAAATGCGCCGGTACGGCGACCGCGTGTAAATGCGGCGGTACGGTGACCGCGTGTAAATGCGCCGGTAATGCGACCGCGTGTAAATGCGCCGGTAAGGCGACCGTGTGTAAATGTGCCGGTACTGCGCCCGCATGTAAATACGCCGGTAATGCGACTGCGTGTTAATGCGCCGGTACGGCGACCGCGTGTAAATGCGGCGGTACGGCGACCGCGTGTAAATGCGCCGGTAAGGCGACCGTGTGTAAATGCGCCGGTACGGCGACCGCGTGTAAATGCGCCGGTACGGCGACCGCGTGTAAATGCGGCGGTACGGCGACTGCGTGTTAATGCGCCGGTACGGCGACCGCGTGTAAATGCGCCGGTACGGGGACCGCGTGTAAATGCGCCGGTAATGCGACCGCGTGTAAATGCGCCGGTAATGCGACCGCGTGTAAATGCTCCGGTAATGCGACCGCGTGTAAATGCACCGGTAAGGCGACCGTGTGTAAATGTGCCGGTACTGCGCCCGCATGTAAATACGCCGGTAATGCGACCGCGTGTAAACGCGCCGGTACATTTACTGAATAGACTGGCAACAGACATTTTCAGCTGCAGGAGGTAATTTTGTCTGCGTTTGAAGTTCTCAGCAAAAGTTATGTTCAGAGCATCTCAGGACTATCTGGAAAGACGGGGACCCGCGCCATCTGTGTGTGAAAGCTGCGATATACGGAAATTCAGAGTCTGTAGGGCCTCCTGATTGCAGGCAGTGTGTTGCTCTTGCATCCAAAGAAATAAAAGTGAAATTACACGTCCTAGGAATTCAGAGTTAATTACTAGTGCCTACAGCTGCTTGATGTAGTAACTGAAACAGAGAAGCACTGGGTGTTAAGTTTTTTTGTACAGTTTTTAAGGTGAAAATCAATACTAATTAAAGAGTACAAAACAAGTGGTTCTTAAAATGGATGCAAACCTCTCCTTCCCAGAATGCATCACAGTGAAAGATTCCATGCAGCCACGGTAACCCCTATGCCAGAATCCCCTACCCCCAGTCAATGAGATTCACAGCGCATGCTAAAAGAGCCTGAGATTAATTTGTTTAATCCATCAAAAGCACACAGAGAGCAATGGAATAAACTATGTCTCCGTAGACCCGCCCCATTCTCCCTTCTAACCTGCTGAACCTGGCTCCACTGCATCCCCTTTGGTCTCAACAGTGGCCTCTAGCAGCAAGGATGTGACACTGCATTCCAGCGCTGCGATACAGACGCAACCAAAGCGCCATCAAAGGCATGGCAGTCAAGATGATCAGTAATTAAAACCAGTGCAAAACTTCCCATGCTGCAAAGCTCCGTACAGGACCGGTCCCCTTTTCCTAGCCCTCTCGATATCTGTAAAAATCTGCAAGCCTAACCCTGGTCAAGAGAAATAGACAGCATGCACATAATTACAGCAATACCCACAATACACTGCAAGGGAGGGCCAGGTTTTGCCACCAATCAAGAGTCACATCACCTGAAATTAAAAAGCAGAGCCCTACTACTCTCAAAGTACCCTTCCCTCAATGCTGTCGATTTATGTTTGGAGCCAAAATGGTATCAGGCAACTTGGGAGTAATTAGCTCCAGTACCATGTTTCTCAACACCAATTAGATTCTCAACAGTGACATGACTGAAATTGTGTTTCATTTTACCACACACTTCCCAACACTTTGTCACCAGGCCCAGATGGGCATATACAGCAAACTCCAGAATTATTGGCACCCTTCATGAAAATGAGCAAAAAATAATTGCATAAAATAAACAATACACATACTGATTAAATTATGAAACACATGGCAGCCCTGAAAAATATTTAAAATAAAACCAAAGTGGTGATTTTATTTTTTATTATTGATCTTAGTCTCCAGAAACAGTTTTGCTAACTTTCACCATTTCCTGTTTCACTGGGGTGTAAATATGAGGTTGCACACATAAAATCCTTTTTCTGTTTCACTGGGGTTTAAATATGTGGTCGCACACATAAAATCAATTTCCTGTTTCACTAGGGTGTAAATATGAGGTTGCACACATAAAATCCTTTTCCTGTTTCACTGGGGTGTAAATATGAGGTTGCACACATAAAATCAATTTCCTGTTTCACTAGGGTGTAAATATGAGGTTGCACACATAAAATCCCTTTGGGGAAAACAGCTCAGAACATACTTTCTGTTTAGTAGATATATCATTTCAATCTAAAAATGTCTGGTATAAACATATTTAAGGAACCAAATATCCTACCTGGTTATGAAGCTACAACTGTTTTCTGATGAACCCTGAAGATATGCTCCTATTCCATTTAGCCATTGTCCAGTACAGATACTTTACAACGGGCACCACAATCTTCAGGCCACACCTGATCCTGTTTCTATGGGCAGCACAATCTTCAGGCCACACCTGATCCTGTTTCTATGGGCAGCACAATCTTCAGGCCACACCTGATCCTGTTTCTATGGGCACCACAATCTTCAGGCCACACCTGATCCTGTTTCTTTGATATTTTGGTCTTAAAGAGCTGCAAGTCTTGCTTTATTGAATACAAAACAACTTAAATTCGAGCTTGATTGAATTGCATATTCCCATAACTTGGGTGTGTTTGATTTGAATGTAGCTCAGTGTTATCAAATAGATTACAATCTGTAACAAAAATATATTAACAGAATAAATTAATATATCCACACAACATTTTTTCCCCACACTATTATTACATTTCAAAACTATTAACGATCTGCCCATTGCACACTCCACATCTGGCCTGGTTACTTTCAGTACTTTTATTTAGCACATGCTTTTATCCAGAACAACAATATAAGAGCCAATCGTGCCACAAACCTAGCTAACAGCCTTCTCGCACCATCACGTGCATACGCAGCAAAACTAGAGCACTAATGCCAGTTAACTATGCTAAAGAACTAACGTATAAATCCTGATCATACAGATTACACGCATACCAAGCTCTCAAGAAGAACAACAATAAATACTTAAATAAATACCACAACAATGGTGAGTTACATGCAGTGATATAGAATGTCTACACAAAAGGAGCCATCTTCAGGTCTGTACCACTGTTGGCTGCTTTGTGCCATTTCATCCTGAAAGCAAATCCAAATACCGTCATCACACGCGAAACTCATCTGGACTTTCTTCGTCAGACAGAAGAAATCACTTTGCAATTGTGAAATCTATGCAGCCCGCTAAAGCTTTCATGTTTTGTTTGAATTATTCCATCAGATTGTAGGAACCAGAAGGAGCCGCGGTGTTGCTAAGTGATGGATTCTGTAATTCATGTCCTGGGAGGCAGGTACTCATCACAAGGAGAGCATTGGCTTTTGTGTGAAGATCCTGAAATATGTGAAAGAGTGCGGCTCTTTCTTACCGCAAGCAAAGAAAGGCTACTGTAAAAAGCCAAGGGCTCATTTCTCAACGGCATTTGCATTTGTGACAAAAGCGTGGAGCAGAGTACATTAGAGAGAGTGGGCAATATGACAGGGACAGGATATTATGAAGGGAAAATATATTCATAAATAAGATGTTGTACAAAAGGCTTGTTTATATCTGAAGCTCATTATAATAGGTTAACATCATGAAGGCTTTTAAGAGTCCACTCCTCGTCCACTCCAGAGGCTTACGTCCGTCTCTTTTATCCCCTGCTTTTCTGTATTCTTTGTGCATTTTGCCAGTTTTGAAAAACATGACCCAGACATGTTAATTAAAACTCAATGAACTTAGGAGACAGAGTTAAAGGGTTAGAGGCATGTGGACGAGGGCATAGTCTACATACCCAACATGGGATTTATTTCAGTGCGTGTGTGGTAATAAAATTAATGATTTGTTTTACTTTTTAAACCTTCATAACAAATATATTGCACACCACAGAGGCCTAAAAGTTGGTACGCGTATGAAAGTAATTATGTCAGACGTTGTTTTTCTGAGTAAAATGCCAATATTTCAGATATTTTTCATCATAACCTTCACAGATCAGTGCTTTTCTTACGCTTCGCCACCAGGTTCATTTAACTACAAGATTTATCTGCACAAAACTGTTTTCTCTCCAATTTGATATCACCAAATATGGCTATTTATTTAGAGCATTCAGACTGCACTTACCTGCACACCAGTGACTGTTCCACTAAAGGCCCCACAGTGCTACAGGAGAGAGATACCACCCATCCAAGGACAGACAGATCACAGTATAAACACATAGTTCTCTAAATTCTTATGTGCTCTGGGTGAAACAATGGGCTGGGTAAATGGTAAGTCTTAGCCTTGGTGTAGAAATAATGAATGCTAGCCATGCATCCATAAAGCGGAGAGCATAAATGCGGATCAAAATACAACGAGGAGAGCATGCTGCCCAACTCAGCAATCAACCTTTATCTGTTCAGGAAAAGCCCATCAGGATTTGAATGTCTTTTTTCAAAACGGATCTGGCCTCAGGAGAACAGAGTCAGATTCAGTCTGGCATCCTCTACCTGCCCTTCCGTCACTCCCAACATTTTGCTACGAGCCTATGCCTCTGAGTGGAAAGGCTTTCTAGGGTTTGTAAGAAATACGCGTCTAGCAGGGAAGCCGAAAATGCCGAGCGAGATTTCTCTCACCAAATCAGTTAGTTCAGGATCTTTTTTTTTTTACTATGGTCCACCCTCCAAAGCCATCAATGTTGAATTTCCAATTATGAGAAAATAACGTGTGCACATCTGAGCAGATGCAAGACTACGAAGGCCGGGAAGCACAGAAAACACAACGCTTGGCTCCGGTCAACCAGAGGAGGAAAACTAGAAGATAAGATACCTATCCTGTGAAGTATGATTACTTAGATAGCTGGAGAGCCAACTGTACAGAGTAAAACTAAGAACAGCTCTTTTTACTTCAGTCTGTATAGATTTAGGGTGAGAAAGGCAGAGGTAGAAAGTGCTAAACTTTTTTTAAGCTGATTTCCGACTTTCACCCTGAGCGTTCTTTTACGCATTATTTTACTCAGTTTTATACATGTGGCCCCAGGTGAGCTGAGTTAACTGTGTAATCAACTCCTTTAATTGATCGATTAAGTGGTGAGTGACAACAAAAACCAGCAGACCCTGTGGCTCACAAAGACCAGGATTGCCTACCCCTGTACCACTCAGATCATCAGGCTCCGACTTTTAATCTTCCATCAAGTTCAGATGGAAGAAAAACCAGAAACGGAAATGGCTCCGGCCCTCCGGGATCAGGGTTGCCTACCCCTGAGCTTCATAAAAGAACCACTTTGGCCTGTTATGTTATATGGAGAGAGAGAGAGGCATACAGAAAAAGATAAATCGAGAGAAATTAAAAAATTCAGTGTTGCGCCTCTCAACTAAAGCAATGCCCGGCCTGGAAAAAGGAAATAACCCACTCCATTGGATCACCATCACCAAGAAAGAGATCCAAACAAGACTAGGCATGCCTAGCTCAGCCCGGACGCCTGTATGCAGCCAGTGGGGAACAGTTGACAAGGCACAGTGGATATTGTTCTGGAGCATGCAGGATGGCGGAGTGGTAATTTAAAACGGACGTAATTTAATTAGAGTGATGAGCACTATTCGGTCGTTACCACTCCGCTCCGGTTTATATATTGTGATAAAAATCACTTTTTTTTTTTTGCAGAATAATAAACAACCCATTAACACGGGTGTGGCTCATAGACACGAGCAGAGAAGTAAGAGAACAAAGACTCCGAAACAGAAATACACAAGCATAAACTCAAAAAAGAGAAAACAAAGAATCACCTTCAGAACGTAGACTATAACGCCCGATGAAAAATAAATTAAATAATAATAAACCTCTCACTCTCAATATAGCAGAGAGTAGATGAAAGGGACTAATCCCTAAAGAGCTTCAAGGGCAGCTAAAGCCAATCTAGTAGTGAAAATATAGAGCAGCTATTTTCTAACCAACCCTGACTACATGAAGTCACAAAGCGACAAACAAGTGACAAAGAAGCGCCAGGAAGCGGAAGTGAGGGGCTTAAATACCTAGCAGGTAATCGGACAGGTGAAACGAATGATGAGCGCGGAGAAGCAAAACCCCGAACCGGAACGTGAAAGAAATCCGATAGACTGCTTACCGGTGAGAGGACGAGAACCGTAGCGAAACAGGAAAAAATAGCCACGGACCATGACAACAACAACACAACGTATTCCTTTCTCTTCTCCCGCCTCTGCCCTTGTGCAGTAGAGAAATACATAAAGAGGAATACCAAACTTCATGATAAACGTATTTGTCATTAAATCAGATTCACATAAAATACATTTCAAAGAAAACAAATTAAATCTAAATAAATCCTATCTTACACTAGTAAAAGGGGACCGGAGTTAGACAGCAAACTTTTTACTGGAATTACTCAGAATTTATGCATGCGCTTTTCAGCATTGGGGGATCAGCCAACCAACCTGTCAGTCAGTTACCCATATTCACACACGCTCTGCGTCCGGGCAAAAAATGTCAAATGCTGAGATTTGTAGACTTTAATAGGGCCTACATGCACAATGAATACATTTCTTTGCCACTTTTGCATATATTGATATATTCAAGTCTTTTTTTTTTTGTACTTTACTTGAAATCCGCATTTCTTTGTCTTTTAGGATCCACTCATTGGTCATTCTACAGAGTGAAACTATTTACGCATCTGTGTAGGTTGATTCTTCTGTGAAGGTTGATGCATCCGTGCATCTATGCGTTTAGCATCCTCCAGAGCTCCTACTTTCTTACCTGGGTTCTTCAATGAAAATAAAGAAGCTTTCCTTGTACTTTTTAGGTACTCATGCTACTGGACCGTAACAGGATGCTACAACGAGATGATATGGACCTTTTAATAGGCCTCCCACTGAATGTGTGCACAGAGTACAGATGCATCTGTAAGGCTCTGGGACACTGCTGCCACTGCCAGTCCCACACTGACCTCTGCGCTTACAAAACGCAGGCGGCAAGCCGACAAAAACCGCCAAATGTTGCCGTTTGAAGAGATAAGAGATCAAAAGTCAATGAGAAAACGGAGCTATGGAGACTGTACTTCAGTGCTTTGGACGGCATTCTTAAACAGATGGAGACGCGCTTCAGTGAGCGTAATACGAGTCCTGCCAGTGGACTTACCGCTCTCGAGGGAGGGACCTTTTTCAATGTCAAGGCCATAAAGCCCATTATGGAAACGGTGTGTTGCTGCAAAGCGATACATCTCCTCACTCAGGGATGGGGAGAAGAGTCAAGAAAAGTGAACGATTAAAAGGCGTCCGTCTGAACAAGCAGAGAGTACTCAAGGCCATGGCGTGGTATGTTAGCCCTTAAAGTGGCTGTCACATTCGGCGCCTTGTGTGAGAACTCGTTCTCTGCGTTAAAGAGCGTTCTCATTCTCTGTGTTAAAGAGCGTTCTCGTTCTCTGCGTTAAAGAGCGTTCTCGTTCTCGTTCTCTGTGTTAAAGAGCGTGTGACGTCCAGCAGGTAAGGACCCAAATGCACAACGAGACAGTCTTTCTCTTGAAAAGAAGGGTTTTTATTTGTAATTCCGGGTCGGATCCACACCGGGAAATCAGGTTTAAACAATAAATAATAATCTGTGGAACCCGCAGAGAGCTGGCGATCAAGATCCAGCGAAGTGGCCAGGAGTGGTCGTAGCCTGGGTAGTATAGCAGAGTCAGGCGGAGGTAGAGTCAGGATCCACACTGGGAAGCAGGTGTGGCAAATCCAGACCGGGGTAGTCAGCTTGAGTCAGCAAGCTAGCACATGGGGAGACAAGTACAACGCGACAAGGACCGTATACTCTGACAAACCGTAATACGTTGACACAAATCACAGGAACAGCACGGTAAATATAACTAGTGTCATTAGAGCTGATAATCAGCAGCTTGCGGGAAATGCGTGCGAAATCAGCGAATTGATTGAACAATTAGGAAATGCATGAGGAATGCGGTGAAGGCAATTAAGTGTGAATTGTGTAATTAAGATGTGGTGCAAGTAATAATGTGCAATGTAGACACAATCAGGCAATGAACGCAGACATGACACAATCAGGTTCAGGGAAAACAGAGGAAAACGTCAAGGAAGGAACGGGGAGTGGAGCGGATCGTAACAGAGCGTTCTCGTTCTCTGCGTTAAAGAGCGTTCTCGTTCTCTGCGTTAAAGAGCGTTCTCGTTCTCGTTCTCTGTGTTAAAGAGCGTTCTCGTTCTCTGTGTTAAAGAGTGTTCTCGTTCTCTGTGTTAAAGAGCGTTCTCGTTCTCGTTCTCTGCGTTAAAGAGCGTTCTCGTTCTCTGCGTTAAAGAGCGTTCTCGTTCTCTGCGTTAAAGAGCGTTCTCGTTCTCGTTCTCTGTGTTAAAGAGCGTTCTCGTTCTCTGTGTTAAAGAGTGTTCTCGTTCTCTGTGTTAAAGAGCATTCTCGTTCTCGTTCTCTGCGTTAAAGAGCGTTCTCGTTCTCTGCGTTAAAGAGCGTTCTCGTTCTCTGCGTTAAAGAGCGTTCTCGTTCTCTGCGTTAAAGAGCGTTCTCGTTCTCTGCGTTAAAGAGCGTTCTCGTTCTCTGCGTTAAAGAGCGTTCTCGTTCTCTGCGTTAAAGAGCGTTCTCGTTCTCTGCGTTAAAGAGCGTTCTCGTTCTCTGCGTTAAAGAGCGTTCTCGTTCTCTGCGTTAAAGAGCGTTCTCGTTCTCTGCGTTAAAGAGCGTTCTCGTTCTCTGCGTTAAAGAGCGTTCTCGTTCTCTGCGTTAAAGAGCGTTCTCGTTCTCTGCGTTAAAGAGCGTTCTCGTTCTCTGCGTTAAAGAGCGTTCTCGTTCTCTGCGTTAAAGAGCGTTCTCGTTCTCTGCGTTAAAGAGCGTTCTCGTTCTCTGCGTTAAAGAGCGTTCTCATTCTCTGCGTTAAAGAGCGTTCTCGTTCTCTGCGTTAAAGAGCGTTCTCGTTCTCTGTGTTAAAGAGCGTTCTCGTTCTCTGCGTTAAAGAGCGTTCTCGTTCTCTGTGTTAAAGAGCGTTCTCGTTCTCTGCGTTAAAGAGCGTTCTCGTTCTCTGCGTTAAAGAGCGTTCTCGTTCTCGTTCTCTGCGTTAAAGAGCGTTCTCTGCATTAAAGAGCGTTCTCTGCGTTAAAGAGCGTTCTCTGCGTTAAAGAGCGTTCTCTGCGTTAAAGAGCACACGTTCGTGAGGCCCAGTGTGTTCAGCTTGCCTTTGAGAAGAAAATGAACAGGAAAATTATAAAACGTGTGGAAATATATTGTGTTGAGGTTCGGCACTTCCAGACGTCGACTCCAACTCCTCAAATCGTGAGTTGATAAATGCATTTACTTTAAAAGCCTATATAACTAATTCAGAATTACCATTATTTCTCAAAAAACAATATTTTTCTAAAACAATAATGGCTCGGCTAAAATTGGGTCGACATTGTAACCATGACTTAAATGATTAATTTCAATTAAACAATGGAATTTTGTACATTATAATTCATTTTCCATAGTTTGTATTGTCTTAATGTAACAATGTTTTTATTTTATTGACTGTACGAATCATCTTTGCCCACCAACGGACTGGTGTTGGTAAGTAGCTTTGGCTAGAAACATGCACACAGCAAATTGGACAGTGTGTTTGCAATTGTCACTGTTTTATGTGCTCGTCTCCTACAAATAAAACAATAAGTAAGTAAATAAATAAATAGGCTATGTCACATCCGCGTCGGTGCGCACGTTGCTGCTTTAGGCCTGTGCTGGACAGTGTTGCTTTAGGCCTGTGCTGGACAGTGTTGCTTTAGGCCTGTGCTGGACAGTGTTGCTTTAGGCCTGTGCTGGACAGTGTTGCTTTAGCCCTGTGCTGGACAGTGTTGCTTTAGGCCTGTGCTGGACAGTGTTGCTTTAGGCCTGTGCTGGACAGTGTTGCTTTAGGCCTGTGCTGGACAGTGTTGCTTTAGGCCTGTGCTGGACAGTGTTGCTTTAGGCCTGTGCTGGACAGTGAGGCTTTAATTGTGCACTTGGTTCTGCAAGGATGGCGATAGGCCTACATAGCTGCTGCAAAATATCTCGGTGCCGTTATACGTGTCATTGGCTCGAGGCCTGTTGTGTCTTATAATCCAACATTGAATCAAATCGAGGATTTGTCTTTATTACCTTGCCCTATAATAACCTTTTGCCTGCGGTTGCATAGTGTTTGATTCCATCGTTTCAGTCTTTGTGTCGTAAGCATTGCTCTCTAGGTATAGTCAAAGCTTATTTGTATCAGAACGCTTGGGGTGTGTACATATTGGGCCTGATTTACTAAGACCTATAGCATGTGCAAAACCTATTATTGGTCATGGTATTTGTTTTGCACCAATCAGTGGTTTTGTTACTATAGTGCGCAGCTTGGCTGGAATAAAGACGAGAAAAACTAATTTACCACCTGAGATGATTGTATATCCTTCTGTTCACGTAGTACGCGCGTGTGTGTGTGTGTGTGTGTGTGTGTGTGTGTTGAGAATGGTGAAGACCATGGACTGAGTACTCACAGCAGAGAATATGCGTATCTATCAACATTATTAGCATATCAACAAAAGAATGTAATGGGAATAATGGCTATATTCACTGGCAAAGGCAGGGGCATTGTAAACATTAATTACCATTCAGCATAAGGTGCTCTGTGTGATCCACTCATGAATAAGGTGCTCTGTGTGATTTTGATCACACAGCGCCTCCACATACACGATGGGTAAGGCCCATTGTGCCTTCAAAAGAAAACAGTCCAGATGGCAAGTTCAGTTCTGATATTAATTGTGCCAAAAAATGTTAATATTTGCAGTGTCCCAAAAAAAACATGCATATCGACCAGAAAAGCGGAGAGGAAAAAACTGTTAAAAAAATGAACTGTTATGTATATACTCAAAAAGCATTTAAATGCACATTGTGATTACAATAATCCTTCACAGTGACAAAGAAGATTTTCTTTACATCCTGGGGTCCTGTCTTTCTCCTGCTTTACGTTCGGCCGACTGTTTCAAATGCTTTTTGCTTGGGCTTGTAGGAGAGCATGCGTAATGCACTGAGTGTATGAGATTATGATTTGGGGAAAGCAGAAAAAAGCAAGATGGTAAACTGGTATTAGTTATTGGTGCGATGGTGTAGCGGTGGCATTCAGCTCGGTCAGAATGTTGAACACAGGGCAGAACCCAGGGACATGACTCTCTTCACCTGAACCCTTAGAGGGACGAAGTATAAAGGTATATCTATGAGCTCAGGGCCATACGAACAGAGTACACAGAGCCAAAAACAATCCATATTTGTCACGTTTAATTTTCCTCACAATTCCGAATTGTTGATTGTATTTTTATGTCCATCTCATCATCTCAACGTCCTTAAATTTGGGAGAGTGAACACAAGTGTGACCTGCTATGTTTCTCATGTAAGAGGTGTAAGCGGGAAAGTAGACAACGTATGTATCCTCTATTTTTACATTTAGTCTCATTGAGATCAAGATCTGTTTTACCAAAAAAACAAAAACATGTAGAGACAAAAACTTTAGAGACAAGTACAATTCAGTCACGTTAACATTCAGTAGTCAAACAGCATACAGGGATATATATCAAAGGAAACAAATGACAATGTAGGGGGCAGTCTTCCCTCTGGGCCAAATGCAATCCACACTGTGCTCTAATTCCCAGCGGTCATTAAAGGTCACATACAACTTCCCAGAAAGTTCTCTCACTTCATCTGGCTCTATAATAATCCCATCAACATCTGATTGGCTACACTGTCCCTGCGATCGCTGTGCACTTTGATTCAACAGGTCATCACCGTAATGGCGTTCTCCGTTGACCTTCGTATTTAAGCTGAATCCTGTGGAAGGCTTCCACTTCCTCACCATGTGGGGGAAGGGTGACACAGTTACCCGTGAGCGAGCAGTTCCACCTGACGACTGAAGGCTTGTGGACATAAGCATAGCTCCTGGTCACATGATGTGCACAATATGATGAAAGACTGAAGGGTTTGAGGCATCTACACAACAGCATAAGAGAGAGAGGCCTCCTCTGTTAGCCAGGGTCTTAGGGATCTACACAACAGCATAAGAGTACAGAGGCCTCCTCTATTAGCCAGGGTCTTAGGGATCTACACAACAGCATAAGAGAGAGGTCTTCTCTATCAGCCAGGGTCTTAGGGATCTACACAACAGCATAAGAGTATAGAGAGCTTCTCTATTAGCCAGGGTCTTAGGGATCTACACAACAGCATAAGAGTACAGAGGCCTCCTCTATTAGCCAGGGTCTTAGGGATCTACACAACAGCATAAGAGAGAGAGGCCTTCTCTATTAGCCAGGGTCTTAGGGATCTACACAACAGCATAAGAGAGAGGTCTTCTCTATCAGCCAGGGTCTTAGGGATCTACACAACAGCATGAGAGAGAGAGGCCTTCTCTATTAGCCAGGGTCTTAGGGATCTACACAACAGCATAAGAGAGAGGCCTTCTCTATTAGCCAGGGTCTTAGGGATCTACACAACAGCATAAGAGAGAGAGGCCTTCTCTATTAGCCAGGGTCTTAGGGATCTACACAACAGCATAAGAGAGAGGTCTTCTCTATTAGCCAGGGTCTTAGGGATCTACACAACAGCATAAGAGAGAGGTCTTCTCTATTAGCCAGGGTCTTAGGGATCTACACAACAGCATAAGAGAGAGAGGCCTTCTCTATTAGCCAGGGTCTTAGGGATCTACACAACAGCATAAGAGAGAGGTCTTCTCTATTAGCCAGGGTCTTAGGGATCTACACAACAGCATAAGAGAGAGAGGCCTTCTCTATTAGCCAGGGTCTTAGGGATCTACACAACAGCATAAGAGAGAGGTCTTCTCTATTAGCCAGGGTCTTAGGGATCTACACAACAACATAAGAGAGAGAGGCCTTCTCTATTAGCCAGGGTCTTAGGGATCTACACAACAGCATAAGAGAGAGGCCTTCTCTATTAGCCAGGGTCTTAGGGATCTACACAACAGCATAAGAGAGAGGCCTTCTCTATTAGCCAGGGTCTTAGGGATCTACACAACAGCATAAGAGAGAGGTCTTCTCTATTAGCCAGGGTCTTAGGGATCTACACAACAGCATAAGAGAGAGGTCTTCTCTATTAGCCAGGGTCTTAGGGATCTACACAACAGCATAAGAAAGAGGTCTTCTCTATTAGCCAGGGTCTTAGGGATCTAGACAACAGCATAAGAGAGAGGCCTTCTCTATTAGCCAGGGTCTTAGGGATCTACACAACAGCATAAGAGAGAGAGGCCTTCTCTATTAGCCAGGGTCTTAGGGATCTACACAACAGCATAAGAGAGAGGCCTTCTCTATTAGCCAGGGTCTTAGGGATCTACACAACAGCATAAGAGAGAGGCCTTCTCTATTAGCCAGGGTCTTAGGGATCTACACAACAGCATAAGAGAGAGGTCTTCTCTATTAGCCAGGGTCTTAGGGATCTACACAACAGCATAAGAGAGAGGTCTTCTCTATTAGCCAGGGTCTTAGGGATCTACACAACAGCATAAGAGAGAGGTCTTCTCTATTAGCCAGGGTCTTAGGGATCTAGACAACAGCATAAGAGAGAGGCCTTCTCTATTAGCCAGGGTCTTAGGGATCTACACAACAGCATAAGAGTACAGAGACCTTCTCTATTAGCCAGGGTCTTAGGGATCTACACAACAGCATAAGAGAGAGAGGCCTTCTCTATTAGCCAGGGTCTTAGGGATCTACACAACAGCATAAGAGTATAGAGACCTTCTCTATTAGCCAGGGTCTTAGGGATCTACACAACAGCATAAGAGAGAGGTCTTCTCTATTAGCCAGGGTCTTAGGGATCTACACAACAGCATAAGAGAGAGGTCTTCTCTATTAGCCAGGGTCTTAGGGATCTACACAACAGCATAAGAGAGAGGTCTTCTCTATTAGCCAGGGTCTTAGGGATCTACACAACAGCATAAGAGAGAGGCCTTCTCTATTAGCCAGGGTCTTAGGGATCTACACAACAGCATAAGAGTACAGAGACCTTCTCTATTAGCCAGGGTCTTAGGGATCTACACAACAGCATAAGAGAGAGAGGCCTTCTCTATTAGCCAGGGTCTTAGGGATCTACACAACAGCATAAGAGTATAGAGACCTTCTCTATTAGCCAGGGTCTTAGGGATCTACACAACAGCATAAGAGAGAGAGGCCTTATCTATCAGCCAGAGACAAAAATGTGAAGTTAATGCCAAATTCAATTAATTAATAGAGAACTAGAGAATAATGGTTTCTTTCTTTAATATTAATTGCTTTGTCTAGAAGTACCCATCTGGCAAACATCGCCACAGTTGTCTGTTAACCAGCATTTTGCAAGCCGGCACAACAGCAGTAGGCAAGCAGGCAGTTAAGTGAAGGATGAGCTGTGTAAGGAATGCTAAATAGTTGGCAAGTGGTTCTGTTGCTATTGGACTGCTGTAGCACTAATTAGCAAAATGCTACTCAAGCCGTCTGACAGGTACGAGCTTGCCCAACAATGTTTGGCTAATGTTTTCTTTTTTTTTTTTCAACTAGCACTAAAGGGAACAGTCAGTGGGGAAAAAAACAGATAGATTTGTTCTCATTTAAAAAATGTTGTTATTGGCTTTAAAAAAAAAAAAAAGGTCTTTTTACAGAGATAGTGGACGGAATGCACATTCCCTTAAAATCCTCTTCACTACTAGATCTCTCCTTTAATCTAGATGCTACAAGAGAACCCACTCAGCGCTCTTCTATGGCAAGAAGCTCGGAGTTTACCCTAGATGACCACATCTCCTCCTATCTCTCTCTCTCTGTAATGGCAGTGAATCAGGCAGGTAGATTCTGTTCTATAAAACACACTAAATCCACCCCTTCATCACCACCTACTCCACACAGCTCCTAGTCTCAGCCCCGGACTATTTAAATTCCATTCATGGCAAAGGCATGTTGTCATTGTTCTGAATGCACAGAGTAGCTCACAAGCACGCATGCGTAAATGAGGGAAATGAGGGGGCTGTAGGTGCAGCAGCACCCCTGTGTGGAAAAGAGACCCGCGCTTGGGGAAGCTGGAGAAGAGAGAAAGCAATAACCTCCACAAACAAAAGTACATCCTCTAAATATAATCATAAAAATTGCAATGAATCGTTTATCATGTCAATGCCAAGATGTATTGCGTTGCTATTAACAGTGTATTTTTTCCACTAATAGAGGACATTAATTAAATGTATATATAGTAATGTACATTATTTTTACATGGTGAATATGTGCCTTTTGTATATTGCTCTAAATGCATAGAGACTTCCAAAGGAAATGGTGTTTTTCATGGTATCAGTGGTACCTTGGTTTCAACCCTGGAATCGATCTGTATTTAATCTGTATTAAATACAGCAGTCTAAAATTGCATTGCACATGAGACCAACTGCCCCCACACCAACTGCCCCCACACCACTGCCCCTGGCAAAGGTTCCTGCATGCATGCCCACAAATATAGTTTGATATGACAATATAGAATATCGACTGAGCCTTGTTGAGCAAGGGTAGATAACACTGTCTTAAGTCATAACTGATGTTTACTTGTCATGCTAAGTTACATGATGGGACAGAACGGCATTTCAGCACGGCTGCATAATAGACTCCTGTCTCACAGTTTAATTGCAGGAGCTACCCTTCGTATGGCTTCTGTCAGTGCTGTTAACTCCTGAAAGACAGCCAGTGTTCCCTCCCTGCTTATCACTCGACTCATTACACAGGAATCCCAAGTAAATTACAAACTGCTGCAAAATAAATCCAATCAGTGTAAAATATACATTAATGTGGGACTGACACCATTTCTCCCTCTTGTTCTCTCTCTCTGTGTTTCATTTATTTTTAAACTTTTTAAACTTTTTTTTTTAAAGACAATTTTATTGATCTGGCCACTTCAATCCAGTACTGGTTTAGGGAGTTCACATTCCTTCGCCTTGTTAGCCTTTGTTATTTTCTATAATTGGTTATTCATAAACCAAAAAGTTTACACTCAATCTCAATTGAAACAAATAATTTATACTTGTATTAGTTGCCATTTAAACCTGGTGGGCTGTTTCAGATCACCACAGAGATCGCCCTTGGTGCATTTTTAAGGTTAGTCTTTTGTGATGCATTAACGTCACTTTCACGATTTATGCTATCGGGGTACACACACACACACAGACACACACACACACACACACACACACACACACACACACACACACATCATTTTACCAGCGAAATTCAATATAGCAAATGCAAATGTTATAATTCGCTTCCAAAGGAACGTGGCATATCTTCTCCCTGCCCACGGTTGATTGACAGGTCCGGCTCAGTGTCTCCTCGTTCATTCCTCTCTCTCAAATGAGATGGCTCCGTGTGAAACTTAAGACCACATAAGAGCCACTCGAATTAAAAACACATGAGTTCTCAATTTCCACACAATAGGAAATCTTAACTGCAACCTTCAGGTCAATTTCAATCACGGAAAGTCACAGAGCGGCTAAGCCTCCTCACAGAGCCGCATAACTACATTCTCTGAATAAATTCCATAGAAAAGACAATGACTCTGCTAGTTTTGCATATGATCTCACAGAGATTCATATGGAGAATTGCATCTACAGTATGTGCCAGAAGAAAATGCCGTTACATTAACTTAACAAGTATCATAAATAATTTTTCTTTGACGCCATAAAAAGCTGAAGTCATGATTGCTCCTTTAATCTAAATGTTGCCTGTAAAGTCATTTAAAAACTCTGAATATTATAAATCAAATCCATGAAGGAATTCCACATTCACCTTAATCCCTACTTCTCATTTAATAGTAATAATGCAATGATAATAGAAATTGTTATTATTATCACATTCTGCTATAAAGGGGAAATAAAAACAGGCTCATATTCCTTATATATCACGTAACACTAAATTTACATGAAAGCTATTTTTTTCGACCTCTCATAATGTAACCCATGTTGGTTTTATTTTGTCTTGGGGCTGTAGATCAGTAAATTATGGCAACATTGGAGAAGGCATATTTTTTCACCTCTAAAGAGCAAGAACTCATCGTTGAGGTTCATGAAAAGGGTGAAAGCTATCCTAACCAGCAAATTCAACCTCGCCAGAGCGGCCAAAATGAGACAGGAGGCCTGGCAGACAATTGCAGATAAATTCAATTTGTAAGAAGACTTTTATTCATTTAAGAGTGTCTAATTTAATCCTGCTAAAGTGGTGGTACGGCCCTAACATTTGGGCTCGTGTGCTTTGCGATAATGTCGCTGTACTGAAACATACATTATTTTTAATGACTTCCCAGGGCATGTGACAGTAGCTACTGAAGGATCTGGCAGCAGCTCAAATAGACGAACTATCCTAATTTAGCCAACAAGAAAAACGCTGAGGGGAGGAAGAGGAGGGGGACCAGCACCCCCAGCCTTCATCCCTGCTGAGGAGCTTGTGCTGCATCACTATGCCAGCAGCCCATTGGTGGAGGGCTATACGCAGCTACTACTACTGTTATGATTAACCCTGAAGAGTTTATCGTTATGTTTTGCTACATCGTTAAGATAGTGCAGAGTGACGGGTCCACTCACACTCCTTTGGACGAGGGAAGTGCTTATCAAAGAGACATGTTAACAATCCTGAATACATAACCACGTAACAAGTCATTTGTACAGGATTTGGACCCCAGCAGCTCCCAGGAGGGGGCTAATTCAGCTGGTGGTGCTGCTGGAAGGAGGACATTTGGAATTGCAATAAAAACATTTATTATTGATTATGTAAATATTACCACTGTGGAACCCACTTGCAAATGATATCAAATTTACCTGTGACTGCATAGAAATGGTCTTTAATACCGTTCACCCTTGGCCAGGAAATCTGAGCAAATATCTGAACTGACATGCCTTTTGAATGCGAGGTGCACTTTTCTGATTACTCAGCATTCTGTGGCTTTGCTGATGATTCTCATTCTGCTTCTTCATAATGTCTCTGTCTCTGCCCCGTTTTATTTCTCATTTTCACTACTGTATTTATTGCATAATCTTGTGTGCGGTTTTGTTTGTTTTTATTCTTGTTCTCAAATGTGAAGGACTTTGCGTTGCATTTTTATGTATTAAAGGTGTCATACAAATACAGTTTATTATTATATTTGCAGCGTTGTCAAAAGCATATAAAAATGTGTCTGTGTGAGGAAGAGGAGCCAATACACGGCGTTTGTGTACTCCCAGCGTGTGACACTGTTCAGCTGCTTCACTCCCAGCGTGTGACACTGTTCAGCTGCTTCACTCCCAGCGTGTGACACTGTTCAGCTGCTTCACTCCCAGCGTGTGACACTGTTCAGCTGCTTCACTCCCAGCGTGTGACACTGTTCAGCTCCTTCACTCCCAGCGTGTGACACTGTTCAGCTGCTTCACTCCCAGCGTGTGACACTGTTCAGCTGCTTCACTCCCAGCGTGTGACACTGTTCAGCTGCTTCACTCCCAGTGTGTGACACTGTTCAGCTGCTTCACTCCCAGTGTGTGACACTGTTCAGCTGCTTCACTCCCAGTGTGTGACACTGTTCAGCTGCTTCACTCCCAGCGTGTGACACTGTTCAGCTGCTTCACTCCCAGCGTGTGACACTGTTCAGCTGCTTCACTCCCAGTGTGTGACACTGTTCAGCTGCTTCACTCCCAGCGTGTGACACTGTTCAGCTGCTTCACTCCCAGCGTGTGACACTGTTCAGCTGTTTCACTCCCAGCGTGTGACACTGTTCAGCTGCTTCACTCCCAGCGTGTGACACTGTTCAGCTGCTTCACTCCCAGTGTGTGACACTGTTCAGCTGTTTCACTCCCAGTGTGTGACACTGTTCAGCTGCTTCACTCCCAGCGTGTGACACTGTTCAGCTGCTTCACTCCCAGTGTGTGACACTGTTCAGCTGCTTCACTCCCAGTGTGTGACACTGTTCAGCTGCTTCACTCCCAGTGTGTGACACTGTTCAGCTGTTTCACTCCCAGTGTGTGACACTGTTCAGCTGCTTCACTCCCAGTGTGTGACACTGTTCAGCTGCTTCACTCCCAGCGTGTGACACTGTTCAGCTGCTTCACTCCCAGCGTGTGACACTGTTCAGCTGCTTCACTCCCAGCGTGTGACACTGTTCAGCTGTTTCACTCCCAGCGTGTGACACTGTTCAGCTGCTTCACTCCCAGCGTGTGACACTGTTCAGCTGCTTCACTCCCAGCGTGTGACACTGTTCAGCTGTTTCACTCCCAGCGTGTGACACTGTTCAGCTGCTTCACTCCCAGCGTGTGACACTGTTCAGCTGCTTCACTCCCAGTGTGTGACACTGTTCAGCTGTTTCACTCCCAGTGTGTGACACTGTTCAGCTGCTTCACTCCCAGCGTGTGACACTGTTCAGCTGCTTCACTCCCAGCGTGTGACACTGTTCAGCTGCTTCACTCCCAGTGTGTGACACTGTTCAGCTGCTTCACTCCCAGCGTGTGACACTGTTCAGCTGCTTCACTCCCAGTGTGTGACACTGTTCAGCTGCTTCACTCCCAGCGTGTGACACTGTTCAGCTGCTTCACTCCCAGTGTGTGACACTGTTCAGCTGCTTCACTCCCAGCGTGTGACACTGTTCAGTTGCTTCACTCCCAGTGTGTGACACTGTTCAGCTGCTTCACTCCCAGCGTGTGACACTGTTCAGCTGCTTCACTCCCAGTGTGTGACACTGTTCAGCTGCTTCACTCCCAGCATGTGACACTGTTCAGCTGCTTCACTCCCAGCGTGTGACACTGTTCAGCTGCTTCACTCCCAGCGTGTGACACTGTTCAGCTGCTTCACTCCCAGCGTGTGACACTGTTCAGCTGCTTCACTCCCAGCGTGTGACACTGTTCAGCTGTTTCACTCCCAGTGTGTGACACTGTTCAGTTGCTTCACTCCCAGTGTGTGACACTGTTCAGCTGCTTCACTCCCAGTGTGTGACACTGTTCAGTTGCTTCACTCCCAGTGTGTGACACTGTTCAGCTGCTTCACTCCCAGCGTGTGACACTGTTCAGGCTGCTTCACTCCCAGCGTGTGACACTGTTCAGCTGCTTCACTCCCAGCGTGTGACACTGTTCAGCTGCTTCACTCCCAGCGTGTGACACTGTTCAGGCTGTTTCACTCCCAGCGTGTGACACTGTTCAGCTGCTTCACTCCCAGCGTGTGACACTGTTCAGCTGCTTCACTCCCAGCGTGTGACACTGTTCAGCTGCTTCACTCCCAGCGTGTGACACTGTTCAGCTGCTTCACTCCCAGCGTGTGACACTGTTCAGCTGCTTCACTCCCAGCGTGTGACACTGTTCAGCTGCTTCACTCCCAGCGTGTGACACTGTTCAGCTGCTTCACTCCCAGCGTGTGACACTGGTCAGCTGCTTCACTCCCAGCGTGTGACACTGTTCAGCTGCTTCACTCCCAGCGTGTGACACTGTTCAGCTGCTTCACTCCCAGTGTGTGACACTGTTCAGCTGCTTCACTCCCAGTGTGTGACACTGTTCAGCTGCTTCACTCCCAGCGTGTGACACTGTTCAGCTGCTTCACTCCCAGCGTGTGACACTGTTCAGCTGCTTCACTCCCAGCGTGTGACACTGTTCAGCTGCTTCACTCCCAGCGTGTGACACTGTTCAGCTGCTTCACTCCCAGCGTGTGACACTGTTCAGCTGCTTCACTCCCAGTGTGTGACACTGTTCAGCTGCTTCACTCCCAGTGTGTGACACTGTTCAGCTGCTTCACTCCCAGCGTGTGACACTGTTCAGGCTGTTTCACTCCCAGCGTGTGACACTGTTCAGCTGCTTCACTCCCAGCGTGTGACACTGCTCAGCTGCTTCACTCCCAGCGTGTGACACTGTTCAGCTGCTTCACTCCCAGCGTGTGACACTGTTCAGCTGCTTCACTCCCAGTGTGTGACACTGTTCAGCTGCTTCACTCCCAGCGTGTGACACTGTTCAGCTGCTTCACTCCCAGCGTGTGACA
Organism: Ilyophis sp. 1 JC-2022; assembly: GCA_022702515.1. Classification (NCBI taxonomy): domain Eukaryota; kingdom Metazoa; phylum Chordata; class Actinopteri; order Anguilliformes; family Synaphobranchidae; genus Ilyophis; species Ilyophis sp. 1 JC-2022. The sequence continues at coordinate 2,263,917 of CM040396.1, forward strand.
CTGTTCAGGCTGTTTCACTCCCAGCGTGTGACACTGTTCAGCTGCTTCACTCCCAGCGTGTGACACTGTTCAGCTGCTTCACTCCCAGTGTGTGACACTGTTCAGCTGCTTCACTCCCAGCGTGTGACACTGTTCAGCTGCTTCACTCCCAGCGTGTGACACTGTTCAGCTGCTTCACTCCCAGCGTGTGACACTGTTCAGGCTCTGCTTCACTCCCAGCGTGTGACACTGTTCAGCTGCTTCACTCCCAGCGTGTGACACTGTTCAGCTGCTTCACTCCCAGCGTGTGACACTGTTCAGGCTCTGCTTCACTCCCAGCGTGTGACACTGTTCAGCTGCTTCACTCCCAGCGTGTGACACTGTTCAGCTGCTTCACTCCCAGCGTGTGACACTGTTCAGCTGCTTCACTCCCAGCGTGTGACACTGTTCAGCTGCTTCACTCCCAGCGTGTGACACTGTTCAGCTGCTTCACTCCCAGCGTGTGACACTGTTCAGCTGCTTCACTCCCAGCGTGTGACACTGTTCAGGCTCTGCTTCACTCCCAGCGTGTGACACTGTTCAGCTGCTTCACTCCCAGTGTGTGACACTGTTCAGCTGCTTCACTCCCAGCGTGTGACACTGTTCAGCTGCTTCACTCCCAGTGTGTGACACTGTTCAGCTGTTTCACTCCCAGTGTGTGACACTGTTCAGCTGCTTCACTCCCAGCGTGTGACACTGTTCAGCTGTTTCACTCCCAGCATGTGACACTGTTCAGCTGCTTCACTCCCAGCGTGTGACACTGTTCAGCTGCTTCACTCCCAGCGTGTGACACTGTTCAGCTGCTTCACTCCCAGCGTGTGACACTGTTCAGCTGCTTCACTCCCAGCGTGTGACACTGTTCAGCTGCTTCACTCCCAGCGTGTGACACTGTTCAGCTGCTTCACTCCCAGCGTGTGACACTGTTCAGCTGCTTCACTCCCAGCGTGTGACACTGTTCAGCTCCTTCACTCCCAGCGTGTGACACTGTTCAGCTGCTTCACTCCCAGCGTGTGACACTGTTCAGCTGCTTCACTCCCAGCGTGTGACACTGTTCAGCTGCTTCACTCCCAGTGTGTGACACTGTTCAGCTGCTTCACTCCCAGCGTGTGACACTGTTCAGCTGTTTCACTCCCAGCGTGTGACACTGTTCAGCTGCTTCACTCCCAGCGTGTGACACTGTTCAGCTCCTTCACTCCCAGCGTGTGACACTGTTCAGCTGCTTCACTCCCAGTGTGTGACACTGTTCAGCTGCTTCACTCCCAGCGTGTGACACTGTTCAGCTGCTTCACTCCCAGCGTGTGACACTGTTCAGCTGCTTCACTCTCAGCGTGTGACACTGTTCAGTCTGCTTCACTCCCAGCGTGTGACACTGTTCAGCTGCTTCACTCCCAGCGTGTGACACTGTTCAGCTGCTTCACTCCCAGCGTGTGACACTGTTCAGCTGCTTCACTCCCAGTGTGTGACACTGTTCAGCTGCTTCACTCCCAGCGTGTGACACTGTTCAGCTGCTTCACTCCCAGCGTGTGACACTGTTCAGCTGCTTCACTCCCAGCGTGTGACACTGTTCAGGCCCTGCTTCACTCCCAGCGTGTGACACTGTTCAGCTGCTTCACTCCCAGCGTGTGACACTGTTCAGCTGCTTCACTCCCAGCGTGTGACACTGTTCAGCTGCTTCACTCCCAGCGTGTGACACTGTTCAGCTGCTTCACTCCCAGCGTGTGACACTGTTCAGCTGCTTCACTCCCAGCGTGTGACACTGTTCAGCTGCTTCACTCCCAGTGTGTGACACTGTTCAGCTGCTTCACTCCCAGCGTGTGACACTGTTCAGCTGCTTCACTCCCAGCGTGTGACACTGTTCAGCTGCTTCACTCCCAGCGTGTGACACTGTTCAGCTGCTTCACTCCCAGCGTGTGACACTGTTCAGCTGCTTCACTCCCAGCGTGTGACACTGTTCAGCTGCTTCACTCCCAGCGTGTGACACTGTTCAGGCTCTGCTTTACTCCCAGTGTGTGACACTGTTCAGGCTCTGTTGGCAATGTGGATTCCTATTCATTGCTGGAGGTAAATAAGTCCCTCAAGAATAAATCAGTGACGTCCATAAAGACAATCATCTGATAGCTTGTCGACTCTAAAACACGTTCCCCTCTAAATGCTCGTCTTAATGACGGCTCGTTCATCGAAAATAAACTTCTAAGCCTTTGTTTCTGCTGTTGATGTAAGTGTGATTTCACTGGGTGGTTTATAGTTTATGGTCATGTTATCCAGCTAAGCTTAAACCTGAGGTTTTGTAGGTTGCCCCGGTAACAAGTCTGGCTAAAAAGTGAACCAAAACTCCTGGGTTTATCCCAAAATGTCAAACAAACTAACGGAGCTAGCCACGTACATGAAACAGGGCCCTGGAGTTTGGCAAACGCATGCATTTGCGCCACTGACATGTTTTTGAACATCACTGTGGATTTTATGTTAGAAAGATTGTGGAAAGAAACAATAAATTATTATAATAATACAAACCCGAAGAAGCAAACTACGGTTCCAGCAGCTTCCCTGCTTGGACTAATAATAATAAAGTAGCAGTTGTAGGAATGCAAAACAAAATATACATATATCTAGTTTTGTTTATGTTTTATTAAGGCATGTTTTCCATGCGATCCTGAAGCCGCTGACCTTTGACCCGGAAGGTGTTGAAATCCAGGACTGGCCTCGGTTGTTGTACCCCGGAGCGAGGTACGAGAGTCTATCGGCTCCGGCATGCATTCATCAGCCTAAACGGATTATACGCAGAAACGCAAGATGTGTGTAAATTGTTGTGGATTAGAGAGTCTGAGAGGCGAATAGCAGTAGGGCTCACACAGAATGAGCTCCCAAGAACGCCTGCGGAGCATTTCGCCTGGGAACACGTACCGCTGAAATAATTTCCTTAAATCAATATTAGTGGTGCATTTTGTACCATGGGCAATGTATGCTTTGAGGGGTGCAAGAGGTGGAATGTTTGCAGTCATTATGGGCTCCATTATGACGGCCGGAGGGGCAGAATTAGGACAAACCTGCCAGTGGAGACGAGTCTCTTACTTTAGTCCCCTCTTCTGATGTTCAAACTGAAAGCGCAGTTAGTCGAGTACAAATAAAATAACCTCTTGCCCAAGTATTAATAATTCATAGAAAAATGTGTTAGACTAGTTCAGATATGAAACTCACTTTGCTTTGAAATGGTTTGTATGAACCCTCATTTTTCCTTCCTGTAATATAAAGCCATGATGGCTTTATAGCTCTCATATGGTCAGGATTTCTAGGTCTTAATCTTCAATGTGCAAATGATATTATATATATATTATTATTAAAAATTTTTTTGCAGGCTTCAATTAAAATGGGATGTTTTATAGCAGAAACTCTTAGTTATACTCTCTTTAGTCCATCACACATTCCTTGTCTACCGTGAAGACTCAAAGAGATGTAAGATATGCTAAAGTGTAGAGATCTACAATTATACATTTTTGAGAAAAGCCCTTTTTTTCCCCGTGTGTGATAACATGTATTTGCCATAAGTTATATTTTAGCAACATGCGGAGGATCTAACTACTACGGTATGTCCTCAGGAACTATAGATCGATGCTTCGGCACCACACATTTACTCATTCATTGTTGAGCAACAAACGTATTTTAGATGCAATTTAAGTTCATGTGGTTTTGCATTTAGAGTAAGTGAGCAATAGTAACTACAGAAAAGGATTGAAGAAAGCGCTTAGAATCAATACCAGTGGGACTGCCGATTGTGCCGCATTAGCACCACGGCTTTAAAACTCCTTCTAGAACATTTACTTTCCCCACCAGGTGTGTTCCAACATGGCTGACTGAAAAAAACACTCAACTCTCAGGAAGGTTACCGTCTGAAAGGGAAACATGGAGGTAACTGAATCCCAAATCTCACACACACACACACACACACACACACACACACAAAATTATACTTGAGCACATATTGTGGAACCTACTTGTTCACAGGGGAGTTCAATGTGCTACTCCAAAACCATTTAGCACACGCAAAACCAATAACACAACCAATGATTGGTCATGGTATTTATTTTAAACCAATCATTGGTTGTGTTATTAGTCTTGCACATGCTAAAGGCCTTAGTAAATCAGGCCCTTAGCGTTTGAATGCAAACATGGAAGACAGCGCAAACTAACGTTTCTGCATAAAACTTAAATGTTTTCGTCTGAAGCCCAGATGGGTAAAACATGAATATCGTATTTCATTAGTGAAGATTTGTTCATTTTCTGCTCATGCTACCACAGAGGAATAGCATACCAGCTGAATGATCATTTTATTCCATCAGATTTCTCATTGTAAAGGTTATTTGTAAAACAGTATATTTCCTAATCTATGAAAAGTAACATGATTGTTATCAAGTGTACTAGATTTTGCTGAAAAGGCCCAAACCAATTGTTTATGGTGTCTTAGATTATTACAATTAATAAAAGTGGCAGTTATGGTTTCTGAAATGTCCACTTGACATTTTAGAAACCATAGCAATTGCATTAACCTGATTAGCATAGCAGCAAACCATGTACAATATCCAGCTGAAACATGTTCATTATTAAGGTGCCAAAATACAAAACCACTTGTATGCATTAACAAGCAGGTAGATTGATAACATTCAGAAGAAAAGCTTACGTTCTGGAGAGTTTCATATGGTACTTTGGTATGTTTTATAGTGCTGGGGGTGGCAAATAAATTGCATGTCCCCAGGGAGGGGTGTGTGTACACATGTGTCCCCAGGGAGGGGTGTGTGTACACATAGTGTCCCCAGGGAGGGGTGTGTGCACACATGTGTCCCCAGGGAGGGGTGTGTGTACACATAGTGTCCCCAGGGAGGGGTGTGTGTACACATGTGTCCCCAGGGAGGGGTGTGTGTACACATGTGTCCCCAGGGAGGGGTGTGTGTACACATGTGTCCCCAGGGAGGGGTGTGTGTACACATAGTGTCCCCAGGGAGGGGTGTGTGTACACATAGTGTCCCCAGGGAGGGGTGTGTGTACACATAGTGTCCCCAGGGAGGGGTGTGTGTACACATAGTGTCCCCAGGGAGGGGTGTGTGTACACATAGTGTCCCCAGGGAGGGGTGTGTGTACACATAGTGTCCCCAGGGAGGGGTGTGTGTACACATAGTGTCCCCAGGGAGGGGTGTGTGTACACATAGTGTCCCCAGGGAGGGGTGTGTGTACACATAGTGTCCCCAGGGAGGGGTGTGTGTACACATAGTGTCCCCAGGGAGGGGTGTGTGTACACATAGTGTCCCCAGGGAGGGGTGTGTACACATGTGTCCCCAGGGAGGGGTGTGTGTACACATAGTGTCCCCAGGGAGGGGTGTGTGCACACATGTGTCCCCAGGGAGGGGTGTGTGTACACATAGTGTCCCCAGGGAGGGGTGTGTGTACACATGTGTCCCCAGGGAGGGGTGTGTGTACACATGTGTCCCCAGGGAGGGGTGTGTGTACACATAGTGTCCCCAGGGAGGGGTGTGTGTACACATAGTGTCCCCAGGGAGGGGTGTGTGTACACATGTGTCCCCAGGGAGGGGTGTGTGTACACATGTGTCCCCAGGGAGGGGTGTGTGTACACATAGTGTCCCCAGGGAGGGGTGTGTGTACACATGTGTCCCCAGGGAGGGGTGTGTGTACACATGTGTCCCCAGGGAGGGGTGTGTGTACACATAGTGTCCCCAGGGAGGGGTGTGTGTACACATAGTGTCCCCAGGGAGGGGTGTGTGTACACATAGTGTCCCCAGGGAGGGGTGTGTGTACACATAGTGTCCCCAGGGAGGGGTGTGTGTACACATGTGTCCCCAGGGAGGGGTGTGTGTACACATGTGTCCCCAGGGAGGGGTGTGTGTACACATAGTGTCCCCAGGGAGGGGTGTGTGTACACATAGTGTCCCCAGGGAGGGGTGTGTGTACACATGTGTCCCCAGGGAGGGGTGTGTGTACACATAGTGTCCCCAGGGAGGGGTGTGTGTACACATAGTGTCCCCAGGGAGGGGAGGGGTGTGTGTACACATGTGTCCCCAGGGAGGGGTGTGTGTACACATGTGTCCCCAGGGAGGGGTGTGTGTGTACACATAGTGTCCCCAGGGATGGGTGTGTGTACACATAGTGTACCCAGGGAGGGGTGTGTGTACACATAGTGTCCCCAGGGAGGGGTGTGTGTGTACACATAGTGTCCCCAGGGAGGGGTGTGTGTACACATGTGTCCCCAGGGAGGGGTGTGTGTACACATAGTGTCCCCAGGGAGGGGTGTGTGTACACATAGTGTCCCCAGGGAGGGGTGTGTGTACACATGTGTCCCCAGGGAGGGGTGTGTGTGTGTACACATGTGTCCCCAGGGAGGGGTGTGTGTACACATAGTGTCCCCAGGGAGGGGTGTGTGTACACATAGTGTCCCCAGGGAGGGGTGTGTGTACACATGTGTCCCCAGGGAGGGGTGTGTGTACACATAGTGTCCCCAGGGAGGGGTGTGTGTACACATAGTGTCCCCAGGGAGGGGTGTGTGTACACATAGTGTCCCCAGGGAGGGGTGTGTGTACACATGTGTCCCCAGGGAGGGGTGTGTGTACACATAGTGTCCCCAGGGAGGGGTGTGTGTACACATAGTGTCCCCAGGGAGGGGTGTGTGTACACATGTGTCCCCAGGGAGGGGTGTGTGTACACATAGTGTCCCCAGGGAGGGGTGTGTGTACACATAGTGTCCCCAGGGAGGGGTGTGTGTACACATGTGTCCCCAGGGAGGGGTGTGTGTACACATAGTGTCCCCAGGGAGGGGTGTGTGTACACATGTGTTTTCACATCCTTACACTCCATTTATACATTTTTTTTTTAAAAATATATTTTTTTTTAATAAATAAAAAAAATATTTTTATTATTTTCAAATGCTGGCAGGTCCAGGTGTGGCCACCGAACCAAATGACGAGGTTCCTGTCGCTTCACTATTTAAGGAAGCCATGACCTGCACCCTGCACAGCACCACAGCCTGCAGTTTACGGGCAAGGAGACTAAGAATAAACTTACACACATGCTGCTGGAAAGAGGCGTGGCCGTTTAAATGCAGTGAGACTGAGACCACATCATTGTGCAGAGAATATGCAGTAAATGGAAGCGCCTTCCGGATTGTGCCGGAAGGCTTATGGATTTGAGTGAAGTAGGGCTTAATTTACTGAAAGTTTTTTCTCCAAATGATACCCACTGAGATATTTAAGCAGAGAGGGACACACTAACATAGTGTGTAAGCGGTGGACACTACAGGGCTGCTCCCCCGATCAGTCTCTGCAATTCCCTGTGTCAAGATAAACAGAAAAGGGTACCATTTAAAATGTCCCGCAAAGATCCTCTGGACAGCCAGCAATTGAATGCACATTCTGTTAAAAGGCTGGACGTTTTAACCTTCAAATCCACTGAACCAGGCAAATATAATAACTGGCCAGAAACATAAATGCATCTGGAAAATGCAATATTGTGGCTCCCTACCGTGAGAGAGTCATGTACCTTTCTGAAGTAGATTCTTTCTGATATTCTACGCCACATTCCACACACAGATATACAAGAGCTTTCCCCACCATCTTAACTGCCCACTATTCACACAAACTCTTGCATTTATTTCAATACTGAACTGAAATGAAAAAAAAATTTGAATTGAAAACTGTTTAACACTGAACCAGTTCTTCCTGGGAATTCCCGTCATTCCCGTTATCCTTTGAAAACAGACTCCAGGGAAGGCTGTTCTAGGACAGCAAAGCCCTGCTGCCTCAAATCTTCAAACAGATCCTAAAAGCTCATTGTGACAATCATTAGTCAGTCATTTAGTAATTGTATGTATTGATTGATTGATTTGTTTATTTGGAAGGGACAATGCACATTAATGAACATACATACAATATGTAAACATGCCGGATTATAGCAGGGATGCTAATTTCCATCCGTAGTCCCTTGTATAAGTATATACAGTACATATTACACTAAGTATCATTTAAATTTACAAACTAACAACTGATTTAAGCATGTGAGAGCACAGGGGATTAATACTGTATTGCTAATATCTCCAGTTAGTTAGTTAATGTTCATTTAGGTACTTTTCTACTTCAGCTCGTATACTTTGTTAGCTAGCTAGACAACAACAGCTGCTTATGGTCGATGGGCCTGAAGAGAAGGACACTGCAAGCTACTGAGAGTAGAGCTTTAAACAGGGCAGGCTCAAAGATTTCAGTGTATTTGAATCTACAGCAAATAACTGCCTTATTGGGTCCCAGTGGGTAGCAGCAGTCTACAGTGAGAGGACAGCATTCGGCAGGGACACGATTGGCGGGAGACTTAGTACAGCTAGCTGCTACTGCTCCTCATTCCCCAAGCTTGAAAGAATGTCATCATTCATATTAAACATTGTGAAAGTTTATCATTTATGCTTAGTTTACAGTGCTAAAGGATAAGATATTTAACATTCAAATGAAAGTCGTTTACCGTCGTCTTCCTCAGGGCAGCTGTGTGCGGGTGTGTGCGGGTGTCGTACAAGGTGTAGATTCAGTCGTACACCGCCGTGTTCCCTGCTGCGCCTGTGGCCACAAAGATGGTAAACGTGGAACCCAGTGCAGAGCTTATCTACAGCAGACGGGAGTCTGTGTGTGATTAACACCAGGTAGGCAGTCTGTCATAAAGTAATCTTTACCTTTGTGAGAGCCCAGACACAGACGTCATCATCTTTCTACCAGCGAGTTTCTGGACTGAGCGGCGCAGATAAGCGCCATAGCCCATCACAACCCACCAAAGATGACTGCCCAGGGAAGTGTCTGACCCGGACGCTCACCGAAGCTCATAAAGTTAGGCCCCGAGTCGAGTAAAAATGGGAGGAGCCGTTTTACTTTCCCATAAGCAGATCCTGTATAAATTACCTGCTTGGAAAGGTTTTTAATCCCAAATACCACTGAAAATCCTGATACACATCGCTGAGCACAGAGTCGTATCAGCAGCTCTTGATGGGCTTAAGAAAGCAATATCACAAAATGGCAGTTCAAACAGTTGAGCTGCACCCTCTATTTGGATTTGAAATCCCATATTAGAAAAAAAAGAAAGAAAGTTGTGTTTCCTCAAAGCATTGCATCAGTTCATTCGAATGAAAGGATTTTAAGCCTTTTGCAAAAATGTCCTGCTGTCTAACCTTTATGATAATTATAGATAATTGTAATAATAGGAATAATTACAGGCTGTTCCCCTTGAGGCTTTCAGGTCCAAATATATGGTGCAAATATTAGGAAGTAGTTTCAGTAATAAGTATGTCAGAGAATGTTTTAATGGTGTGAAGCACTGATCATGCTTCTTGCACTCACATCTACATGCACACAATATGGCTGCCACAGTCTCCTCGAGAGAGAGCATATCTGAATCAACATGCCAACATAATTGCAAGGCATTAAGAGTGTATGAGAAATTTAAGCACAAAATGGCTTACATCCTATTTGATCTACAATTTGTTATAACCAATGCAACCATGAAGGCAGAGACCCTTTAGCATTTTTTTTATAGGAAACTGGGAAACCTGTTAAGTGCGTTCTTCGCTCTGAGCGAAGCTGAGCCGCTCAGTTACACAACACGCCCATTATTACTTAACTATATGTAAGATGGCTGCCAAATTGTTCCATTTCAGAATACCAAATTGCTATTATATTACATGATATGTCACATCTATGGCCACTGCATTAAGAGAAAAACAGGAGAGGGTTTGAACCAATCTGCACAGTGATGAGTACATACTGTTCCGCCAGGTGATGAGTACATACTGTTCTGCACAGTGATGAGTACATACTGTTCCGCCCAGTGATGATGCCCTTTCAAATACAGCAGACCAACATAGCTACAGAACTGTATAGCAGTCAGATCTAAAAAACTGAGTGCTGGAAATCCCTGAATGATTACTACACGATCAGCTCAGTGATCACTACACGATCAGCTCAGTGATCACCACACGATAAGCTCAGTGATTTAACTACACGATCAGCTCAGTGGCGTAACTACACGATCAGATCAGTGGCGTAAGGGTGGAGAGAAACTACCAATCAAAGCCTATATATTTATTTACACAACAATCAACTGCATTACATCCACAGCGACTTACACAACCTTTTAGCATTTAAAAAAAAAAATTACATTTACCAATTTATACAGATAGATAAAGCAACATATAGTTAACTGTGGGTGGTCAGTTATGGGAGCATCTGAGAATTTAACTGGATGAACTGCCCCCCCCCCCAAAGAGGAACATCGCCCCTCTAAATAAGAGGATCTCCATTCTCCACAGTAATGAGCCACAGAGGAAGCATTCCCAGGCTGTCGTAAGGATGCACTGCACTCAGCTTAAGAATAAATTGGCAGATTTGTCACATGAAAGACTTTATACAAACTGCCTGTGTTATGATCAAAAGCACCAATTTTTCCTCTTTTTTGATAGTTTTGAGGTCTTCCCTTGATTACCTTTGACTGGTGGAATCAGGCTGAGCGATCACTGTCCATCCCTCCCTTCTGAATGGGTTCTGGCAGCTCTCACAGTAACTATCTTTCACAACTAGGGGAGTGGGTTCGGGCAGGTCTCGCAGTAACTATCTTTCACAACTAGGGGAGTGGGTTCGGGCAGGTCTCGCAGTAACTATCTTTCACAACTAGGGGAGTGGGTTCGGGCAGGTCTCGCAGTAACTATCTTTCACAACTAGGGGAGTGGGTTCGGGCAGGTCTCGCAGTAACTATCTTTCACAACTAGGGGAGTGGGTTCGGGCAGGTCTCGCAGTAACTATCTTTCACAACTAGGGGAGTGGGTTCGGGCGGGTCTCGCAGTAACTATCTTTCACAGCTAGGGGAGTGGGTTCGGGCAGCTCTCGCAGTAACTATCTTTCACAACTAGGGGAGTGGGTTCGGGCAGGTCTCGCAGTAACTATCTTTCACAACTAGGGGATGTCAGTGTCTGAAGAGTTTTATTTTTTCCCTCAATTGATGTCATATCCACAAAGCCAAAAACATTTAAAAAACAAAAGAAAAAACACATGGCCATTAAACCACCATTATCACACTAACTAAGTTCTATTTGTGAACCTACGTGGTACCACTGTGATTCAGTGACTCAGATTATGTAGGTGGAGCATAAGAAGAATTTAACTACATTCTTTAAGCCACTTCTAAAACACTTCAGAAAGTCTGTTTTGTGTGTGTTTGTGTGTCAGTAAATCTGCCACAGTTTATTGTCATGTTAATTAGTGAAGCGGAAAGCACAAAGATGACGCCAGATCACGGTCCCGGAGAGACTAAACGAGGAAAACGATTACGCAAACCAGAAAAGAAAGCCTGAGACATGAGGACTTATTTTTGAAAAGATCAATCTGGGTCATTTGGTTCACTTCCCCCTGACTCGCCTGTCAAGCTCAATATGCATAAAGCGAGCGTGCCGCGGGCCATATTGAGCGCTATCTGTTTTGTGGGAGTTGCAGTCAGCCGTGGGCAGGGGCGGTGTGGCGCTGCCCAGATTCACTGTGTCCCTCGTCCCAGCGGCCCGGCGCATTGAATCACACTGACCGTTTCCAACTGCCCCCATCTCTAGTGTCCCCCCAAGCCTGCCTCACACTGACAAGCTCTGTCCAGCGCATCGTAATGCAGGATTCATACCGGGGCTTCCACAATGCCAATGAGCCACTGCCACTCTTCACATTAGAGCCACCATTATTCCAAACTGAGGACTGTACACTACATTTCGGGGCCACGGAGATCCCGAAGCAAAGTTTGGCTCCGTCAGACAGAATCAGCCTCCTCAATATGCGCTGGGAACATGGCCATTAGCACGATCAGCCATTCAGACCGGAAAAAAAGTGTTTTTACCACAGAATTTCTAAAGATGTTTCAGACTATTATTAGCATCATGTAGCAGGCTCCTTTCAACCAATTAAAAGTACTCATTGACTTTGTGCAACCTGCATTTGACCTTGAAAACAACACCAAATGAAATTCTCTCATCGAGTTCAAAAAGCAACATATCTCTTACAAGTTAATTATTTTATAAGTATAGATGTCATCAAGCTATAATCTGGGTCTTTTCTATACTAGGCATGCTGTACTAAGCAGCCTGGAGTTGTTCAGATACAATTGGGAAGGACACCATTGACACTAAGAAGAGGTACATAACGAAAGGCTGATGTTAACTGCCTCTACGAAAACCTGGGTTCAGAAAGTAAAAGTCCCCCCCAGTATTTTGCTCCAATCACCTGGATAATTAGCTAATTAGCACAATTCTTCAGCCAGGAGGTAGAACTAATTTGTTTCTTTCACTGAGTTCATGGGTGGAAGAAACACATGGCAGGACTTTTACTTTCTGACCCCTGGATTTTACACCTCTGAAAACCTTATAGATCATTAAATATTACTGTCTTTAAGTGAAGTGATGTCCTCTGGTATCCTGTACAGCAAATTATTTCAAGTAGTTTTTCTAGCTTAAAACAACATCTTCTGGCACCATGTATAACACAGTATAAAACATTACTTTTTTACAAGCATGAAGTGAACAGATTCAAGTTTACACAAGTTTTTTTTTCCCCTCTCATAAAAAAACAACAACAACCAAGCCTAGTCAAAGGATGTCCCTTTTAGCACGGTTAGGTTGATTAAGAAATAGAATTTTGGTATGAAATCAGCAAGACTGAAGAATAGGCCACGCCTCCAAACTGAGCAGCTGGTGACTTGGATGAAAATTTTTTAGTCAGTTGTATAAGTCAAAGATAGACTTGCCTATATAACTTCACCATACATAGTAGGGAAACTTCCTACTTAACACCAACAGCAGAATTAATCTGCTTTGCTGGCTACTATTAGCTTTCCCAAGGTAGGAATCCTTTAAGGCCACACCTCCCTCCCTTGAGAAACGCCCTCATTGGGAAGAGCCAATAGTGGCAGCCTAAGGAGGTTTGAATTTTTACACTTGATTTATTACAGTAGGACATTTCCAGCTGTGTACGATGATGTCCCCTTACGTCTTCCTCTCACCGATAACTCAGCACACCTACGCTCTTATTTTGAAATTGGCGAGAGCTCGCCAAAGATTTTCGTCTGCAGTGGTCTGCTGGCACCACTCCACAAAAGTAGATAATTGCTCTCTCGTCATCTCGCGGGGGATGCTCTGGAAAACGTGCGGGTGTCAGGGTAGCGTATGAATCGAAGAACCAAGCTCGACAGTGGGGTTCTGAAAGTGCTCCCAAAAGAACAACACAAAAAAGGGGATAATAAAAAACGAGAAAACAGGACCTCCTCCTTTCACAGTGAGGAGAAGGAGAGAGAAAAACAAAAACCCACTCTAAAGCGGGTGAACTCGTAACACAGAGAGAAAAATAATAAACTATCTTACAATGAGAGAAAAACCTACGCTACCAAACTGAAAGTGACCCGGATCGGGCGAAAGGCTGTGAAGCTGAGCTTAGTAAAATAAAAAGAGAAAGACTGACCTCTCGCTCTCATGAATGAGAGCCAGAAAAACAAACAAAGAGGTGGAAAAGAAACTGCGAAGACAGAACTGTGGAGGACAGAAAGACAGTGAAATCCCGAGAGGGAAAAACAGAGGGCAGAGAGTAAACAGAGCTGGGGTTTCCTGGCTAAACTCTAAAGACACCCGAAACAAGTCCCGTGTAAAGCGGTCGATTCGAACTGTCAGTCCTATACCGGAAATTACCGGCTTTCCTTGTTCAGCAATAGACAATATGGAAGCGCAGAGTGAAAAAGACGCAAGGTTTAAATAAGGAAGCGGAACTGGGGCACAGGTGAAAACACTGAGTAGCAGCAAACGCAAAAACACGGAACGGATAAGGAAAAACACGGAACGGATAAGGAAAAACAGAAGACGTTACACGAGCGCTGAGCGGATAAGCGCCGCTTAACACACAGCGGGAGTCACAATGCACAACTCCACAATTGAGGCTGCGCATACAATGCTCTTTCTCTCAACTTGAGCTCACAAAGTCTCCTGCACAGAGTGCCGTTATTGCACACGTTGGGGGCAAGCAACTTTCAAAGGTTGCTAAGGGAGACGCTCCATAAACCCCTCTGGGAATTCTTTGGGCTTCCTTTCACAGCTTCTCATGAATACATCTATCACCATTACTTTATTTTAAATATATAAGTATATTTATGTATATTCTACTATTCCTATGTGCTAAATAAATAAGTAAATAAACTTGTTAAGGAGAGCTGAGGCTCAGTATATATTTGCTTGTGAGTTTGGTTGGTAAAAATGCTAAATTAAAAGGTAAATAATAACTAAAAGAGGTTCAGATAATTATTAGGCTATGTTTTGAACGTGACATTTTCAATTAACTTACAGCACCAGCAGCACATCAAAGCACTAGCAGCACTAGTCCCTTATTGTAAAGTGTTACCAAGGGAAATACTGTATAAATACTGTACTTAGGCTGAGTTCAACCAAATAAGCTAAATGAAAGACTTCAATGTTCTGCTTGCGTACACTAAAATATAATTTTTTTAATTTATATACTGTAGTATTAATTGTCCATTGGAAATACTGTAGTATAATGTGAACTATTTCTACAATTTCAATCGTTTGATAAAAGCATCCATCAAATCCATTATCAATGATAATAAAACATCTGGTGACAATTAATTTTGTTGAATAGCTGAAATGTACATGACTTTCAAACTCTTATCATTGAAGCTCATCTGATACTCTGGAGCACTAGCTGCATATAATAACAGTGATTTCAATGCACAAATTCAATCTCAGCTGCCATTTTTAATGCACTTTCTCTCCAATTTAGAGTGCCAAATCAGGCTGACCCTACAAAGCTCGCTGAGACCGCCGCCGTTGATTAGGGAAAGCGCAAAAGCGTGTACAGCTCACAAGCCAGGTTTGCGTGAATGTGTCATACCAGCCGACTGAAACTCTGCCGTTGCCCTGGCAACACTACAGCTGGCCACAGTCGGCACGGGCACAGATTCAACACCAGACTGTGGGGCCCATCCATGCACTAGAACAGTGCCTTAACAGATACCAGACTGTGGGGCCCATCCATGCACTAGAACAGAGCCTTAACAGATACCAGACTGTGGAACCCATCCTTGCACTAGAACAGTGTCTTAACAGATACCAGACTGTGGAACCCATCCTTGCACTAGAACAGTGTCTTAACAGATACCAGACTGTGGGGCCCATCCATGCACTCGTACAGTGTCTTAACAGATACCAGACTGTGGGGCCCATCCATGCACTAGAACAGAGCCTTAACAGATACCAGACTGTGGGGTCCATCCATGCACTAGAACAGAACCTTAACAGATACCAGACTGTGGGGTCCATCCATGCACTAGAACAGTGCCTTAACAGATACCAGACTGTGGGGTCCATCCATGCACAAGAACAGAGCCTTAACAGATACCAGACTGTGGGGCCCATCCATGCACTAGAACAGAGCCTTAACAGATACCAGACTGTGGGGCCCATCCATACACTAGAACAGTGCCTTAACAGATACCAGACTGTGGGGTCCATCCATGCACTAGAACAGTGCCTTAACAGATACCAGACTGTGGGGCCAATCCATGCACTAGAACAGAGCCTTAACAGATACCAGACTGTGGGGTCCATCCATGCACTAGAACAGAACCTTAACAGATACCAGACTGTGGGGCCCATCCATGCACTAGAACAGAGTCTTAACAGATACCAGACTGTGGGACCCATCCATGCACTAGAACAGTGTCTTAACAGATACCAGACTGTGGGGTCCATCCATGCACTAGAACAGAGCCTTAACAGATACCAGACTGTGGGGCTAATCCATGCACTAGAACAGAACCTTAACAGATACCAGACTGTGGGGCCCATCCATGCACTAGAACAGTGTCTTAACAGATACCAGACTGTGGGGCCCATCCATGCACTAGAACAGAGCCTGAACAGATACCAGACTGTGGGGCCCATCCATGCACTAGAACAGAGCCTTAACAGATACCAGACTGTGGGGCCCATCCATGCACTAGAACAGAGCCTTAACAGATACCAGACTGTGGGGTCCATCCATGCACTAGAACAGAGCCTTAACAGATACCAGACTGTGGGGTCCATCCATGCACTAGAACAGAGCCTTAACAGATACCAGACTGTGGGGCCCATCCATGCACTAGAACAGAGCCTTAACAGATACCAGACTGTGGGGTCCATCCATGCACTAGAACAGAACCTTAACAGATACCAGACTGTGGGGTCCATCCATGCACTAGAACAGTGCCTTAACAGATACCAGACTGTGGGGTCCATCCATGCACAAGAACAGAGCCTTAACAGATACCAGACTGTGGGGCCCATCCATGCACTAGAACAGAGCCTTAACAGATACCAGACTGTGGGGCCCATCCATACACTAGAACAGTGCCTTAACAGATACCAGACTGTGGGGCCAATCCATGCACTAGAACAGAGCCTTAACAGATACCAGACTGTGGGGTCCATCCATGCACTAGAACAGAACCTTAACAGATACCAGACTGTGGGGCCCATCCATGCACTAGAACAGAGTCTTAACAGATACCAGACTGTGGGACCCATCCATGCACTAGAACAGTGTCTTAACAGATACCAGACTGTGGGGTCCATCCATGCACTAGAACAGAGCCTTAACAGATACCAGACTGTGGGGCTAATCCATGCACTAGAACAGAGCCTTAACAGATACCAGACTGTGGGGTCCATCCATGCACTAGAACAGAGCCTTAACAGATACCAGACTGTGGGGTCCATCCATGCACTAGAACAGAGCCTTAACAGATACCAGACTGTGGGGTCCATCCATACACTAGAACAGTGCCTTAACAGATACCAGACCATGGGGCCCATCCACACACTGGAACAGAGCCTTAACAGATACCAGACTATGGGGCCCATCCTTGCACTAGAACAGTGCCTTAACAGATACCAGAATGTGGGGCCCATCCATACACTGGAACAGAGCCTTAACAGATACCAGACTATGGGGCCCATCCTTGCACTAGAACAGTGCCTTAACAGATACCAGACTGTGGGGCCCATCCATGCACTAGAACAGTGCCTTAACAGATACCAGACTATGGGGCCCATCCTTGCACTAGAACAGTGCCTTAACAGATACCAGACTATGGGGCCCATCCTTGCACTAGAACAGTGCCTTAACAGATACCAGAATGTGGGGCCCATCCATGCACTAGAACAGAGCCTTAACAGATACCAGACTGTGGGGCCCATCCATACACTGGAACAGAGCCTTAACAGATACCAGACTGTGGAACCCATCCATACACTAGAACAGAGCCTTAACAGATACCAGACTATGGGGCCCATCCTTGCACTAGAACAGTGCCTTAACAGATACCAGACTGTGGGGCCCATCCATACACTGGAACAGAGCCTTAACAGATACCAGACTGTGGGGCCCATCCATGCACTAGAACAGTGCCTTAACAGATACCAGACTGTGGGGCCCATCCATGCACTAGAACAGAACCTTAACAGATACCAGACTGTGGGGTCCATCCATGCACTAGAACAGAACCTTAACAGATACCAGACTGTGGGGTCCATCCATGCACTAGAACAGAACCTTAACAGACACCAGACTGTGGGGCCCCATCCATGCACTAGAACAGAACCTTAACAGACACCAGACTGTGGGGCCCATCCATGCACTAGAACAGAACCTTAACAGACACCAGACTGTGGGGCCCATCCATGCACTAGAACAGAACCTTAACAGATACCAGACTGTGGGGCTCATCCATGCACTAGTACAGTGCCTTAACAGACACCAGACTGTGGGGCCCATCCATGCACTAGAACAGAGCCTTAACAGATACCAGACTGTGGGGCCCATCCATGCACTAGAACAGTGCCTTAACAGATACCAGACTGTGGGGTCCATCCATGCACTAGTACAGTGCCTTAACAGATACCAGACTGTGGGGCCCATCCATGCACTAGAACAGTGCCTTAACAGATACCAGACTGTGGGGCCCATCCATGCACTAGTACAGTGCCTTAACAGATACCAGACTGTGGGGCCCATCCATGCACTAGAACAGAACCTTAACAGATACCAGACTGTGGGGCCCATCCATGCACTAGAACAGAACCTTAACAGATACCAGACTGTGGGGCTCATCCATGCACTAGTACAGTGCCTTAACAGACACCAGACTGTGGGGCCCATCCATGCACTAGAACAGAGCCTTAACAGATACCAGACTGTGGGGCCCATCCATGCACTAGAACAGTGCCTTAACAGATACCAGACTGTGGGGTCCATCCATGCACTAGTACAGTGTCTTAACAGATACCAGACTGTGGGGCCCATCCTTGCACTAGAACAGAGCCTTAACAGATACCAGACTGTGGGGCCCATCCATGCACTAGTACAGTGCCTTAACAGATACCAGACTGTGGGGCCCATCCTTGCACTAGAACAGTGCCTTAACAGATACCAGACTGTGGGACCCATCCATACACTAGAACAGTGCCTTAACAGATACCAGTTTATACATATACATACAATTGCTACATGGTTCACCCGATATGGATGTAAAAACCCTCAAATTAGAGCTGAAAGTCTGCACTTTACTGTTCCATTTCAAATCCAATGTGCTGGAGTACAGAACCAAAACAACAACCATTGTGTCACTGTTCAAATACTTTTGGACTGTACTGTAAGTGTATAAGGGGTAGTGCTTTATTTACAGTACTTTGTGAAGGATGTGTGTGGTCAGAGGTGTGTTTGTAGTACAAGTAGGAGAAAGGCAAAGGCATTTCTTAATTCTATCATCTGCCACCTCAACAAATGTAGGTCAATAGTCTCGGCTGATTAAGCTTAATTAAGTGTTTAATAGTTCTAGGCCCTGTAACGATTCATCAACACAATGACTAATTAATTGCAATCAGTCACCTTGAGCGCAATCTATGTTCCTAATTTAACAGGAACAAGCGAACAAAAATGTGTTAAGATTTTTTTTTTTAAATATATATTTTAAAGAAACACTTTAGCTACATAATCTCACCTCCAAACTCACATTCCCTCAACAAATTCTTCTGTGGATAATCTTGTCTTGATAAATTGTGATCAGCAGTTGAGCAATGATGGCGTAAGTGGACGACATGAATGCCAATCAGTATAAATGCTAAAAGTCAGCAGAATAGGTGATAATTTATTGGACTGAGTAAGTGTATGTGTAAGCCAGCACGGCTCAATTACTGATCTCAGCAACAATATGACATGAGATTTGTGAGTATACGTATATCACCCAGCTAGCCAAATACCAAACTGCCCATAAATGCTTGCTGTGTCCTGAATTTTCACCACTGGTAATATGTTGTGTTAACAGGATGTTTAAATATGACCCTACATATCTGGAGAGATTAACAACCACTAATGAAGGCGAATAGGAAATCTACACCAAAAAATGTCTGTTGATATGAGTTTTGTGGCAGAAGATTAGCCACTCAGTGCTGCGTTCAATGTAAACGGCTATGAGCAGGTATGTTTGCCAACAGGCACGGACCATTATGCATCAAAGATAATTGAGGGGCCTATGATGCTAACTGCTTAAACTTAAACATATTGCAGCCATACATAAATACTATTTTTATATATTTATGCCCAGTCTCATGATCAGAATGTCCCAAAATGTCCCTGTGTAACCATTAACTACAATGCAAACACTATACAAAGCACACACAGTTTCTGATAGAATACAAATTGAAGTTTACTTTGAATTGAAACATTTACTAGTGAAGTAAAGGGACAATTTGGCAGAAAACCCAGGGATCACATGTGACTAGGCAAGATGCCACCGGCAGTCTGAAACGGGCTCTGTTTGTGAGATACGTCTGCTTGGTTCCACACAGGGGGCGGACAGTCCTGACCACACCGTTTGGTTCCACACAGGGGGCGGACAGTCCTGACCACACCGTTTGGTTCCACACAGGGGGCGGACAGTCCTGACCACACCGTTTGGTTCCACACAGGGGGCCGGACAGTCCTGACCACACCGTTTGGTTCCACACAGGGGGCCGGACAGTCCTGACCACACCGTTTGGTTCCACACAGGGGGCGGACAGTCCTGACCACACCGTTTGGTTCCACACAGGGGGCGGACAGTCCTGACCACACCGTTTAAAGACTCTTCCAAGCCAGCAAATTCAAAGTGCCATTCCTGACACAACAAATGTCAGATTTTACTTATAAAATGGCTCCCACTGCTACTCGTCACTACTCTTTCTAAAGGTGTAAATACCAGAGGTGAAAATTTATATCTGTTTGTCAGTGTGTGTATATTCATCTCTGTGTGTGTGTGTGTGTGTGTGCGTGTGTGCGTGTGTGCGTGTGTGCGTGTGTGCGTGTGTGCGTGTGTGCGCATGTCAGTATGCTTGAATGCACATCAGCCCTTTTTAACCCTTTATTCACCTGTCCTTTCCTCTAAAATCACTGAAGTCTCTTTTTTCCCAGAGAATACTACAGACTAGTTACGTAAACCCCGCAAGTATCATTCCTGCCAGAGCAACAGCTGTTTACCAACCATTCTGTCAGTTTAATGCGGGGTATAAAAATATAGTTCCGCATCTAAAAGAAAACGGTTTGCTCTAAGATCTGTTGTTAAATGAAATAAGAGCACAGTCTGTTCTTGAGATCCATAAATGTGACTAATGCAGAATCCTTATCAATTATCACTGAAGTAATCACCTGGAAACGATCATAAATGAACGTCATTATATTGTTACAGAGCCAAGAACCATTTCACATTGTTATAAGGATGTGTTTGTAGTGCAGACAGGTCTATGAAAGAAATGGTTATGCCTCCACAAAATGACCTCCTTCGAACCATGAAGAATGTTAACAAAATAATTCATATATAGTGTAGTATATCAGTATTTGAACAGTGACACAATTTTTGTTGTTTTGGCTCTGTACTCCAGCACATTGGATTTGAAATGAAACAAACAATGTGAGGTTAAAACACAGACTGTCAGCTTTATCTTGCGGGTATTTACATCCAAATTGGGTGAACCGTGTGGGAATTCCTGCCCTTTTTATACATAGTCCCCTCCATTTGGGGAGAGCAAAAGTAATTGGACAATTGTCTGCTCAGCAGTTGATTGGCCAGCTGTGTTTTGTTACATTATTAATTATTTGCTACATCATTAATTAATACCCAACACAGCAAAAAGGTTTAGAGTTGATTCTAGGTGTGGAATTAGCATTTTGCAAATCAGAAGTTAAACCTGAGATGTCTTTTTTTCATAGTGTTTAATTCATAAAAAAATATCATAATCAAACCCATTCAAACCCATAGCAAGCACTGGGTTAGGGACTACACAAATCTAACAATAGTTCCTTCCTTGAGGGTGTATTTCATGATGAGAAAGGGCAACATACACAACATTTTCTCAAGTGTGTTTTGCAAAAACACAATATTCAAATGGTCATATCTCCAGAAATAGGCCTATTTATTCAATCTCATTCTATAGCCCTGATTCCGTACTTTAACATGAGAATAACCTAGAACACGTATGTGTGTGTGCGTGCGTGTGTGAGAAAGTAAAAGCATTCGGCCTATGTCAAAATTTGATGGATGGGTATTTTATTAATATTAATGAGGTTATACAAATATATAATTATGCATAAAAAATATTGAATAAAAAAAATATTGTTTATTTTGTATTATTATTCGGGGTGTGGTTTGGGGGTTTTGTTTCAAAGGGTTGATGTATTTTTATTCTTGGTTGTTGCAAACACTGGTAAATCGTTCTGTGAGGGTTGTACATTTTTATGGAGGTTCTTGATACTTTAGGTGCACGTGTTGGCATTTTCTAGCAGCAATAGTTAAAAATTTGTTTTTAAAACAGTTTGTGTTAGCAGATACGTGTTAAAGAAATAAAATAATTCAAGCATGTTGTTAAAACGTGAAAAAATAGCCAAGGCTATATCGAAAAACAAGTTAGTTTTCTGAAAAAAGCAAGCATGCCATTTTGAAGTTTGTTAGAAATTTTTTGGAGGTCCGGTGTTGCGTGAAATCGTAGTAAGCTTAAAAGTATGCCTAGAAGGACTCGAAAAAAAGACAAAAAAAAACTAGAAAGAAAAGAATATGTAATGTTTTACAGAATTAAAATGCAAAACCTAAAAAAGGCTTAGAATTATTATTCTGTTCTGTGGAGATGTTCACAGCGTGCGAGAGCTCAAGGGGCGCCGTTTGGTCCCGTACAGGAGTGTATACAGAACTGGGATACGCCCAACCATAACGGGGTTTCATATATCACCAAATTGCGTGATACCGGGCTGAATAGTGACAGCTTTCACTTCCTGGCACCCGGCAGCCTTCTCTGGGTTGTCGGACATCAGACAACGTTATGGAATAAGCAACGAAACGTCCAATTTGTCCGTAAAGTGACGACAGCACTTCTTCTTCTTTTCGTGTCTTTGAAGCATGTGGTTATATGACAGTTTCCCATTTCTTTACACAGTCCTTTGCATTATTATTGAACTCTGCGAGATCTTTTAAGCTGCACTGGTTGGGTAGTAGAGGGCAGACAAGGCAGTGCTGCATCGTATGGTCCTCTTCTCCACATTCACAGATGGTTGGGCCAGTTTTGTAGCCCCATCTGGCCATAGCAGCTTTTGATCGCCCCATTCCTGTTCTCAGGCGGTTGAGTGTCTTCCACTGGACCCATGGTGCTTCTGAGCCAGGAGGGAGGGCTTCAGAAGGAGGGATTCCCATGTCAATAGGAGGGGGGTCATTCTCTAGCTTTCTGGTCCATAGCTGTAGTCTGGTTTCCTCCTGAGATGTTGTTAGGGGCTGGACATGGCTGAGGAAGCTTCTCCTTAACTTCAGTCGTTGGGCCGGGGGTTCACGTCCGTGAAGGAGGTGGCGTTCATCACTGGTGGCCTTTGTGATCTCTACTCGGCTGGCAGCTTCCCTTCTCACATCTGCAGGGGCAATGCCAGCGAGGAGATGCAGGTTGTTCAGGTTGGTAGGCTTCAGGCAACCAGTGATCAAGCGGCAGGTGTTGTTCAACGCTGGGTCTAGTTTATTGGCATGGGTTGATCTCTCCCAAACAGGACACGCATACTCCGCAGAGGAATAGCACAGGGCCAAGGCAGTACATCTTAGTGTGTGTGCTGTGGCTCCCCATTTGGAGTTGGTCAGTTTCCGTAGGATGTTGTTCCGGCACGACAGCACTACACTTTGTAAATAGCCTTTGAACGGTTAGCTACATTGCTTTGGAAAAACACGTCTTGGTCAGTTGTTTTTTTCAATTGTTTTTCAAAGATATTTTCTATAGGGGCCTTTTGCATTCTTGGCCTTATTTTCTAGGCTTTGCTATCAACCCATGCATTTCATTGTTTCAAAATGTCCTGACACCTGTTCACGTCCCTCAGACGTAAAAAACCCCCACGCACGCAAGCCCCCCCTCTCTCCACACCTGTTTAAACCTTAATCATTTCACGGCTCTGGTTTGAACCCGGTCTTGACACAAGCGGTTCAAGCTCTCATTGGAACGTGTAAACGTCCGTCAATTTCCCAGGTCCAGGAAGCCGTTACGGTTGGGCGTATCCCAGTTCTGTATACACTCCTGTACGGGACCAAACGGCACCTCTTGAGCTCTCGTAGTCACGCTGTGAACATCTCGACAGTTTATAGTCTATAGGCGGTCCGCGGAACAGAAGAATAATTTTCTTTTTCTTACCTTTTTTAGGTTTTGCTTTTTAATTCTGTATAACGTTACATATTCATTTCTTTCTAGTCTTATATTTTTTCATAACCTCATTAATATTCATAAAATACCCATCCATAAAATTTTGACATAAGCCAAATGCTATTACTCTCGTGTGCGTGCATGTGTATGTTTATTTACTATATTGCTTATTTTTTAAATATGGTTTATTCCCTGAAAAACTGCGGAGGATTTCCAATTTGAGGAAAGATTACTAGTGGTGTTCATGTCCATTTACTTTAATCTGGTTTGCTGTTCAAAATGCATAAGAACAAGCTTCAGAGGCTGTAAAATATGTCCACTCTCTCACTGCCTGGGGGACTTTGTAACAGGCACAAAAACACATGTTTATTTTAAGAATAAAGACTTGCTATTATATTAGCGTTTGCCAGGAGGGGGCTACGAGGACAATGTGCCGTGTAAGTACTTGAATCTCTGAGCCGTTATCCCCATTTCAAACATTTACTGCAGAACTGGGATGCTATTGGTTCCAAATGTGAAAATATTAAAAATGTAATAAGGAGGTGGCCAACCCCGGTCCTGAAGGGCTGGTTTTCAGGACTGAGTGCATAATTGATGAAGGAAATCATGTGAATGCCCTTTCAACTTACCTTACCTGGTTTCTTAAGTCTATATTGGTCGTTCATTTTCAGGTGAAAACCAAAACCAGCAGAATCTACGCATCTCTGCGAACAACACTTTTTAGGAACATGAGTACTGCCATGGTGTGGTAGGGTTAGGGTTAGGGTTAGGGGTAGGGGTAGGGGTGGGGTTAGGGTTAGGGGTAGGGGTAGGGGTGGGGTTAGGCCCAGGCTGTGCGGAATGGGGGAGGGGTTAGGGGTAGGGGTGGGGTTAGGCCCAGGCTGTGCGGAATGGGGGAGGGGTTAGGGTTAGCTTAGCTACACAATTATCCAGCAGTATGGACACAATCACTATCTGAGCCACTGCAACTGACAAAATAAAACGGCCGTCTAATGAAAATACTGTATTTAATAAAATTATTAATCTATACTCTCAATACATTGTCATGTAATTTATTTATAATGTGACAACTGCACTACATTCTGGAACTCAGAAAATCTTTTGCAAAACTCAATAATCTCGCCCTGCGAAGAGATTCCCTCAGTATCCACATATATTTTTACGGGATCCTTTGGAATGGAGATGTCTTTTTACAAAACCAAGAAGCTGATTGGTATACAGTAAAATAAAATTGCATATTTTCGAAAAACCTGTTTTCACTTTGTCATTATGGGCTATTTTGTGTAGAATTTTGAGACAGAAAATGAACTCAATCTATTGTAGAATATGTCTGTAATGTAATAAAACGTGGAGAAGGTGAAAGGGGTATGCAGACTTTCCGGCTTGACTGTATGTTTATATGATTCAATCTGTTAGCCTGAACATAATATATAATCCTACGAAGCAGGATTATTTAGTTAGCTGGATAGAGACCCCCACCCCACCCCAGTGCTTCCACAGACCTCGTTGTGAACGGTTTGTGCCATGAGCCACTTTGTTTTGAAAACAAACATTTGGGCCCAATCGCTGGTTTTATAATGGAGAATTTGAGGATATAAACGCAGTGTATGAATTTCAGCCGTTTGGTGCCAAGGACATATTGTATGCAGCTGGTGAGTAGTGGAAGGCAATGGCTGCTTCTATCTTCACAGCTCAAAGAGTTCAACCTTGAAGATTTTTAGCGGGTTTGATTTGTACCCAAAATTCTCCTGCAAGGGATTGTAAACGTGCCTCGGTGTGGGCCCAGAGATTTCACAGAAAGTGATAGAAGGGCCTTCACAAGAGGTGTGTGTGTGGGGGGGGGGGGGGTGTCACTGAAAGATTTAGATTGCTTTTGGGATGAGTGCTTCTCCTTCCAGGAAACAAGGGACCGTTGCGTCTCTCTGCCTCCTTATCGTCTCTCGCCAGAAAGGAAGAATCATTTCCAGCCCACAGATTTTTATCATTTGGGCTGCAGAATTAAAAACATAAATGGAGCGGAAGAATTAATCAGGCCCTTCCATTTGTGCTTAATGAGGTGCAGGGGTCTGTGACTAAGGTCATCTGCACAAATGCATCGCTGCAAAATGCAGCCACTTTCAGTTTTTGCACAATTTGCTCACACTTATTTGGTCTTACAGGAACCTTGAAGCATTTCCAAATTGGATTACTACATTAATGCTATTGCATCATACACAAGTAACAAGTCACAAATTAAAATAATAGTTTTACTTAATGCCTTGTTTTTAGATTACATTGTCAGGATTTTATAATATGTAATATCAGTGAATAATATAGGCTAAAGGTTTAGTTCAATCTTTTTTTATGGTTTCGTATTTTGTGGCCACAAACTTTTGTTTGTGCAGTTTAATTGTAGCTATACCTTCACAAACCACACGAGGATGTGAAATAGGTACCAAACATTTGTGGCACATTGGTGAAGGTACTAATCTTAAAGCTGATACATTGTGAAGTTTGTGTGAAAACCTCCATTTTGTCCTATACACATACATTATTTTATGGCACAACATATGTTTTGTGTAAAAAAAGAAAGTAACAATTTTTACAAATCTCACTTACTGCCCAGTCATTGCAAAGCTGGAAGACGAAACGATTCCTGTCTGTTGGATAAAATAGCTCAGTTCTACTATGACAAAGCAACTGACACAAAATGGCTGCCTGGCTTGTGACACTTGCTCGAATCCCTGTGGTATTGATGGAATACATTATTGACAGGCCAGATGTGACACAGGTGAGACAAAAATTTAAATGAGCCCAGAAAGCAATATATTAAAGTAAAATAAAATGTAAAAATTCCTCTCTACACAAATAGACAATAATTCACTGTGACAGCTCCGTTCTTATTTGAATATATTTTACATGAATTTGTAGAAATGGCAAACAAGACTGACTGTAGTTCTTCAAGAATAAACCACTTCATTATTTTGGTATTGTTTGACAAGTGTTTGTTGCTACCCGTGGCCCAGTGAAGGTTACCTCTAGTACTGGGAGAAATGCTTCTAGAATAATGACTGAAAAATGTAGAGGCAATCAATCAGCCTTTGTGTCTTTCTGCCCTGAACCTGTCTCGCAGTTTATGGAAATGCTAAATGCTAAATGCTAAATGCTAAATTCTGGCGGTGCCCTTGCAAAGAAGTCTTTCTGGTTAGATAAATACAGACCTTTCCATTGTGGATCGCAAATGACCGTATTTGATCTGAATATCATTTCAGAATTTTTAAAAAACTGATATACTTCTATATTTTAATATCCAAACATTTTGTCTCATTTTGGTTATTAAGTCTGAGGTTATTAGCAAACTGGTTTGAATGAAACTGGAAAAAGGTGAGGAAATCCACGGCCCTACTTGCCAACTTATCATGGTGTTCGGGATCATTGTGAATATCAATCGAAAGGTCGGGCAGTATCTTATCATGGTGTTCGGGATCATTGTGAATATCAATCGAAAGGTCAGGCAGTATCTTATCATGGTGTCCGGGATCATTGTGAATATCAATCGAAAGGTCGGGCAGTATATTATCATGGTGTCCGGGATCATTGTGAATATCAATCGAAAGGTCGGGCAGTATCTTATCATGGTGTTCGGGATCATTGTGAATATCAATCGAAAGGTTGGGCAGTATATTATCATGGTGTCCGGGATCATTGTGAATATCAATCGAAAGGTCGGGCAGTATCTTATCATGGTGTTCAGGATCATTGTGAATATCAATCGAAAGGTCGGGCAGTATCTTATGGTGTCCGGGATCATTGTGAATATCAATCGAAAGGTTGGGCAGTATCTTATCATGGTGTTCAGGATCATTGTGAATATCAATCGAAAGGTCGGGCAGTATCTTATGGTGTCAGGGATCATTGTAAATATCAATTGAAAGGTCGGGCAGTATCTTATCATGGTGTCCGGGATCATTGTGAATATCAATCGAAAGGTCGGGCAGTATCTTATCATGGTGTCCGGGATCATTGTGAATATCAATCGAAAGGTTGGGCAGTATCTTATCATGGTGTTCGGGATCATTGTGAATATCAATCGAAAGGTTGGGCAGTATCTTATCATGGTGTTCAGGATCATTGTAAATATCAATCGAAAGGTCGGGCAGTATCTTATCATGGTGTCCGGGATCATTGTGAATATCAATCGAAAGGTCGGGCAGTATCTTATCATGGTGTCCGGGATCATTGTGAATATCAATCGAAAGGTTGGGCAGTATCTTATCATGGTGTTCGGGATCATTGTGAATATCAATCGAAAGGTTGGGCAGTATCTTATCATGGTGTCCGGGATCATTGTGAATATCAATCGAAAGGTTGGGCGGTATCTTATCATGGTGTCCGGGATCATTGTGAATATCAATCGAAAGGTTGGGCAGTATCTTTCTGCAATATATCAGACTTAAAGGGAGCAACTAGAGCCTATCCTAGCATGCACTGGGCGAGAGGCAGGAATAAACCTCGGACAGGTCGCCAATCCATCGCAGGGCACACATACCATTTACACGCACACACATTTAGAGTCTCCAATCAGCCTAACCTGCATGTCATTAGACTGTGGGAGGGAACCGGAGAACCCGGAGGAAACCCACACAGGGAGAACAGGCAAACTCTCGGCTGGGATTCAAACTTGGCACCTTCTTGCTGTGAGGCAGTGCTAACCACTCCCCCACCATGCCGCCCCATACAAAGGCTGGTGGTGCACAGTACTGAATACAGAGATGCCAATAATTATGACATCTACAAAATCTAAATGATTTTTCATTAAAGATTCGTTTTTTTTCCTCTCATCAGTGGAATCACAATTAAACTGTACAATTTTCTCATTTTTCTGAGCATAGAAGACCGTTTTTTCACTTTTTGCTCATGTTAATTGAGGTTGCCTATAATACTGGTGGGCATTGTGCATTATAAATACAAATGTATACATGATACAATAGCGATACAGACTTTAGATAAATTAGAAAGTTTAATTTTAAATTAATGGGGGACCAAGTTCTGACAGCCTATCTATCATTTACTCAATATAGAGTTGTGTTCCAGGCCTCATCCTGCCAATTAATCTGGAAAATATGACAGATGGTTTTTATCATTTGTTGACAAGTTTTCTTTTTTATTATTCAATGAAAAAAACTTTAATGGTGATTAAGACTGAAAATTCCAAGAAACAAGAAAATATGTGCTATAGAATTCCTACTTCCTATTCCTACTTCCTACTTGACCGTTTCCTACTTCACAATCTTCACTGTTTTAATGCAACAAAAAAATATAATGTAATAAAACAGTATAATTGAATGAATAAATGCATCTCTGTTAGAGAATACGGAGCAGTGGATCCAGGAACAGACACAGGAGGCAGAAACCAGAATGAACAATGAAAAAGTTTAAGGGGACACACCACCCGACACACCACCCGAAATTTTCATTGCATTTATCAATTTTGAGATATTTTGATATTTTGCTTCTATGATTACTCTAGTTTTATAAATTGTACAAAAATCATTGTCAATAATGATCATAAACAGTTAATTTAGATGATTATATACCACCTTCGCTAAGGACACAATGTATAAAGTTAGCTTCTGTTTGCATATTTTACGTTATTAAGACTGAACTGATTGAGTGGTATATCATTGGAAAGCTTATTTTCTGGAGCGTATAGCTGGCGAGAACATATTTGATTATTTCCTATACCGTCATGATCACAAAGCTAAATACAAATAACTGGTCACATTTGTCGGTAAACACGTTTTCTCAGTTGCAAACCATTTTCTCAAAATGACATATTACCCATACACCAAACACGTTTTCTGAAGTTTGGTAGAAGGTACAGGCATGACATTTCACACACAGCTTCCTTGATAAAATGGCCAGTAATTTACAGAGGCTTTTCTTGATATCTTGTTTGTTTTCATTTTATGTGGTATTTTAGCGGTTAAAACAGGCGATTTATTTGACGTGTATATCGTGTTTTTGGAATAATTAAGTGAAAAAATTATATTTTCACAAAAGGCTCTGTAAATTACCAACATTTAAGTTACTTATTACATTAAATTGGAGAAACATACTCTGAAATCCTAAACACACCCCGGAGCGTGATTGGTGTAAAGCATAAATTAGGGTATTTTTTTTACTATATAGTATTGGGTATTTTAAAAAACTGAATTATCAAAAATCATAATACAATAATGTCTTATATGTATGTGTATATTTAACTGGTAAAATTGAATTATGATAGGATACAAATATATATATTTTCCTATACATGGGTGTTGCCTCCCCGTAATATACAGAATTTGCATGGGGAAAAGGGTATACTGTGAAAACTAAGGCCGAATGCCATAGATAAGTCAGCATGTGACACGTGTAACCCTCTCACTCTGCAAAAAACCAGTGACGTGCGTTTCGTTTTAGCGGAGTGGCAGAAGAATATCCTTTTTGACAGCTGTAAGTAAAATATCGAAACTGGAAGTGTTTTCCGGTTGTATAAGTGTGTTCATGTTTTGAATTTTCCAAACATGCATAATTTTTTTAACACAACTGTTGACTAGAGGACAGCATAGGTTTCGAGTGTCATGCTTGCGAGACTTTGCTGCTAGCCACTCTTTCAATTTTGCGGCCAATTTATATCCGACTCGTTTATGCTGGAAACAAAGTTCCCGTTGCTATTAGTGAGGGACACAAACAGCTATTAGTGAGGGACACAAACAGGTTGTTTGTCAGAAAACAGGGCCTCTCTATCTCTACTGACTTTGGAGTAAACCGGATGAATGTAAAAAGTGTCTCTTTTGTCCCAGTTTTCCCCAAATGGACCCGTTTAACCAGAGAGACTAAAGGGCCATATAGACTGATAACAGCAGGTATAATAGCCTTTTTATCAAATCTCCTACAGTCTAACAGGGTATGAATCACACTTGTGTGAGGGTGATAAAAATATGATTTGAAGCGATTATTTTACTCTTTTCTGTTTTTATTACTATCATTTTTTCCCCTCATGTTGTGCAGCCACCAAGAGACATGTGATGTTGAACATGGCTCATAAAGATCATGTGATGTTGAACATGGCTCATAAAGATCATGTGATGTTGAACATGGCTCATAAAGATCATGTGATGTTGAACATGGCTCATAAAGATCATGTGATGTTGAACATGGCTCATAAAGATCATGTGATGTTGAACATGGCTCATAAAGATCATGTGATGTTGAACATGGCTCATAAAGATCATGTGATGTTGAACATGGCTCATAAAGATCATGTGATGTTGAACATGGCTCATAAAGATCATGTGATGTTGAACATGGCTCATAAAGATCATGTGATGTTGAACATGGCTCATAAAGATCATGTGATGTTGAACATGGCTCATAAAGATCATGTGATGTTGAACATGGCTCATAAAGATCATGTGATGTTGAACATGGCTCATAAAGATCATGTGATGTTGAACATGGCTCATAAAGATCATGTGATGTTGAACATGGCTCATAAAGATCATGTGATGTTGAACATGGCTCATAAAGATCATGTGATGTTGAACATGGCTCATAAAGATCATGTGATGTTGAACATGGCTCATAAAGATCATGTGATGTTGAACATGGCTCATAAAGATCAATCACTAGGATCTGTTGAGGGGGGGGGGGGCATTCATTATCATCACCTTCACCTTTAGACCAGGATCATACTTTCATTAATAACGTCATAAATTAGCCGTGATCAGGAACATTTGAATCAATGACCTCAGTGTTGCTGGAGCTGCTTTAAGATAGGGGTTTCTGACTTTCAGAACCCCTGGGTTCTGGACCAAACCTAATTAATGAGTTAACACCTTTAACTAAGTGTGGGGTGAGAAGCACAAAATGTCTTTGAAGGGAGTCTAATATAGAACAAAATTTAATCTTAACATTAGAGTAAACATATGGTATCTGTTCGCTTTGGTTTAGAACTGAGCAAGTGCTGCAGCTCAGTTGTGATGGTTGTAAGTTAGGTACTCAGCAACAACAGCCCCTCACACATGACCATAGGGTACATCAATACCCTGACATGTACTCAAAGAAGTGGGTCGTACCATTCACCCATGAGCGTGGGGTACATCAATACCCTGACATGTACTCAAAGAAGTGGGTCGTACCATTCACCCATGAGCGTGGGGTACATCAATACCCTGACATGTACTCAAAGAAGTGGGTCATACCATTCACCCATGAGCGTGGGGTACATTGACACACAGACATATACCTGAAGGAGTATTGGCTGAGAATTGTAGCTCCACCCACTTTTGGTGTCACATCTTCCATCACTACCACTGGAGTTTGAGGGGTTATAGATTGAAGTCCATTTTTCCCCGACTCTGACGGGGAAGAGCTCAGTGTAAATTGTTATGTATAGAATTCCTTCCCATCCTAACTTGCAAACACAAATTGTGCCTTTGCCACCCACTCCCACACAAGCAGAGTGGCTTATGCTCTATTCATTACAGGCTATAATACTGTGTGTTGAACAGAATCGATGCCATTAGAAGAACGGACCATATATGTGTTTGTTTTGGTGAACGAACAGCTGCAGAAGCATTCTCCAGCGCACCATTGTCCAGATGGATCAAGGAAAGGGTCCAGACTGTACATGAGAGAAGTAGTCTTTTTTGGCCATCTGTACTCAGA